>OY735278.1:7943025-8238025 GCA_963457715.1 Argyresthia albistria | reverse complement strand
ATAGTTGTGCCCACTTTAAGCTAGTAATTCAGTAGATACTCCATTTTTCGCCCATCACAGGCTATGGAGGTTTCCTCACAAAGCTTTCCTATGTAGGTACTTACAGTTTTTCTTAATTTTAATTTATTTTACAATTGATGTTTGGCGTTAGCCTTGTAACCGTCTGATGATTGAAAACATTGTGAGGAAACCTTGTTTACTCCATAGCTGTGGCGATGGGTTAGCCCCCTTGCCACGCAAAATGGCGCATTGAATAACTGGTTAAATATGGTCACTGCCTCTGCCACCCCGTATGGGAAAACATGACGCTGTGATTACTTGTAGTCACGTTTAATAAATACTAACTAACGATCGATCTGTAGTTGATACCTCCCGACGTATCAGCGAACGCCCCCCATTGCTCAACTCGGATTGCTCAACTCTATGAAGTTGAGCAGTGGCTATAACCCGTAGCTCAACTGGTCGTTGCTCAACTATAATTAGGTAGTTGTGCAGCGGGAAATAAACATAGCTCAACTCAACTGGTCATTGCTCAAACCCTGTATGATATTGCTTGTCTTAGATTGAATTTTGAGATAGGACAGTAAGTAAAGCAAGTATTGTAAAAACGCGCGTACGGCTAGTAGTGTCGTTTGCCAAGAACGAACGAAACTACTGGTGGATTAGATTTATTTAATAAACAAGGAATAAGTGTAAACATCGTTACAAAATGCCATGGAAGGTTTGTCTTGATACTGAAGTCATGGTAAAAATAGTAGGGTACACACTGCATGATTCAGTAATAATCTGATGCGTCTTGGCCTTAACAAAAGCAACAGTATTTTCTCTATGCGTACGCCGCAGAGCGCACTCTCTCGCGACCGCCGCAAAGCGCGCACGCGCACAAAAAATACGAATTTCGAACGAACGTTTATTCTTTTTACACCGCTCTGTGTTGACATACTAGTACGTATGTGCCAGTGTTTTTGAAAAATATGTGACCTCTTTTTGTGTTTGTATCAAAAGTCAAGTTACTGGCTAGTGTGGTGATTGTTGTTTGTTTTAATTTTTGGCAAACGTCGATATTTAGGTGACTGTTGAAAGTTGTGATATAATATTGAACTTCTCACAAAGTTGTTATTAAAACCTCTTTGATTTCCCGTAAGTGGTAAGCGGTAGAGTTGAAAATTCCGGAGTGAAATTTTTGTGAAAATTATGTTCACTATAGGTAGGTCAAGGTATTTTTGCTGGTATTATAATAGAAGTTTTGTTATGACTCTATCTATTGTCAAACTTTCTCGGTTGCTTGGATGAAAGTAATGAGTGGAATCTTGATTTAGGCAAACGTGAATTGTTCGTGATCAGATCAGTGATATTACGTATTATATGATTTGATATGGCAATGCTGCCACTTAAGGGTAAAGTCCACTTTATCGATGTTTGAATAAGTAAGTAGATATTTAAATAACTTCTTAGATCGGTATTTTGGACAGCTTTAATAATTAACACTTGGATAACACTGCTAATGCATTTAAAGACTTATGCTAATCGTTATTCAGGATTGCATTTAGGAATGGGTACACAATAGATACTTATTTAGTATCTCTAGGCTGCTTCGCCATGTTTTATTGGCTCTAATGGAGTTGTCTACTGACTCTCTCTCTCACCCCGTGCGAAAAAATAAGTCACAGCTCGTTCAGAGCCAGATAAACGCGCCCTGTAACATCGGAAGGTGCGGTCTCCCCTAACACAAGTTTTTTGTAAACTTACCAGGGAGTCCTACTATTTGTATTAAAATGTGACTTGAATAAACGAATTTTGAATTTTTGAACATCGTAATGCACCATTTTCGCATTAGCGGTTGAAAATGCACAAAACATACTTGCATCTAAATTATAAAATATAATGAATTCTTCTTGTAGCTAAAGAATGCTTAAAAATCAAGCCATCTCGAATTGAAGCTACGGAGCTCACAGCATCATCATAACAATACCTGTCCCCATGATTGATGACTGTGACGAATTTCGTCATTCCTGCAATTCCAACACTCAGAGAACATCCTTTACGACTTTGTCATAGCCATAGGTAGGATATTAATACTGGATACACACTACAGTCCCTTCGGCTAGTGAATGAACTTTTGACATCTGCAATGAAAAATATTGCTTAATTTAATTACGCAATAAGAAACCCTCAAAAGTTAATAAAATGAATGAACAGATTATAAGTACTGCATTTACCAAGAGTTTCATTGATCTGAGCATGCGCCCAAAGAGGAACCAGGTGTTGAAGATGAAGAATTGAGGGCTACAGTATCAGGTCACATAGCAAATAATTTGAATAATGACTCGACGGACGGTAATGAAAATAACCGGCCAAGTGCGAGTCGGACTCGCGCACGAAGGGTTCCGTACCATTATCTATAAAATACCGCAAAAAAAAGTATGGGAGCCCCCCTAAATATAAATTTAATTTTCATTTAATTATTTATTTTTTAAGTAAATAATATTCTCTATATATTGTGAACATTTTAAGCGTCTACCTGCTACCATTATCAATATCAAGCAAAAATGAGCCAAAAAATAAAGTTTGTTGTATGGGAGCCCCCCTTAATATTAAATTTCTTTTGATTTTTAGTATTTGTTGTTATAGCGGCAACAGAAATACATTATCTGTGAAAATTTCAAATGTCTAGCTACCACGGTTCATGAGATACAGCCTGGTGACAGACAGACGGACGGACAGCGAAGTCTCAGTAATAGGGTCCCGTTTGGCACCCTTTGGGTACGGAACCCTAAAAATCAAAGAACACACAGCATTCACAATAATCCGATGCAAAATTACTTCATACCTATGAAGTCGATACATCTATCTTGAAACTTGAAAACTTGAAATATAATACATTCAACATCACCATAATATACGCACATAAATAGACAATCTTAGAAACTTGGTAGAATCAAACTCATCACAGATATTACCTTCTTTTACCTTATTTCCTGAGTCATAAGGACACGATCACACAGTTTCAGTGTGCGACAGTACCTAGACTGCCTAGCTCAAATCCGGTACATAGCCTAGTCCTAAGTACTTTAGCACAAGCCCTAGAAAGTCGCAGGCCGGTTACCTCCAATCGTTTTACTGCTAGAATTTGCTAACTGAAGGCAGGTTTTATTTCGCTCTGATTGTGCCTTGTGGCCTAACCTTCGATTTGTCGAAAGCGTTTTACTATTCAAAATGTAGAACAAATATGAGTATTATAGACATTTTAATACATGTAAATATTTTAACTGTAATTTCTTGTTCTAATGTTTATTAGACCTCTAGTCTAGTCGAATAACTAGGTACGTAAATGGTCATTACAATACCTTTGAGTTTGACATTCCTAGCCCGGATTTTACCAACAAAAAGTTATACGGAGAATAACTATCCCGGGGATAACTTTTAACTTTTTCATAGACACCAGTGACACCTAGATCCCCTAGATCAGATCACCTCATTTTGAACTGTCATTTGTCATACAAGTTATCCCCAGGATAGTTATTCTCGGATAACTTTTTGTTGCTGAAATCCAGCCTTAGTATATTTTTTACAGGTTTTCGAGTTTATTTCAACACTTCGGATCAGAAGGTTCTGGAAACTAAATGTCTTTTGAATGAGTTCCACAGTTATCATGTCATCATATATATCATCATTCATTAATTCATTAATCATCATAAACATAATGTACTTAACTTACACGGTCATCGTACTTCAATATCACAACTTTCAACATTTAATAGCTAAGGATGAAATTCACTTTCCCGCCTTTTTCCAATTTTCTTGCCCTTCTTTGCTCCATCCCTAAGCCCACAACTTCCGAACGGGGCGGTAGTATACAAAAATATTAATATTATATTGACGCAGCCAAGACTGACTAAGCAATCTGTATGGTTTTATGGTCAATAAAAAAATAACTATAACTTTTACAATTTCCATGCACCCCTTACTAAAAAAATGTTGTACAGGGTGTAAATGAGGAGCGGAGCGGGACAGAACTATACATGGACACCAAAGCCAAAATCCCGTTGACAGTGCACAGTTATTTATTAGTAAGATAAGAGCCTAGGGATGGGTTTTAGAAAATCGATGTTATTTGGTAAGACTGTGAATTTGAATCTTAAATGTGTAGGCAATTCAATATTTCAGTGCATTTGACTCTGTTTATTCCTAGATAAATGTGACAAATCGAATAAAGTGCTGTTTAAAAAGTTTTGTGATGTGAACATTGATCTCAATTCGAACACGGAACAGAGCATCGTGAAAAGATGATGAAAATGGCTTCAGTTCTCATGGTAAGTGCTTTGCATAAACACACATAAACTTTACAAAGCACATAATGCTTCTGACCCCTCTTGGACCCTGGCTGGACTGATCCAAAGAGAAAACACGAGCCTTCTCTAATCTCGGTTCATCTTAGCCATGCCGATCGCTATGTTCTGCCACCACCCCATGTGAGAAAAATGTTTCTTCGTTTTACGGTTTTACTTCTCAAGTACTTAACTGTTTTATTTTCCTATTTCCTTGCAGCGTCCCTTTTAATTAGCGAAACCTCGGGGCCAAATCTTGAATCTCTGCCCCGGTCACTGGGATATTCCGCAACGGTGTAGCTCAGTGTTCATTGGCCTTTGGCTGGCGAATGTCTGTTGATGTCTGGTTGTTTATTTAATACATGTTTGCTTCCAAGGTACTAAGATATCTAATCGGAAGAGCGATGAGATGTAACAGACAGTTCATTTCATGTGACTCTCATTTCAGCCGTCACGTGCTGCAATTTCTAAATAAGCTTCGCTTTTCGATTAATCGCTTGCAACATGACCATGATATTAAACTAAGCCCGGATTTAACCAACGAAACAGTAACTTTTACTCGAGAGTATCTTCTACTTTTTCATAGACACCAGTGACACCTAGATCAGATCAACTCATTTGGAACTGTCATTTGTCATACAAGTTATCCCGGGATGGTTATTCTCGGTATAACTTTTTGTTGGTAAAATCCAGCCTTAGACAGAGACCTAGTTTTTAAACATCTCGCGTTATTATTTCATATTTTAGTTATCACTATATATTTGGTTATATTATGAAGTATTTGCTAACGATATCGCTGATCCATTTGCCTTAAGAAATTAGGAAAATTAATGAATGCTCTCTGCGGTACATGAAGTGATGGACTGCACTCATAATGTACGTCCAACGCTTCCCGCATTTATTGCAAGCTCTAAGTATTACGTTTTTGTTACCTTTTAACCGACTTCAAAAAAGGAGGGGGTTATCAATTCGGTTGTATGTTTTTTTATCATTAATGTTTGTTACATTGAAACTGGTACTATTTACGAACCGATTTCAAAAATTCTTTCATTGTTCGAAAAAGAAGCCCAATAGTTTGGTCCCATTTTTTGGAAATCAGTAATCGGTCCAGTAATTAGGTTTTTACGTGAAAAAACTTGTGAAGTTTAATTTGTTTTTACCTGGATGACATTATAAATCCAGCTTTTTCGGTGTCATTGTTACGAGATAAACTCTGGCTGTTAGGATCGTATATTCGTTTATAATTCGGAAACAGATTTTGTAGGCTCGTTTTCGGGTATAGACGACATTATTGTATATCGACCGGGAGGACTAAGTGATAGGTCATGAAGACGGTTTTTTTAAGTTTTTAACTTGGTGAATTATTATGTATTGATTGGTTTTGGTTGAATTTGTACATCTACCCGCGGACGTTCTACGCTTTTGTCTCAAATTTTCCCAATAGTAGATTGTACAGCAAGGGCATAAAATGGGTTTTATGTACGAGTTATACACTCTGCTTTTCACTTCGATTGTGAGGAAATTAAACAGAAATATTGCAAAAAAAGCTAATATTATGAAATATATACCCGACATAAAGACGAACTTTACGAGCATGAGAAGTGAAAAAGCTTTTAAACCACAGCAGCATAACCCTCTAGCGTGCAATCCAGCCATTGCCCTGCCCATACCCTTAACCCTTTACGTGTTCAATAGTATTTATAACCCGGATTATTCATCCAGCCGCTTTTATTACAGCCATCTAACGCCAGCAGGAAGATCTTAATAGCCCTAGTATATCCTGCATAACTCTGCGTGTACATAATTAATATTGTAAGGATATTGTGATTATTGGTACAGCGATTCTTAAATGCGGGGATTTGATAATTTCAGATGATGTTTCCGGCTGTAAAAACTTAAATATTTAGCCAGTTTTGTTTGAGATTTCTAAAGTTATTGTGGTTAATTGCTAAATGCCAGTTTTGTTTGAGATTTCTAAAGTTATTGTGGGTAATTCAGGCTTGGGTATCTTTCTGATTGAATTAAATTCAGATTTCTTATATTGATCTTATTGCAAGTCTACATCCTGCTCGATAGTAAACAGCCCGCAACGAAATCTATCATGGTCTATCTGTTATAGTTTTCTGTATGTCTGTCCTGTGTAGTACAACATTAATCAATTTACCAAGGACGGAGTGATGTACCAAAGATATTGCAGCAGCAGCAGCTATTAGCGGCTTATTGGCCCGACTTTTTGACACGATTTTTTTCAAACTAATTACACACCATTCCACCTTTTCCGGTTTCTCCCTTCCCCCTTTCTGTGATTTTGTCCGAGAAAATCGTGTACGGTACGATAAACGTACCCTAAGTTATGGTCGAATCAACACTAACATTTCCAAGTTCTCGAAAGAGAAATTGTCCAAATAAGTACGATATCTACAAAACATGTGACATTTACAAAATTAACCTAAATTGTTAGACTGCCATAAATTAATAAAAAATTATTTGAAGTATATATGTATAGTGAAGTGACTTCTTAAATAAAACAGACCCTTAAGGTTTGTGTCGAGGGTGTTTTAGATTTTTTATTAAGTACCTATAAAATGCATATGTCGCTTAACCATTCAGTTAAGTTATGCATTAGATAGGGCTAAGTGTTTGTGTGACTGTCCTTAGAAGCCTTGCGTTTCCTGCAGCAGTAAATATAGCCTGCTAACCGAACAGGGATAGAACAGGGAACATTTGGAGAGGAACAATTATATTATGGTAAATATCGTGAGGAAACCTTCATATTTCTTATGTTTCGTCTTGCACATGACAATTTAAATAACCAGCAAATAGAAAACACATCTTTAGGGTTCCGTACCCGAAGGGTGCCAAACGGGACCCTATTACTAAGCCTCCGCTGTCCGTCCGTCCGTCCATCCGTCTGTCCGTCAAGGGCCCTTCAGCATGAACCGTAATAGCTAGAAAGTTGAAATTTTTACAGAATGTGTATATTTTTTGCCGCTCCACCAACAAAAACTGAAATACACAAAATATTGAAAAAAAAAAACGCGTGTAGCACCGTACACGTGTTAGAAGTAAAACTTCTGTAGCTAGATCATTAAGTGGTACCTATACTATACACCTATACCTACCTATACTAAAAGAGATTTAAATTTCCAATTTTGAGATCCAATCTCTGCTTCAAGTTACTTTTAAGTTTCAGACGTCCGATTATTTGAAATTATTTTATACTTGTACTTACTTTTAATACGTCATGTCATTTATTTCCCACCATTCCTTATCTACAATTTGTCGCGCTCGTGGTGATATACTTAACTCATTCAATAGTGTCACTACGTCACTACTATTTGCATCTCGCTCAGATTATATACCATCTGACGTCACGTCTTTAAGCCGTCTCGCTCAAATGTATGCATTGCTTTGCTTGTTTTAGAAATCCATATCGACCCGTGTGACATTGATGAAACTATTTTCTTACAAACTGTATGGATCGCATCGCACAGCTGTCAAACATAAGTTCCGGTTCCAACAAAGAGGTTGAACGAAGTAGTTTGAGTCATGTCAGGCGGCGGCGGCGGTGCCATCTTGGCCCGGAAATCAAGAACTCGTGGAAGAATGCTTAAAATAATTTTTATTTGTTAACGTTTCATCAGGTTTTTCTCTCACTAATTAACATTCTTTATTGTACGAATGTATTATTATCTTATCTGATTAGTTAAAAACCGTATTGAAAATAGTTGCGGTTTTAAAAGTCTTCAGCCGACCCTGACGTCACCGATTCCAATTTCCGTTACATTTCTTAGCCACTCGTGATAGCACCCGGCTAGTAGCGATTGAAAAGCAAATATATGAATAACCCACAGTTGAGAGGTTAAATAAATTTTACCCCCGTGCCCCAAGAAGTTTTACTTCAAAAATAAAGGTGTACCCATTACAAGAAACTTATTTTTGAAGTAAAACTTCTTGGGGCACGGGGGTAAAATTTATTTAACCTCTCAACTGTGGGTTATTCATATATTTGCTTTTCAATTACTACTAGCCGGGTGCTATCACGAGTGGCTAAGAAATGTAACGGAAATTGGAATCGGTGACGTCAGGGTCGGCTGAAGACTTTTAAAACCGCAACTATTTTCAATACGGTTTTTAACTAATCAGATAAGATAATAATACATTCGTACAATAAAGAATGTTAATTAGTGAGAGAAAAACCTGATGAAACGTTAACAAATAAAAATTATTTTAAGCATTCTTCCACGAGTTCTTTCCGGTAAAGGCCAAAACCAGTGACGTGACCAAAAACTACTTCGTTCAACCTCTTTGTTGGAACCGGAACTTATGTTTGACAGTTGTGCGATGCGATCCATACAGTTTGTAAGAAAAGAGTTTCATCAATGTCACACGGGTCGATATGGATTTCTAAAATGATGAACGAATCGTTTTGTGGCCGGTAACTATGGAATAGGTACCTAAAACGCGCTGCGTAGTCGCGCAACAGGCAGCTAGTAATCGCATAAAGTCACTTAGAATCATCCAAATGTGATATTTAGTTTTCAAGCAAATTCCGATGTGATGGATGACTGCATTAAGACTTCTTGAAAACAATAAGTAGGTACCTAGAACTGTTCTAAAGCCACTTTTTATTATATAGTGCAGTTCAAGTCACAAATTAGCAGTTTAGCTACTAAGTACGTGTCATACCTACCTATTTAATATTTATCTGTAGTAAACGGCCAAAGCGAGGTCTACAGCTTACAGAGCCATAAGTTTAATGGCTTATTGTTTCGCTTATTTGTTTGTATGTAATTTTTGTAATACATATTTTAAAGTTGAATTGTTGTTATAACTGTTGAAATTATACGATTTTGATTTTAATAAGCTTTTGTAATTTTAAAGTTAATGCTTCATGCCAGTCAATAATGTTGAAGTAAAATATCAAAATCGAGGTATGTCGTATGGCGGACTAAGGAAATGTCAAGAATAAAATTAAATAAGAGTTACGTCATCGCTTCGCGATGAAGTAACCCTAAAAAATCCTAGCAAAGTAGGTATGTATAGGTTAGCGGGGGTAGCATAAGGCACGCCAGTCACCCCAGCCACGCATTTTGTCACAATTTAATGTCATATCATAATGAATGCGCGCTATTTTATGGAGAAACTTCATTGAGACGCGAAAGGAGTTGGCAATTTGGCAAAATGACTGCCCCAGACATGTACAAAGACTTCTCAACAGCCAATTAATAGCATTTAAATATTCTCTCATAAATTACTGCGTCTTTAGTTAGTTTGTAGAACTTGAAGGAAATGATTAAATAATTAAGAGTTGTCACTTCATACTCTATGATTCCGCCATTGATTAGTGACTTTTGCCATCGTTAAAAATAACATGCAACATAATTGCCAACTAGCAAAACTGTTGAAAACAGGAGGTTTCCAGAGGAGTGGCTAGATGGCGTTATGTTGCATGTTATTGCAAAATGGTGCTTATTTCTAGCGACGGCAAAGGTCACGGAATCATATTGGAATCACGGAGTATTGAGTAACAACTCTTATTTACCTATATTTAATTTTTTTTTCTTCAAGTTCTACAAACTAAATACAGACGCAGTAAATTAAATTTATGAATGAATATTTAAATGCTATTGGCTGTTGAGAAGTCTTTGTACATGTCTGGGGCAGTCGTCCATATATTGATTTAGTTTATTTAGTTTATTCCATCTTCTTTGTCATTTATCTGCGCGACTGAGGTGAGTGGCAAGCCTTATGGTAGCCCCGCAGGTACACATTAACTTGGAATAGTTGAAAATACGTACTCGATCAATTAAATAAAGGGACTGGGCACAGAGACAAGCAAAGCAATGCATACATTTGAGCGAGACGGTTTTAAGACGTGACGTCGTCAGATGGTATATAATCTGAGCGAGATGCAAATAGTAGTGACACTATTGAATGAGTTAAGTATATCACCACGAGCGCGACAAATTGTAGATAAGGAATGGTGGGAAATAAATGACATGACGTATTAAAAGTAAGTACAAGTATAAAATAATTTCAAATAATCGGACGTCTGAAACATAAAAGTAACTTGAAGCAGAGATTGGATCTCAAAATTGGAAATTTAAATCTCTTTTAGTATAGGTAGGTATAGGTGTATAGTATAGGTACCACTTAATGATCTAGCTACAGAAGTTTTACTTCTAACACGTGTACGGTGCTACACGCGATTTTTTTTTTTTACTATTTGGGACGATTGATGCGGAACCCTCCGTGTGAGAGTCCGACTCGCACTTAGCCGATTTTTTTATTTCCATAGCTGCGGCGAGTGGTTAGCCCCCTGTCAGAATAAACAGTTTATATTTTTACTAATTCGAATGATGGTAGTCCATAATGCAAGTCAGACTTTTTGCCTAGAAGCCTAAAATACTGAATTAGTTAACCTTTAGATACAGCAGTGGATATCCTTCGAATTAACAACCTAGTATTTTGCGCCTTCGCTATAGTTTTTGGCAAGCCATTCGCTTACAAAATCAGCCCCCAGTATATTGGAAGGAGCCATCGCCAGGCACTGGCCACACTGGATGTAACTGTGCTTCTCTCACCCCGTATCGTAAAAGGAGTGACGCTACGTCAAGCTAGTTCCTACTAGTCAGAAGGAGCTATCTCCACGGTGTGCGTTGTGCTGCGCAGACGCAGGTCGACGTCCCGGGTACAGTTAGAGACCGGTTCGCGTTGCATAACAGCGACCATTGGCGATATAATATTATACAGCGGATCTATGAACGCTCTGCTGATAGGTGAGGGCGAGAACAGACTGAGATAATTAAGGTCCGCCATTTTGAAAAAAAAACATTAGTTGGACGATAATTTTACGTGATAACGTCATACGAAGCAAAATTAAACCTCGAGGAATTGCGCACATCAACATTTACTACTAAAATGTAAACAAAATAAAAAAAATAAAAAACAAAAGTAAGGCGCTGTGGGTTTGAACTCAGGACCCTCCGCGCTGTTGAGTCTTGCTTGACTCAAATCTCATTGCTTTCGCAAAAAATATTAGGATCGTTTTTATTTGAAGCAAAAACTCTACAACACCAAAATTACCCGATGTGCTTTCTCAACCGTCAGCTACTATACAATGTTTATTCACATGATAATTCAAAATTATCCTAGTCGCACTGTACTTCGTTAAGAGTGCCTTCGTTAAAATTGTAACGCGGATATGTAGAATAGTTTTGAATGAAATTAATGCGCCGTGGAACGACCAGTCGTGCCTAATAAAATAAAAAAATTACAACATGAGCAGTTCATGCACAATTTAGTAGGAAATATCAAAGAATTTGGCACCAATTTATCGTGCAGTAAATAAATAATTAATTTTAGAATATTGGTCATTGATGTATATATAAGTCGGCGGCCGATCGTAGAATCATCATCATGATGTGCCTCGCCATTTCAGTATGCCCAAGCCATTACTGGGCATATCACGTTACGGCGGGTTTTAACGAAAACATTTCTTTTTAACCGACTTCCCAAAGGAGGAGGTTTACAATTCGTCCGGATATTTGTTTTTTATTTTTTTTTTTTATTTTTTTTTTTATGTATGTTCCCCGATTGCGCCTAAACGGGTGGACCAATTTGGAAAATTATTTTTTTGTTTGAAAGGGTTTACCTTCCCATTGGTCCCATTGACACCAGGTCAGGATCTGATGATGGGATCCTGGAGAAATCGAGGGAACTCTTCAAATATTATAGGCAGACCTATAGTGATTTTTGTGTTTTTCATAATAACTCGTGCAAATGCACATGGTAAGCATAATATTGTGATGCGGAACTGCTGATGAAGACCACATATGGCCACCAGATCTGCTCAATACTAGGTACAAATACAATGCGTGGCTGACGGGCAGGCAACGCATAGCCTAAACCGGTGGACCTAGAGCCATGAAAATTTGTACAGGGGTTCCTTAGTAGCGTGGGGTAGCACTGAGATGGGATTTGACAAAATTAAGTCCCCAAGGGGGGGGGGGGGATAAGGGGTGCAGTTTGTATTAAACTCAATCTAATCAAATAGGGTTTGTGGAAGTCGGTTTTTTCTAAAGTTTACTTTTTGTTTCAATTATTAAAAGCATTTTTATTCAGCACTACGTGATGTTTTTTTGTGTCATACATGTCAAATGAACACGAAGACTATTCGGGGGCTTCGCTGCGCTCGCCCCCTTGTCTTCACCTACGCTACCACAGAGTTTCAGTGAGATTTCATCGTTTCATGATATTTCACGTTTGGGCACATCATGATGTGTGTACTACACTATATTAGCAATTTAATTAGAAAACAAATAAGTCAGCTGACTACTGCGTGTTTAGCTGTGTAAGTAAATCTAATTGTTTATTTTAAATAATACGCGATGTTGCCATCTGTCTTATTTCTATAAAAGAAATCCGATCCACAAAGTTGAAAAAGAAGAATAATTATGTACTATGTTGAATGCCGATAATGGACCTTATCGAACAACGGAGACGGACGCCGCGCCGCCAAAAATAACAACAAAAAACCTTCAAAAACCAATGGACTCATAAAAGCAATTCGACTTCATTTCACATTGTATTCTCTCATCATCACGTACTTGGTGCCAATAAAACCGTCGGTAGTATTTTTATGGGCCCGTTTTCTTGCAACTCAGTGCAGAGCTGTCGATTCGATTAACGGATTGCTCGAATATTCTAATGAAAATAGTTCTCGATAAAAACGGCCAATAAATGCGCTCTGCTTATAAATAACTCGGACCCGAAACTAAATGGTCAGCAGAAGGGGTTGTATATGTATGACGACTTGCAGAGTAGTCAAACGCCTTCGTTCACAGTTTCACACATCACAACGTTAGAGGTTCCGAATTAGAATCTAGATTGCAAACACCTCGGGCACGCCAGGTTCACTTCAATCAAATCGCACACACACAGCTAAGTACATTGCATTCCGTATAAGCACGCGCCGCCACACGCACACATTGCCGAATCTCGCGTCCTTCGCGTGCTACGAGACAGGGCTATGCAAGCAATGCATGCGACGAGTCAACGTCATTCGTCCGGCCGGGCGGCACGTGTTAACTCAGCGGCGCTAAGCGACAACCCTAGCCGTTTGAGCAAGAGTAGGTAGTTCTCATGCGAACAGGGGCCTAGTGAACTTACTATTTCTTATTTATACTATGCCTCGGGTCTTGGTTAAAAATGTATGAATGTATTTGACGTCATTGTTTCTGGTTCCCGAACATGCTATTATATTCCCATTTACAAACCGCTCTCAACCCTGAAAGCAATCTCGAACGCGAGGAGGGCTCTGAGGGCTGAGAGTGGTTTTACGTGGCTCAGATAAGACAACGGTTCTTCTAAAATTCTTCCAAATACCTCTCTAGCTTTCAGCCCATATATAAAAGGGCAATCCAGCCGTTCAACACCTGAATGTAATGATTATTAGAAAAATATGAGAAATCACTCAAAAACCACCATCTAAAAAATAATTGCGTCATGTCTTTACTCTTTTCCCTTACGGGGTGGCAGAGGTAGAATTTTCTCCAACTTTTAGCCATTTATTCAATACTACTATGCCCATCTATAGGCCCAGGCCATGCAAATGAAATAGCCCTACGCACGTACCTTAGTGTGTGTTTACTAAGATTCTGTTGACCCAAATACAGAAGGTACCGTTGTGGGTCCGCACCTCTCTCATCTGAAGAGATCCGAGTGTCGTTCGATAAATGTACTAATTTCATAATTTTTTTCAATATACTTTATTTCACAAAGTATTTATCACTTATTTCACAGTAAGTGCATAACATAAATTAATTAAGTACTCCACAGTTTTGTAAATGTAGATATCTTGTAATACTTCTATGATTCAAGGTATAAAATTCGGCTGCGTAATTTTCAATCTTCATTTTTTTCTATCCAATGAAAGTCAACGTAACATACCGTCACGCATTTTCCCATACGAGGTGGCTAGGGCACAATTGTGCCTATGCTACGTTTAGCCAGATGGGCATATCCATTTTTAGGGTTCCGTACCCGAAGGGTGCCAAACGGGACCCTATTACTGAGACTTCGTTGTCCGTCCGTCCGTCCGTCCGTCCGTCTGTCATCAGGCTGTATCCCATGAACCGTGGCAGCTAGACAGTTGAAATTTTCATAAATGATGTATTTCTGTTGCCGCTATAACAACAAATACTATAATTGAAACAAAAAGTTAACTTTAGAAAAAACCGACTTCCACAAACCCTGTTTGATTAGATTGAGTTTAATACAAACTGTAAACCCCTTATCCCCCCCCTTGGGAAATTTATTTTGTCAAATCCTATCTCAGTGCTACCCCAAACCCCACGCTACTAAGGAACCTCTGTACAAAGTTTCATGGCTCTAGGTTTAGGCTATGCGTTGCCTGCCCGTCAGCCACGCATTGTATTTGTACCTAGTATTGAGCAGTTCTGGTGGTCATATGTGGTCTTCATCAGCAGTTCCGCATCACAATATTATGCTCACCGTGAGTAAATGCACGAATCATTACTAAAAACACAAAAATCACTATGCCTATAATATTTGAAGAGTTCCCTCGATTTCTCCAGGATCCCATCATCAGATCCTGACCTGGAGTCAATGGGACCAATGGGAAGGTAAACCCTTTAAAAAAAAACTAAATCGGTCCATCCGTCTAGGCGCTATCGGGGAACATACATAAAAAAAACATCCGGACGAATTGTAAACCTCCTCCTTTGGGAAGTCGGTTAAAAACACAAAAGTAATTCAATATTAACGGGGGCTCCCATACAACAAACGTGTTTTTTATGCTCATCTTTGCTCGATATTAATAATGGTGGCAGGTAGAAGCTTAAAATGTACAAAATATATTGAGTATGTTATTTACTTAAAAAATAAACAATTAAATTAATATTTAACGGGGCTCCTATACAACAAAAGTTATTTAGAGATAATGATACGGAACCCATCGTGCGCGAGTCCGACTCGCACTTGGCTGGTTATTTTTGTGTGTCATGGGGCTCATCCCCGAAGCTATGGAGATTCAGGTTCCTGACGGTAATGAATTAGTTCCAAATTAACAGAAGCAATGCTCACCGAGGACATTATAAGTTAGGCTATGCAAATATGAACTAACTAACTAACTAACTAACTAACTAACTAACTAACTAATTAACTAACAATAAACATAGACAATCAGCCGTAAAGATTCACTCGAAATGTCATCATCGTCGTAAATTCATGGACTTGCATGGACTCTTGGCTTCACGTTTAATTTAATACAATTCAATTTATTTTAATTGAATTTATTGCAATTTTAATTTATTACAATGCTATTTTATTATCAATTTGTCTTACTAATTACATTTCTATACAGACGTATATTAATAAATTTTCAATTTACAAATCTGACATGAAATTACTTAATTTACAAATGTATATGTTTCAATGTTTCTCCTCCCTAATTTGGGCTTTTATTTTGCTCGACCATTCTTACTTCTTACTTCATCATTGGGATCGATTAATTGATTAATTCTTCTTCTTCTTCTTCTTCTGTCAGGGGGATGTTGTGCCTGCACTTGGCCCACGAGAGCGGGGCCTTTGTGCATGTCCCCTGCACCTGCACTCTAGTTCAGCCATCCCAACTCCAGCACAAGCTGAAGTAGGAGGCCTGGATGTTCGAGGAGGGTCGACGCTCTGCTATTTTCTCCCAGAATCGCGATTCTGGTCTCTATGGTGGATTAATTAATTTGACTGATTGTCTATTACGATGTAGAGCTCGGAGTACGTTACCGAACGTTCACTCGCTCGACGAGTGGATCGCACTGGCCGCTCAAATTCGTCAGGTACAGTTAGCAAGACCGGTTCTCGTCCAAATTGCCCGCGTTCTGATCAAACAGTACGGTTAGCAAACAAGACAAATTTTGAATAGGTACTTATCTCATTAATCGAGTCTGAGAACGGAAATGAAAGGGAAAGGTTAAACCAGTTGCAAGTTCATCGACTGACAGATTTAAGTGTCGATTCTACTATTTTGTCGACCTCTGTGGCGCAGCGGTTGCGCATCTGCCTACCATGCGAAAGGTCCCGGGTTCCGCGGGTTTACATGTTTGTGATGTCGCTGTTTCTGGTTCCCACGACACAGGGTATTCTGGTGTGGAGCCAGAAGCAATGTATGTGCCTGAATGTAAATGTAAAAAATAATACTAGGTAGGACAAGACGTAGGTGTAGGTGGGCACAAAGCAAATGAAAGCTCCATTGAGAGGATGGAGGAGACCAGAGCAGTGAAGGTCATGACCAGGGAGCACTTATCCAGTGGAGAGCGCATAGATACATTTTCCTTTGAAACACAACTTACCAATTACGGGCGGCGGGGGACGAGGTAAGAGAGCTGTGCTTGGTCAGCCGCTGCGAAACTGTCTGGCGGCCCGTCATCGTACATAGGTTGCGTATGCGAACGTTTGTTGAATACAACAAACGTTTGGCGAGCCGCATTCCCCCGCAGGCGCAGTCAATTGGATATATAGTCTCTGGATTGGGAGCTTTGTTTCACGCAAAATGGGATACTGATCTGATCAAAAATGGCATGATTGTGCGTCAGTCACCTCTTATGGGAAAAGGCATGAAGCTATTGTATAAATATTATGCGTTAACCTTCATCGGCAAAATATCGCAGTAGGCCTGTAAGTTGAAATTCAAGACGACTTTAACCGTTAAGTTATGATTACACACCTAACTTATATGTGCTTATTTGTTTGTTTTGCGGCTAAAGAGAGAGGAGTTATTTTAAATTAAGGGCATATACCTACTTACATACATAGTCTATTCGTAATAAGAATGCAGTAAAGTCATCACTGTCCGGCGGCCTAGCCACACCCCGTAACCAATCAAATCGTTTCCAATTATCAAGCCAAATTCACAGTGACCAGTTGAAGGCAAACTTTCTCCTGTGAGTGTGTGTTAACAGATTTAAATTTAAATTTCACTGCATTCTTATCACGAATAGACTGTAGTATAACTACTGGGTGTGATGTGACAAAATGGTGGAAGCATCTATACTTGTAGATCTTGGCTTTACTCCGACCTTTTTAGCGATTCAGATCCGATGCAGTTTATTACAATAAGTTCAGTTCACACACAAGAAAAATAAACAGGTCAAAAATACATATATGTATTTATTTATTTATTTATTTTTATTTGGGACATCAACAGCATATAAAATAAATGAGTTACAATGGTAAATACAAAAATTAAGCCGGTACCAGATATCCACAGAAGATACAATAAGCAAGTAAGTAAAAGAGAAAAAAAAACTTAGCAGTTATCTTATTATTATGCACGTTGTAGAGTTTTAGGAAATAAGAATTTTAGGAAATAAGAACATATATACATCACCTGACCATGGCACTCATTTTCAGTCGAATAATGCATAGTAAGTGAGCTTTACTTTAACGATACCAAGAGTGGTTTTAAGATGGTCATGGTATTTTTTCGGATCAGATTAGGTAGTTACCTATTTATTCAGTGTCATTTAAAAGGTTGGAGTACAGTCCCACGTCGAATTGTACAGAACGTTCTTAGTCCGAACAATTTAATTTAATTAGTTTATTTACTTTACTTATACTTTATTGCACAAAATAACACATTTTACAATTGAAAGTGGACAACACATGACAAAGGCGAGCTTATCTCTATTAAGAGATTTCTTCCAGCAAACCTAGGATAGACAGGAAATAATTTAACAACAGGTAGACCCATGTGCACAACATTAAATAAGATAAAACAATAAACTACTTAACAATACGTACATAAATACCAGACTTATAGATATAAATAAGTTAAGCAAATATACCTAAATAAAAGTACTTAAATTTAATACGGTAGAGAAAGATAGTGTTCTTTCAACCGACTTTTAAATATGTTGAGTGACGGACTGTCTCTAATAGCATTGGGGAGTTTGTTCCAGAGTTCTATGGCGCGAAGTCGGAACCCATGTTCGTAGGCGGCAGTGTTGTGTTGCGGAGTTATAAGTAGCGACCGAGTGTGCGATCTCCGTATTTATTATTTATTTGTACCTCTAGAATCTGTCTCTTTTTATCATCATTTCTACAGCACATCTAAGTATGACGACGACCTGAGAGTATAATGTTCACTTGCATTACTTATACGACAACACATCATATTACTATTACTTTTTACTGCTGACAGCTATTATACTTTCTCATGTAACCGACGATGAAAAAAATAGTTAGTATGTGGCAACAATACTTTCATGTGTTTCTTGGGTCATTACACCCACTAACATAACCAGGGAGTACTTATCCAGTGGAGAGACAGATACATTTTCCTTTGAAACACAACTCACCAATTTACGGGCGGCGGCGCGGTGGACGAGGTAAGAGTGCTGTGATTGGTCAGTGCGAAACTGTCTGGCGGCCCGTCATCGTACATAGGTTGCGTATGCGAACGTTTGTTGAATACAACAAAGCCGCGAGCCGCATTCCCCCGCAGGAGCAGTCAATTGGATATATATTCTCTGAACATAACACGCCGTTTCCCATACGGGATGGCAGAGATCCAATTGTGCAAGTTTTTCGATACTTCATTTTGCGTGACGAGGGCTAGCTCATCGCCTCAGGTATGGATTAGTGAAGGTTCCTTCACGATGTTTTCCATCACCATTAGAACGTCCGTTTTGTTAAATCACTCATCTCATTGGTACGTCTCAGCACCAGAATTCGAAACACTACACTACATGCGGAAATAAGATACACGCACGACATTCGGTCATGATGGGGGCTATTTGGGAGGCGTCAAAACCACTAAACAAGAGGAACTAAAGGCACTAAGCTGACAACCTTCAAATCCGACAGCTGTTGCGCGGTGGTTATCTGTGCGCGGTGGCCACAGATTCCATTTTCAAACACACCAATTTAATTAATTTAGTTAGCATAGTTCGTGTCGCCTCCCAAATCGCAGGCAATGTAAGGGTGTTAGGTCTTCCGCACACTGAAGACGTCAAGAAGACACACTGCGACACGCGACACGCGACGCAACTCATATCATTTATGCCCATATAAAACAGGTGACCAAAAAAGACATTCAACTCTAAAGTACCGGTTCCGTACCCGAAGGGCGCCAAACGGGACCCCATTACTGAGACTTCGCTGTCCATCTGTCTGTCTGTTTGTTTGTCTGTCACCAGACTATCTCATGAACCGTGGTACCTAGACAGTTGAAATTTTCACAGATGATGTATTTCTGTTGCCGTACTAAAAAACAAAATAATATTAATATTAAGGGGGGCTCCCATACAACTAACATTATGTTTTTGCGTTTTTTTATAGACAATGGTACGGTACCCTTCGTGCGCGAGTCCGACTCGCACTTGGCCGGTTATTATTTTTTGTCGCGCACTAGACCTCTCCTGATATTATAACTCTTTCCTGTCCTGCCTAAGTTTGCTGGTAGAAATCTCTCTTTAGAGATAAGCTCGCCTTTGCAGATAATGTGTATTTTCCATGTATTATTTAACTTTTTTTGCAATAAAGAATATGATTATGAATAAGTGGCGTCGTTGTCGTCGCGTAGTTTCATATGCGGAAAGCCAGACGCCCCGCAGTTTACTGTTTGATAAATATTTACTCATAAATGCACAAACTGCTGAACAAACTCAGCTGAAATTCGTACATGCTTTATTTTGTATAATGATGCACACAAAAAATACTCTCAGAACTCCAATATTTCAGACAACAAGAGTCTCAGCCAATCTAAACATCAATCATACTAGACCTACTGACACCGAGATCCAATAGACCTTATCGCGTATGCCGTAAGGCTGAGTTTAAATTAATCCAAGCGAGTCAATCTCAGCAAATTAAAAGAAAACTTGCGCGTGCGCGTTGTGAATCGGAGTGTGACGTTCTGTAAAATGGACAGCGACTTTTGAATTCCACCAGCTCATAACAGATTTACTTTTTACATCCCGATGACCAAGAGATTCAATTATTTATTTATTGTCAAATTTACATGTACACCATAACAGAAATGCTTCCAAATCGTCATACACGTGCAGAGTAGAAATAATAATGAAATACAAAGTATGAAACGTCTGTCTGTCGGTATGTCTGCTGTCCGTCCGTTGGGTCTAGCATCAGTCAAAGGGTAGAAATCAAATCAAATCAAATAAGTTTATTTGCATGATTTTTGGTAACAATATTGGATCTTAATTGTATACATTTTCATCGCAAAAATCTGCCTTTTCAGGCGTACAAATATTGATTATAATAAATTAATTTTAAGTCATCACATTTTATCAGAAAAATACTTAATTCACACTTCAATGTCATGTAAGTAAGTTATAGTTCTATAAATAATTTGTAATTTTAGGTACACTATTTCTGAGTTGACATTATTTGTCTCTATTAAGATACTCATTGATAGAATAGAAACCACGGCAGATGAGCCAATCATGTAATTTAGTTTTAAACAAATTAAATCGTAGATCTTTTAATTCTGTTGGTAGGGCGTTGTATATTTTTATTGCCATATGAAAGACATTTTTCTGGACTGAAGTTAGTTTGCATTTATGAACAAATAACCTCTCTCCAATGTTATCTCTCTGGGTTCGAATTGTCATTTCTTTATTTTTAGGAAAATATGTAGGATGTTTTCTAACAAAAATTACTATTTGTTTGATATATAGACACGGCAATGTCAGTAGTTTAAATTTGATGAACAATGGCTTGCAAGTGTCTGCAACATAGGCTCCTAAGATAACTCTCACACATTTATTTTGTATTTTAAAAACTTTTTCTATTTCTGTCGAGTTACCCCCTAGTATCAGTCCATATTGTAGAATGGACGCGACATGTGCGTGGTAAGCGTTCAGTGCGACTTGTTCCGAGATTGTTTCTTTGAGACGGTGGAGAGCGAATACGAATCTGTTTAATTTTGTAGAGATTACGTCTATATAAATTTTCCATTTGCAGAATTTGTCCAAATAGAGACCTAAAAATTTTGTGGAGCTGACTTCTTCTATTTGTGGAGCTGACTTCTTCTATTTGTAGAGCTGACTTCTTCTATTTGTGGAGCTGACTTCTTCTATTTGTGGAGCTGACTCTTCTATTTGTGGAGCTGACTTCTTCTATTTGTGCAGCTGACTTCTTCTATTTGTGGAGCTGACTTCTTCTATTTGTGGAGCTGACTTCTTCTATTTGTGGAGCTGACTTCTTCTATTTGTGGAGCTGACTTCTTCTATTTGTGGAGCTGACTTCTTCTATTTGTGGAGCTGACTTTCTATTTGTGGAGCTGACTTCTTCTATTTGTGGAGCTGACTCTTCTATTTGTGGAGCTGACTTCTTCTATTTGTGGAGCTGACTTCTTCTATTTGTGGAGCTGACTTCTTCTATTTGTGGAGCTGACTTCTTCTATTTGTGGAGCTGACTTCTTCTATTTGTGGAGCTGACTTCTTCTATTTGTGGAGCTGACTTCTTCTATTTGTGGAGCTGACTTCTTCTATTTGTGGAGCTGACTCTTCTATTTGTGGAGCTGACTTCTTCTATTTGTGGAGCTGACTTCTTCTATTTGTGGAGCTGACTTCTTCTATTTGTGGAGCTGACTTCTTCTATTTGTGGAGCTGACTTCTTCTATTTGTGGAGCTGACTTCTTCTATTTGTGGAGCTGACTTCTTCTATTTGTGGAGCTGACTTCTTCTATTTGTGGAGCTGACTTCTTCTATTTGTGGAGCTGACTTCTTCTATTTGTGGAGCTGACTTCTTCTATTTGTGGAGCTGACTTCTTCTATTTGTGGAACTGACTTCTTCTATTTGTGGAGCTCACTTCTTCTATTTCCTTGTTATCGACGAATTTTCGTAGAGCTATTTTCGTCAACGTTTTTGTTTTATTTTTCAGGGTTTATATATATACGTAACTGGTTTTCCAACAGATCTTAAATAACAATAGTTCGCCATTGTTCGGTCGTTGGAGCGGTGTGCTTCTGAGAGTGAAGGGGTTAATATCTAATCAAAGTAAGTAAGTCAAAGGCATTTATTTTCTGAAGTATCGTTCGGGAGATTATTTTTAACTATTGTTATCTGTGTTGTCGTATCGTGCTCTCAGATGAATGAAACTCACGGTGGTGGTGAATTTACTTTCTTTACTAAGTTAAGCATAACTCGTAGTAAAAATATCTATTTTGTACTAAACTGTCACATAGTCAACTATCTACTGCTAAACTGTCACATAGTCAACTATCTATGCTACTACCACATTAATGAATTTTTAGATGATAAGACAATTTAGTGTGAATATTTTATTATATTTTTTTTTCTCAAACTTAACTAAGCTTTAAAATTACTGCATGTTTACATGAATTTTCATACGCCCATACGGGCAGTACATGGAATTGCACTGGAATATGTATATAAGACCGTTTACCCATGTACATGAATAAACGATATTTCTATTTCTATTTCTACTTTTTGTGAACTGTCAAAACGGTAATTTTGTTCTCGAGTTCTATTCTGTGACAAACGCTTGCGACGTCATAGTTGAATTAATGGGCCAAATGAATAAAGAAATGTATATATATACTTTAGCTCACTAAAGTGTTACGATATGAGTATGAGTTATGAATATGAGGATGAGTTTGCCCTATTGTTAAAAACATAAACGGTCAAGAACTATGACCACCTCACATGACATCGCAACATTAAATATTATATCGTTGAACATTTTGTCTTATCCGAACTCATGCACCACATTACTGTGTTAATAAAAACGCAATAATTGCCGCGGATTAGAAATCTTATCCGCGGCAATTAGTAGGTAAACGGCATCGGTTCTTTAGGCGTTTAAACTAAATTACTATAACAAACTAAAACATAGCGTCATACTTTCTCATAATATTATAATATGATGCGGCAGAGACACAGTTGTGTTTTACGTTTAATCAGATATCATGAAAGCTAATTTAACCTTGATTTTAATAACTAAATCTTCTTCTTCAATTTGTCAATCCATCTGCTTTTGACTCTCCATACGGTGCAATACAATGGCATAAAAACTTATTTGCATTGTCAAGCTTGAAAATATTTAATTTCATCATCGAACCAAGGTCTATCAGAAAAAACATGCCTGGAAAGGGAAGTGTTATTTCGCAAAAACGAACTGGAAAACAGTGAAATGGAAAATATAATCTCGCACATGAGCTGTCGGACTTAAGTTGGTCAATTTAGTTAGTTAAGATAAGATGCAATAAGATAGCCTTTAGGCGTGGTTCACACGGCATAGTCCTGCACGTTTTTTTGCAGTATACGTCTTAACGGATAAACAGTGGCCTAGGTTCACACGACGTATACTGCAAAAAAACGTGCAGGACAATGCCGTGTGAACCAAGGCCACTGTTTATCCGTTAAGACGTATACTGCAAAAAAACGTGCAGGACTATGCCGTGTGAATCCAGCCTTATTTCTAATATTTAGGGGGTAAATGTACTTAGTACTTTCACTGTCTAGTATTAAATAGTTACTTAGTATAGCTATAGTATACCTGCAGAAACGGTCGCATTATAATAGTTGGACTATTAATGCATTCCTCGATTGGTTTCACGCGATTCAATTTCGTAACCTCGGCATCATTGTAATGTTTCTGAACGAGAATCGAGCACGCAACGCGAGAAAAATGCAGATTTTTCGGGGGCAGTTGCGCAATTTTGTCTTGCGTTTTGTCAGGCGGTGGGCTAGCAGCGTATGTCTCAGGCCCAGGGAGCACTTATCCAGTGGAGAGCGCATAGATACATTTTCCTTTGAAACACAACTCACCAATTTACGGGCGGCGGCGGGGGACGAGGTAAGAGAGCTGTGATTGGTCAGCCGCTGCGAAACTGTCTGGCGGCCCGTCATCGTACATAGGTTGCGTTTGGCGAGCCGCATTCCCCCGCAGGCGCAGTCAATTGGATATTATAGTCTCTGCTCAGGCCCTAGGGGTGAATCGCAATCAGGTACTCAATTCAAGTTTGACATTGGTGCTAACTTAGTTTTAAACGAATTCTTTAATCCTAATAGGTATAATACATTTGTTCAGAAGTGTAGCGTAGCTTTATTTACTGATACAGTATTCCGTAGAGAATAAGTCAGTATGATCTTGATGGATGATTGAATCGATATCAATACGCTATGAGACGCTTCCCATAACATCAGGAATCAGGCCCCAGTGAATCGGTCTGCTTCCACTAGTTCTGACGAAACTATTTAAAAATTACTTTAGTTTGTACGTATGTGAAGTCATTACGCATTAGCTTGGGCGATGGGCTAGCCACCTGTCATGCAAAATGGAGTATTACATCACTCGCTAAAATTGGCCACAGTTGTGCCTCTGCCACCCCATATGGGAAAAGGCGTGTTGTGTTGTATAAAAGTTAAAAACATCATTCATTTTATGTATGCAGTATACTAACGTGACCATACGTCCCGCTTTCAGACTGTCGTCTGTCTCGCTGTCCCCCGTAAGATTAAAAATGTCCCGCTTTGGCAAATGGTTCTAAGTTTGTTTGTGAATACCGAGTAATGTTCATTTTACAATCACGCGGGCGACTCCTTGGCGCGAGATACTAGCCATGTAAAATTTCCGGTGCGGCTGACGCCGCCCGCCATTGCGTTCTCATACTCAAACTCATATATTTATTGCGTTCATGACAAAGGTGCTGCGTTCTTGCGTTCTTTATAAGCACGGGCTAGTTTCTCGAGTCTCTAACCATTTCAAAAACAGCATTTCGCACTTTACCTTTTTCACGAAATTCCGGAAACGTCCCGCTTTCGTGAAAAAGTAAATGGTCACGTTAAGTATACAACACATCTCCTGTTGAGTTACGGGACACCCTGTATCATAATAATGGTGATTGTCTTATGGACAATACTATCATACAATATGGTAACTAGATCTGACCACCACTTACTGCTTAGTGAATAACTTTCCTATTGTGTCCACTTGGCTTGTCATCGGACCTTTCTCAGCGCTCCCAGTGGTTATTGTCCGAAGAAACAACACCACACGAACGGTATCACTATATGTATTCACAAGTCTGTTTTTAACACAGGTGAATGAAACTTTAGAAACCCTTTGCTTCTGTTTGGTTTTTAGCTAGGTCGGTCATCTTCTGTGACTACCATCATACAGGATGACATTTAATTAGCTGACCTTAACAATCGCCTAAATATGGTCAGCTATTCATCATTTATTTTAATGTGACATTTCATTCCCATTCATTCATTCTCAATTACATATGTCAAAAATGTCATGACTTTGAAGCTGAGGAGTAAAGTGATTTGCTCTTGTCAGTCGTCGCGATATTGTCACTTACCTTACTCCATGATTGTCACTGAACCGCCACGTTATCATCGGAATTGCCCCCTGATAAGTGGAATCACTGTGTCCACCTTTACGATGCTCACACGCAGCTTTCTCTACAGAATTGTCCATTACTTACCGAGTGTCCGCTGGTTCACAATTAACGGCGATATAAACTGCTTTCTACGCTGCAACCGCTTTAAAACGCATATTAAATGCCCTTTGGATCCGCAGTGAAAACACAATGGTTATTTTATTATACAAATATTAATCTGGTTATGACTATTTTTAATGATGGGTTGAATTTGTGGTGAAACGTGCGACTCTGACTGTACTGTACAGTATTTCTTACTAAATAGATCCGTTAACTTTGGAAGATATATAGTAAAGATATATAGGTAGTTTGGAAGATATATGTAGCTAATTCATGTCCACACCGAGGGGCACGGGCCTTTGCATGGATACGAGTAAGATTGAGCCGTACTCCACGACGCTGGCTCAGTGCGGGTTGATGGAGGATTATCGGACTAAAATGGCCAACCCGACCAGTGGCCTCAGACACAGCTTTACGACTACTACCACCGAGTTGCGATAGTAGCCGGGACCTACAGCTTATGGTGTCATCCGAAATATTCGCATTCAGACTCAGTAAGGTTGCTAATTCTTTTATGGGAGTGTGTGTTAGTTTTTATAATAAAAATACCTAACGAAGCAACGGACCTACCAAAAGAAGTTTCAAAAATTATGTCAAAAACGGTCTATTAAAGAAGTCTTATTACGGTGTAAAAGAATATTTAGATGACAAAACTGCGTGGTCTTTGCCATCTCTGCGCACAGAAATCCAAAGAGGGGCGATGGACTGAGTCAATACGTCTCTCTTCGGTGTATTTCCTTAGACTTAAGTAGAAATACATAAAATTGTATTTTTAAGGCCCTCACATATTTTAAAAGAGGTACGGGTACGGGGGAGTTTCTTGCCCTTCTTTGCTCCATCCCTAAGCCCACATCTTCCGAACGGGCAGTAGTATACAAAAATATTAATTATTATATTGACGTTGACTTTGACTTTGACACGGAAGCGCCTGAAACAAATGCCACATAGAAATGGGTCACCCATCCAGTACCGCCTCGGCCAGATGTTGCTTAACCCGCACGATCGTTTCCGATGCGCGAATACCGCTGGCCACGGCCGCTTTGGATGGTTTTGGCATTCATAGTTTCTTGGCTATGCTATAAAGTTGTATTACAGTAAGTAGTACACTACTAAACAATGATGGTCTAAGAAACGTAAGAAACAAAGAAGTTGTATAACAATGAATTTTGGAAATTGCATTAAAGCTCTTGCGCAGAATTTAAGTGAATCTTCGATTGATCGGCTGATAAGATATACTTCTTACTTTTTGTTGAAATCTTTTGAATTTAGCTTCATACTTAAGTTGCGCTTTTGTAATCAATTGTATATTCAGCGAGTGGATTAGATATTGACAGCTCTATATCCATATAATTAAGTGTTACTTTTTGTTTTAAAGTCGAAAATTCTTTATCACAGCTGAAGACTATCCAAATACGCTTCATAATACACACGTGACATTGACAAAATTAAACCCAACCAGTTATATTGCCAAAATATTTTATCTATAGGTCGAATTATCAGGTTCCAATCTTAATTACGTATTCAAATCAAGAATAAAACGGCATTTTGTAAAAAAACACAAGGTGTTTCCGGAATAAAATAAGTCTTACTTAATCTTTGGCCGGCAGTTGTAGTAATAAGATGCAACTGGACTGCTCACCGGCTTATGTAATACGTATCGAATGGTGTCTCGAATCGATCATTCGATTACTATTATAGTGAGGGCGAATTTTTAACTGTAAGCACACCTCGGGCACTCCATAGAACGCTCGTAAAATAATCACCTATTACTACTACATAGCCTAATGACATTAGTACACGTGCAAATGTGTGCGTTCAGCTTCTATACAAAGTGTCTCCCGAAGAGGCTCCCCGACTCCGGGGTGAGGTGCGGTATCTGAATCCGCGCGGGGAAGGGAGTGGCCGTTCTGTACGTAGTACTATTATCTCTTCTGTGCTGTAAGTGTGCATTTTTTCCCCCGGTCATCTTGAGGGCGTCATATCTACTGTCTCGCCACAAACAGCGTCACGCCTTTTCCCATACGGGGTGGCAGAGGCTCTGTGTTCGCTACGTGGTCACTCTAGCCTGCCCCCTAGTAAATGTAGCCCATTAATGTCCCCCACACCGAGGGGCACAGGCCTTTACGCGGATCCGAATAAGATTGAGCCATACTCCACCACGCTGGCTCAGTACGGGTTGGTGGAGGGGTTTTACGACTACTACATACTACGAAGTAGTGATAGTAGCCGGGACCTACAGTTTAACGTGAGATCCGAAACACGGAGTGTTCGATAATAATCATCTCATTGGTCATTCTCATTTTATTTTAAACAGCACCGGGATTCAAACCTGCATCTCCAGCGTGAGAAGCAAGGTGAAACCCACTAGACTACGGAGACAAGACGCAAAACGCTATTATCGTTCGCACGAAACGCTAAGAATGTGTGCGATTTGATGGTCACGCTACGCTAGCGTCACCAAATGTCAAATCGCATACATTTTGAGTTTTCGTTTCGTTTGGTTTTCGTAGCGTTATTAACTAGGCCTTCTGGTACTGACCATTGGTTCTCACTCAAACATACATCTTCAGCTTGAGAAGCAGACCCACACTGGGCGAGGGACAGAGCTTTATTGTACATAGCACTGTCCCCAGAGAGCATTTATCCAGTGGAGAGCGCATAGATACATTTTCCTTTGAAACACAACTCACCAATTTACGGGCGGCAGCGGCGGGGGAAGAGGTAAGAGAGCTGTGATTGGTCAACCGCTGCGAGACTGTCTGGCGACCCGTCATCGTACATAGGTTGCGTATGCGAACATTTGTTGAATACAACAAACGTTTGGCGAGCCGCATTCCTTCGCAGGCGAAGTCAGTTGGATATATAGTCTCTGACTGTCATGGCATGCTACTGATGCAGGTAAATTCCTAGAATGTGTAAGAAGGTTCTTCTACAACACAGGTTCTGATTACGTTCGCACCACAGATAACGTGGAAACATACAATGCAACTAATCAATTTGAACGCGAACAAAGAATTGCAGAATTTCAAAAGAATCGCCATTGTTTCCCGAAATCACTACAATCTGTACAAGAACCACACAACAACGGTTTGTGGGAAAATATACTTTATGTGACGGTAGTAGAGTTGGTATGTTTTTGATAGAGTCTGTCATGTGAGTCTAACTCTAGAGCTAAGTTTGTTTTTATCATAGTCGCAATTTTGTAACCTCATCTAGATTGTTAGACACATTTTTTGTGATCGGAACTTTTGTCTTCCGTCTCACAGGTGATTCACCCATAGCAGTAATTTTCCGGTTCCTACCGGTTTCAGACTTGACCTACATTATAACAATTTAATGATAATTAACCGCCTCTCACGCTATTTGATGCTATGTTATTTAATTTGACTTGTTAGTTCTCTAGCAGTATTAATTAATATGTAATTTCCTTGACAATTATTAAGTGGCCGTGACCGACGAGGTTGCATGCAGATTCTTAGTGCAACTATAGCTCGACGACTATATATTAATTCAAGAACTGTTTGTAATATGCAAATTAACGAATTTGAATCTTAGAATATGACTTGTTAACGCTAAACTCGAAAGAAAAAGAAAAGAAAAAAAGTAAAGTGGGTGCGTATTTAAGACAATTTTAAGGGAGAGTTAAGTCAATTATTTCGCATAGTTTAACCTTAGGTACTTAAGAATGTATTTTTAGCAATCGTCTCGTTTGTCGTGGGAACCAGAAACAGCGACATCACGAACATGTAAACATCCAAGAATAGGGGACCTCTTTATAGTAGATATTTTATTACACCCTGTATTATAAACCTATTTTAAAATCACTGGGTCCTCTCCTCCCATCATTATAATATTTGCATAAATATGATCCCGTGTAAAATCTAGAATACTTTACTAAGTTATTCGCCAGTGGGCAATTTCCTTAAAAAACTCATATGAGTGAGATAATTTTGTACTTAAGGTCCCCGGGACACGCATTATGATATTACAAAATTATACGGAGAAAAGTGGCCGAGTGCGCTATTACTTGGTCTGCGTGGGTTCCTTAGTGTCATTATTTTTACGAAGTGCAAAATGTTTGTGTTATATAATAAGTATAAACTTTATTTCTTTTATCATTCTCATTTAAAGATGCCTTACCTTACCTTACTTACTCATTTTCCTATTTAAACCTTATGTTTTTTGTAAAAAGAAGCGGAAGTGGTTTCGAACGTCTACTAATTCATAGTTTATTTATTTTACTGGATATAGAAGACATAAATATCTTGTAACACATTAAATATGTACAAGTGCTAGCTTATTCCTTGGATATTCCTTCCAACAAACTATCAAAGATAATATGAGAAGTCTTGGAGGAACGCGGCCTTTCCTACGGAAAAGTACCGTGTTGCTCGAAGATGAGAAGTAGATTGTTGCCTGTCTAACCACGTCTGACCTATAAGCTCCCATAAACTCCTAGAACCCTAAAAACGCCCAGCAATTTCAGCCCATTCATCCCACCCTCAACATAAACAGCTGAACGGCCCGCAAATTGCTATAATCAGGCCCACACATGCCAGCCAATGACATTCATCGCTCACCTGTTCAAAATAATAAGCTAATTTTCTAGAAAAACACGTAATAAGTATGTCATGCGGTAAACGGTCGGCAATTTTTGCAAAAGTCCGGATACCAAACTCCTTGGACATGACGAAACAAGCTTATAAAGTGCCATGCCTTTCTCGAACGAGGTGGCAAAGACCCTAGACCTAATGATGTCCACTTTTAGCTTTTTAATAAAAAAAAAAAAAGACATTTTACTACCTACCCGACAACATCAAGTCCGATAAATTGCTAAAGATTTGACCGATTTGTTACATCTGTTCCCCACAACTTAGACCAGAATAACTTATATTTTTAAGCCCTATAGGCCCCTGTTTTTTAAAACAACGTTCAAAGGTAATCACTCCTATTTTCGTCGGGGCCTAACAATAAATAAAGATTTGTTTCCTTGTATATCTGATAACTCGATGACGGCGCAGTGAAGTCTAGACCAATTAAAAAACCCGCATTAAAATCCGTCCGCCCGCCAGTTTGACCACTGATAGGGTGCCACGGGAATACAGGCTTTTGACTTTTGACTTTGACTACAGACAGAGGCTTGTAACTCAAAACACCTCTTTGTCATTGAGGATTAATAAATTAGTTATACCGATCAGTCACTCTTGTTTAGAAATCTCATGAGCAGTGTCGTTTAGATTGTATTATTACTTATGTTCATCTTTTTAAAGCGCTTATTACATTACGCTGTCGGCAGGGCACGATTTGTATAGACGTCTCACTCTGATGGAACGACTAGAAAGAGACAGTGAGTCAGACAGGGCCCTGCCGACAGCGTAGTCTAATAGGCCCATTAAAACTCAAATATTTGCTTCACACGAATAAGTCACATATTACAGCGCTGCTACGGCTGTTCTGCTAGTAGATAACATGGACGGTGGTCGATATTAATGTTGTCAAATGGTCGTGGTCGCCACACTGACACAACAGCGCGGGTGGCGGGCTCGCGTCAGGGCCGCAAGTCGCGTACAGAATGCTCTAACTGAGGGCTCTAAATTCCGATTTGTTCGTCATTCGACAAGCCAACCGGTATCCTGCGCCCTCGCCCTGGCCACAGCCAAGCGATTCTGTATGCGACTAGCGGCCCAGAACCATAGTATAAATAAGAAATAGTAAGTTCACTAGGCCCCTGTTCGCATGATAACTACCTACTCTTGCTCAAATGGCTAGGGCTGTTGCTTAACTGCAATATTTATACAATATTTACTCATCTTGCAAAAATTATGAAAAATAAATAATAATATCGTGTCGTGTGTCGCAAATCACAACATCCACAATCAAGTAAAAGGGCCTATTAGACTACGCTGTTGGCAGGGCCCTGTCTGACTCACCGTCTCTTTCTAGTCGTTCCATCAGAGTGAGACGTCTATACAAATCGTGCCCTGCCGACAGCGTAGTCTAATAGGTCCATACGCGGAACGCAATGTAGCTGTGTGTGTGCGGCCGTTCTCGCTGTTTTGTTTGAAGTGAACCTGGCGTGCCGGAACGTGTCGTCGCCCGCTTGGACTGGCATTCTCCGCATGCTTCATATATGTATTACTAGCTTTTACCCGCGGCTTCGCCCGCGTAGTAGTCGGATTTACGCCATGCTTTGGATTGTGCACATTTGTAGTAATATACCTGATGTGTTTAAAAAAGAGAACAAAAATAATTCTGTAAGAGTTTCTGGTATTCCAACGTAGAGAACCGTTGTAAGTATATTTGTACACATGTCCGGAAATTAAATCATTTAGAATGTTGAGTATCGCAAACAGTCGTGAAATGCACCGAGAGACAGAAATCTACTGCAATACGTCTCTGTAAACAACGTTCCGAGATTTGTTGTTCTCTGCGTAAATATAGAGATTTCTAGCTTTCGATACACGTGAACAGCCAACGTAGAGCTGCCCGTGCGAAAAGCATGGGGTGCCCAGATGAATGCCTGCCACTTTTAATGTTTGCCCTTGGCTCTTGTTAATAGTTATTGAAAAGGCCACTTTCAATGGGAACTGCAGGCGTTTGAATTGAAAGGGCAAGTTCGTTGGGATAATAGGTATTCGCGGTATCAATACCGTTTCTCCCCTGGCCTCGCCAGAGATGATGGTGGCTTGCACGATGTGCCTTTTCAGCTCCGTGATGCGTAATCTGGTGCCATTGCACAACCTTGGATTATCCAGGTTACGCATCAGTATGACAGGCACACCCACCTTCAGTTCTTATATTTTTTTATTCGGTTTAGGAAGCGCCGTGACTCATCAGTCTCGCCCAAAAATAATTCCCTTAAAGGGTCGACCGGCTCCGCTAATGTGGGGATGGCTACCTTGCCCCCAGAGCAACACATTCCCGCCGTTTCCTCTTTCCATTTCAGTGCCCCACAGAATCTGCAAGCCTTGTTCATACGGTCAATTTTGATGAGTCTATGGTTACTATAATCTAAAGTAGGATCGTAGTCGAAAGCACATTTTTTGAAAACTCCCCACATATTCCTTGAAAATATTTGCCGACGTTCAGCTTGTCGTTGGGCAACAGCGTTTCGGCGCAGATCTGCCTCTTCGACTGTTTCAGAGGCTCGTTGAGAAGCCATGCGCTCTGCGTTCTCTTGACGTCGTAAAGTCGCTTCCTCTGGTGTTTCAGAGGCTCGTTGAGAAGCCATGCGCTCTGCGTTCTCTTGTCGTCGTGAAGCCGCCTCCTCTGGTGTTTCAGAGGCTCGTTGAGAAGCCATACGTTCTGCCATAACCCTTCGTCGAGCATCCGACTGCTCTTGTGTCTCCGCAGCAATCTGAGATGCAATGCGGTTAGCGTTCCGGTGACGTCGAGCATCAGCCTGCGCTGAGGTTTCAGATGCTCGAGAATTTGCCTGACGCGCCGCTTGCTCAATTCTCCGCTGTTCAGCATGAACAGAAGATTCTTGCTGTCTAGCTATCTTCTTAGTTCGCGCTCCTTGTGAGCTCGACGAAAGATTTGTTTCGCGTTTGCGAGGCATTCTCAATTTAAAAAGTTACAATGCCAATTACAATTCTATGCGAAAGAACCACAGTTAACCTTTAATTAACCTATCCGAAATTATAAATAGAATACCTTGTAGAGATGTGTACCGGTTCTACAAAAACCGGTGAAAAACCGGATAACGTCACTACCGGATTTTTACCGGTGATTTTATTTTTAACCGGTATTTTTATACACGCGCGCGGAACACCAATTTATTTTGCCTCTGAAAATATCATGGACTTAGTATGGAAAATATTGTATGCGTGTACCCCAACCCAAGTAATCCGAACTATTCCGAACGCACCTTACTTTTTGTACATGCGCGCGGAACGCAACTTATAATGACGTCCGAAAATACTGTAAACGTGTAACCGAAAGCACCTTACTTCACATTATATATTTTTTTCTATGTATGGGATGGGGAATCCCCATTGGGGATCTATTTTGTCATATCGGAATTAGAGTTGAGGCGTATATACTAGAACAGGTACAAAAACTAGGTATTTTTCAATACTAGCCCGTACCTGATCCGCAAACGTATGGACTAGATCCAACGAGTATCAAATTTCGAGTACCGAAGCCGAGTATATCTAGTATCAGTACTACCAAGTCTCGGGTATCGATACGCGTAACGCGTGCTAATACGCGTAACGCGTGCTAATACGCGTACACCGGGATTTGTTCTCAACGTCCCAATCCAAGTATTCGGGGGATTTTGTGGGTTCGTACACGCCATCTGTTGGCAAGTAGCATGTAGATATCTTAGTTCTTCTTTAAGATTCTAGGTAGAGCTACTTTGTTTGGAGCTATATTTTTTATAGTTTGGACCGATTAAGTGAACCGAAGTTTGGTTCACTTAATCGGTATAGTATTGTCTCATAAGGACATAGGCCGAACAAACTAACAATGGAGAATAATAGATGCTGGAACGAGACTTAACGAGAGCCCTATCTAGCTATTGTTAACAGACTGCATTCGTTTCATTGTGTTTATTTAAATCACTATGGTTTATAAGTTTATTTACACGATCGTTTAGTTTCGTAATTTCGTAATTTCTTTATTGTACTCACATGACAGTAAAAATAGCTTAACAAAGAAAAAAAAATGTAGAAAGGCGAGCTTATCTCTAATAAGAGATTTCTTCCAGCAAACCATGTTGGGTAGGAGACGGAGATGATAGGTAAGGGGAAGAATTGCGCGTACAATAAAACTATTCTAGTAGTTTGTTTTAATTACGTCACAACTGTCGATTGTCCTTGTGCCACCCCGTATGGGAAAGGCGTGAAGCTATGGTATGTTTGTTTAGTGGTTATCACTGGTATCGTCCTAAGCTGTAAGACGTGACTTTCACAGGACTAGGGAGGGGACCCTGATACTAGGACTAGGTGATACTCGAAGAACAGGTATTTGGATCAAGTATTTTTGAGGACTAGGAACAGTTAGACTAAGTACGAAATTTACCTAGTACGACTCATCTCTAATCGGAATTGCACCCTACTTCACATTCTATAATTTTGTCTATGTAAAGGGCCGTTTTGACTTTGATTAGTGTAAAATGCAGGTGTAAAGTGTGGCTGTGAGGTGTAAAGTGCGAGCCACATCTGGACAGCCACTGTTAAGCGTGAGTGATTCTGATTACTAATCAGCGAAGTAAGGCGAATAGAAGCGTGTTCTATTTTTGAAGTAAAACTTCTTGGGGCACGGGGGTAAAATTTATTTAACCTCTCAACTGTGGGTTATTCATATATTTGCTTTTCAATTGCAACTAGCCGGGTGCTATCACGAGTGGCTAAGAAATGTAACGGAAATTGGAATCGGTGACGTCAGGGTCGGCTGAAGACTTTTAAAACCGCAACTATTTTCAATACGGTTTTTAACTAATCAGATAAGATAATAATACATTCGTACAATAAAGAATGTTAATTAGTGAGAGAAAAACCTGATGAAACGTTAACAAATAAAAATTATTTTAAGCATTCTTCCACGAGTTCTTGATTTCCGGTATGGCCAAGATGGCGCCGCAGCCGCCGCCTGACATGACTCAAACTTCTTCGTTCAACCTCTTTGTTGGAACCGGAACTTATGTTTGACAGCTGTGCGATGCGATCCATACAGTTTGTAAGAAAAGAGTTTCATCAATGTCACACGGGTCGATATGGATTTCTAAAACAAGCAAAGCAATGCATACATTTGAGCGAGACGGCTTAAAGACGTGACGTCAGATGGTATATAATCTGAGCGAGATGCAAATAGTAGTGACACTATTGAATGAGTTAAGTATATCACCACGAGCACGACAAATTGTAGATAAGGAATGGTGGGAAATAAATGACATGACGTATTAAAAGTAAGTACAAGTATAAAATAATTTCAAATAATCGGACGTCTGAAACTTAAAAGTAACTTGAAGCAGAGATTGGATCTCAAAATTGGAAATTTAAATCTCTTTTAGTATAGGTAGGTATAGGTGTATAGTATAGGTACCACTTAATGATCTAGCTACAGAAGTTTTACTTCTAACACGTGTACGGTGCTACACGCGTATTTTTTTTTTTGCAAATAGTACTGCCCCGCGCGTCCCTCTTCCCCCTCCACTCGCAGCGCCCCTTCACTAGCAGTTTACTTAACAGCGTCGGGACAGCAAATTCGATTGTTTGACGCTCAATAACCAACCGGTTTCTAGTTTTCTACTAATCAGAGACGCTACACAGAGTTGGACACTACTTAACACTTCACAGCCCCATTCACAAAACCCACACTATACACTTAACACTTCACAGTGTCAAATTAAGCCAATTTCCATATAATGTCAAGAAATGTTCCTATAGGTTTTTCTCCGGTGAAGTACCGGTTTTTACTATAAAATCTCCGAAAATCTCCGGAGGCTAAAATTGCAACCGGTACACACCTCTAATACCTTGTTGTAATTATTAAGACAAAAGAGACCAACTATCGAGATGAGAGAGAGAGAGAGAGAGAAACTTTAGCAATAAATCAACAGAACAACCTTAGTCAGTGCGTGTCAGTGCCGGCATATATGAAGTAAGCTTGAAACCAAACCATACCGCGATGTAAAATACATGCAGCGCCATCTAGTGAGTGATTTATGAAAACTTTTTATGGATACATTTTGAACATCCGACGGAATCAGTGATTATTTTTCGGGATAAAATGTAGCCTATTTTTTAAGTCAGGGTATGATCTATACACATCTCAAAATTCAATTAAATCCGTCCAGCCGTTTCAGCGCTAAAGACTGACAAACATATAAACACACACACAAACTTTCACGATTATAATATTAGTGTGATTTACTTTTCGTATCGAAATATTCGTAATAATTTGCTATTAAGTAAGGTTTTTATGTACTTTTGCAAAAAGCAGATGTAGGTAGGATGTTAAAGAAGGTCTTAAAACTATTTACAGTCTTCACTAAATAAAAGGCCCGGTGACAGCGTCCGTGTCACTGACGTAATAAGGTTGAATTTAGTTTGGCCTTTTATTTTGTGAAGACTTTAATTTGCCAACTAAGCCATATTTAAATACTTTCCGGAAGAGGGGAGACTAAAGACATCAATTTGCTACGATCCTGGCATATATCTTTCGCTTCCTCAACATGCATACCTGTCATTAAACACTATACGCAAAAAGCCCTACCCTCACTGTATCTACTTACGGCGTTGTCCACGCGCCAATGAGCCGTGCGCAAAAAGTAAACAAAAACACTTGCGCGTGCGCCGTTGCCCGTAACATTCAGTTTGTTACTTGGCTCTCACCTGTATAGCTATTTGTCTGTGTCCGCAGGAAATTGTTTTCTAACGCGCTGCTCGTGTCCTCTGGGTAGTGAGAGCTACTGGTAGTACCAGTAGTGATAACACTACGAATAATGATAACTACCAGTGTAATGCCGGTAGTACTAACCAGAAAGACTGTAATTTTAAGAACAATAATAACTGTAGGTTGTTGCTAAATCTTAATATGTTGTTGTTTTGACCTACAGATTTGACCAACCAAAAAGTTATGCGAGAATAACTATGCCGGGAATATTTTTTAGACAAACACTGTTCAAAATGAGGTTATTCTTAGAAAAAGTAAAAGATACTCTCGCGTAAAAAATTACTCTTCGTTGGTCAAACTCGCCCTTAGGCATATTTAGGCTGGCTCATCGCCGCCGGACAACACTGTCGACATGTCGACATGTTGCGCTTATACGGCCCATTCCCAAACACGTGCGTACGGACGTGAGAACCTACCGAAGTACTTATTCGGGTAAAAATCTTCCAAACCAATCGTCGGACTATTGTATGACAATTTGTGAAATGAAGCCAAAACTGGATTGACACCCCGTTGAACTCTTTTGTATGAACGGCGCACCGGCACAATCTGTCCTATCCTGCCTAGGTTTGCTGGAAGAAATCTCTTCTTAGAGGTAAGCTTGCCTTTGCGTATTAATTGTTTTATAAGACTGTCACATTGTTTTCCGTGCAATAAAGAATTATGAAATTATGAACGTGCGGGAAACTTATGCACGTAATGTGCTGTTCACTTTAAATAATGATTCATTCATTTGTTGTGGCAGTGCCTCACATGTAGGGTAACGTTTTATCAGTAAATTAACACTCTGCCAAATAAATACCTCTAAAATCTGAACTCTACAATACGTCTCTTCTCGGTGTATTTCCTTAGACTTAAGTAGAAATACATAACATTGTATTTTTAAGGCTCTGATATTTTGAGGAGGTTCAAAAACTATGTCAAAAACGGCCTATTGAAGAAGTCTTATTACAGTGTAAAAGAATATTTAGATGACAAAACTGCATGGTCTTTACCATCTCAGCGCACAGAAATCCAAAGAGGGGCGATGGAATGAGTCAGTACGTCTGTTCTCGATGTATTTCCTTAGACTTAAGTAGAAATACATAACATTGTATTATTAAGGCTCTGATATTTTAAAAGAAGTACGGGGGAGTTTCTTGCCCTTCTTTGCTCCATCTCTAAGCCCACAACTTTCGAACCGGCGGTAATATACAAAAATATTAATATCTGGGGGCGCGGCAGCGCCCCCAAGCCAAGTCGAGCAAAAAGCAAAACATACGGGCGCAGCAGTAACATCCTTTACAGGAAGCCATTCAGAGCATATTTGACCTACCTGTTACTCCGTTGTGGATAAAGATAGAAACCTGAATTCCCGGCGGCTAAAAGGCACCATGTCATAAGACATATTCTCAAAATTTTAATAAATTTGAACCAGTAGAGTTGAAGGTACAGCAATTCAAAGTTCCTCAATTTTGACACTCACTGACTCACTGATTCACGATCATGAAAACTCAAAAGGTTACTTCTAGCGAACCCACAAGCTTAAAATTTTGAGCATGGTTAAAGTTTAGCCTGCAAAGCCAAGGAAAACTCAAACATTGCGCAATTTTAGCCCCAATTTTATAATATATTAATTATCAATAAGCTCAGTACACGACTACTTCGATTCATCGCTATTCCCCATTAGATGTCGCTAGTCGCTATGTGTATCTTGAATCGCGGTATGGTTTGGTTCCAGCTATGATTTAAATAAAGCGGTTACAATATTGTCTAATATCGCTATTCCCCATTAGATGTCGCTAGGTGTGCATTTCCTGAATCGCGGTATGGTTTGGTTTGAGGTAAAGTAAAAGTAAATGTAGCCCATTAATGTCCCCACCGAGGGGCACAGGCCTTTACTCGGATCCGAGTAAGATTGAGCCATATTCCACCACGCTGGCTCAGTGCGGGTTGGTGGAGGGGTTTTTACGACTACTACATACTACGAAGTAGTGATAGTAGCCGGGACCTACAGCTTAACGTGCCATCCGAAACACGGAGTGTCCGATAATGTACTTAAGACAAATTAATCATCTCATTGGTACATGGTCAGCACCGGGATTCGAACCTGCATCTCTTGCGTGAGAAGCAAGATGAAACCCACTAGACCACGGAGCATGGTTTGAGGTATGATTTATATTTATATAATTCACCGCCCAGACTTGTCACAAATCGTAACATCAAAGCCACAGAGAAGAGCCCATAGAGATAGGGAGTGGGCTTTGAGAAAGTCGGTATCTAACGCACAAGAAATAGTACCCGAAAAGAAAAAAACCGGCCAAGTGCGAGTCAGACTCGCGCACGAAGGGTTCCGTACCATTATCTATATAATTGGAACAAAAAGTAAACTTTAGAAAAAACCGACTTCCACAAACCCTATTTGATTAGATTGAGTTTAATACAAACTGTCACCCCTTAGTCCCCCCAGGGGAATTAATTTTGTCAAATCCCATATCAGTGCTACCCCACGCTACTAAGGAACCCCTGTACAAAGTTTCATGGCTCTAGGTCCATCGGTTTAGGCTATGCGTTGCCTGCCCGTCAGCCACGCATTGTATTTGTACCTAGTATTGAGCAGATCTGGTGGCCATATGTGGTCTACTTCAGCAGTTCCGCATCACAATATTATGCTTACCATGTGCATTTGCACGAGTTATTATGAAAAACACAAAAATCACTATAGGTCTAATCGGTCTAATTTTCCAAATCGGTCCATCCGTTTAGGCGCTATCGAGGCACATACATAAAAATAAAAAAAAAACAAACATCCGGACGAATTGTAAACCTCCTCCTTTGGGAAGTCGGTTAAAAAAAACCGCAAAAAAAACACGTTAATTGTATGGGAGCCCCCTTTATATTAAATTTATTTTGTTTTTAGTATTTGTTGTTATAGCGGGAACAGAAATACGTCATCTGTGAAAATATCAACTGTCTAGCTACCACGGTTCATGAGATACGGCCTGGTGACAGACAGACGGACGGACGGATATCTTGAGATTTTAAGGTACTTTCCCTCCAGGGCCCATTCGTCTGTTCCACCCTGTATATGTGTGATCTGTAACTGTATTTTTCATGAAATACCCAAAAAGTTTTGTTCAAATTATCATCTTATGTCAGAATAACTTTGTAGCTAGTTGAAAAATAACATTTGAATTGATTCAAAGCTTGCCGCGCTTTTAGGGCCTTTAGTACCTACTAAACGCTGCCGTAAGCAGCACTGTCTACAACCTACTGGAAAACGTGAGACACCCATCTACAATTTCCGTACAATGAGGTTCACTCACTCATTATGTCAATGTCATGCAGACTGCAAAACATCATTTCAACGCACCAAAGAGTATTTAATTAAAACATCACTGGCAGCCAAACTTGAAGTGGCCAAAAGGAAAAAATTAATTTCTGTGCTCTGAGATTTGTATGAAAACAAAAGTAATTAAAAACTATTAATTTTATAATTATTTTCTAAAAGTTCTACATAATAAATAGAGACGTCGTAATTCATCAATTAATATTTAAAGTCTTTGTAGAAGTCCGGGGACGACATTGCCATATCATTTAAATTTAGTTTCATTAAAAGAAGGCTTACCTACCAAAACAAAATGGCCTTGGTATAAACTTTTCAAGCGTGTTGTGAAGACGTATCTTGTACCGAGACCACTTTCAATTTGTAATATCTCTCGTATTTCAGTATTTGTGGTTGGTGCGGCAACAGATATACACATTCTGTGAAAATTTCAGCTTTCTAGCTATTACGGTTCGTGCAGGCGGACCCGGTGACAGACGGACGGACGGACGGACGGACGGACGGACGGACAGACGGACAGCGAAGTCTCAGTAATAGGGTCCCGTTTGGCACCCTTCGGGTACGGAACCCTAAAAAAGGAAAGTTACTTACAAAAAGAAATGAGATCCCAACAAAACATGCATACGCATATACAAAAACGCCAGTCTCGCAGCCTGCGCAGTTTATTCTACCGTAAAAAGTTGTGAGATCTAATTTTAAACCAAGTCGGTTAATTTAACCAGTATCTGTGTATGGTAGAATCTTTCCAACAACTTTATTATCGTATACTGTTAAGTACCTACCTAATTAGTTAACTAATAACATTTATAGTGATCGGATCAATATAAGACATCTTTATTTCTTCAATAATAATTAGAATAACTTGGCAATCGCGCTCAACTGACCACTCTATAGCACCCAGAGCACAAATGAATATTATTACTCAACACAACATATCTCTAAATAAAGATAAACTTAACTAATAAGAAAACAACGAATTATTTCGGAGCGAGAGCAATAGGTACATTACGTTGCACACACGGTCCTATAGTCGACAACTTTTCTACGTGCGATTGCCAAGTCATTCTAATTATTATTGAAGAAATAAAGATGTCTTATATTGATCCGATCACTATAAATGTTATTAGTTAACTAATTAGGTAGGTACTTAACAGTATACGATAATAAAGTTGTTGGAAAGATTCTACCATACACAGATACTGGTTAAATTAACCGACTTGGTTTAAAATTAGATCTCACAACTTTTTACGGTAGAATAAACTGCGCAGGCTGCGAGACTGGCGTTTTTGTATATGCGTATGCATGTTTTGTTGGGATTATATTGACGTTGACTAAGTAATATGTATGATTTTATGGTCAATAAAAATTTTGAACTGAAAACTGAACTGTGACACAAAACCAGTCTTTCAGCGATCAGTTATTTACTCAATTCAGTAATTTTGACAGATGTTTAAATTACTAACTACCCTTATCTGAATAACGAGTAATCGTGAAAACTCCGGGAATAAACTAAGTAACTTTAAAAAGTCCTCAATATTCTATTCAAAGGAAAGCGTTGACTCGCGCTCAAAGTCTTACGTCTAAGTGCTATATAGTTAGAATCGAGCCTAGTGCTAGCTCAGTGCATAGCATACCTGGAAGTGACGGACCGTTACTCGGCGGCCCCGGGTTCGATGCCTGCTGAATGCTATTTAAAGGTGATACAAGGGACGCATCGCTGTTTTTGTATCATTGAGAATGATAATTAAGGATTGGCTATCTAATGTTCAAAAACACTGGTAACATTTATTGCAGACTAGTGTGTGCTTATTTAATTAAAATAATGACTTACCGCCGTACTCAGAGTCATTTAATAAACGATTAAACCTATTCCAAATTTGAATTTTCATACAAAATTCATTGCTTTGTAATCCTTAGTTAATCATTAAACGACTCTGAGCACGGCCGTTAGCTAATAAAACACGCAGTAGTCTTATGATGCGATATTTTTGATATTTTAGTATTTGGGTCATTAATGACTCTTCGGTGGTAAAAAATACTCCTATAAAAACATTTAAAGGATATCTTTAACAAAGATTTCTAAAAAACAGCTCGCATATATCAATAATATTTTGGGATTGAGCTTAGAGTAAGCAAGCATGGCTTTGTAGTAGTTGTAATAAACTGGAAAAATGTGCTGCGTATTGAATACCAAATGGTCATTTCTGTTTTTTCCGTAGTTTGATGAGTTTATGTCTGAGAGCTTTTTCTAGAACCTGCAACTGAGAACGGTCAAGGTAGAGCGAGCTTTGATGAATATCAATCATTCGCCTTTGAATATTCATAAGAGTTTGCGTTGTATTTTAAATTACTTATTTCTCGATTGTAAATACTTGAAATCATAAAAAGTGGAGACGTGGAAAAGGAAATATTTGTTGTTTTTAAACGCGGATTAATCCAAAGCCGACAAAAAGCCGAAGGCGACATGTCGCTGACCGCAAGTCAACAAAACACTACTGAACGCTATTTATTAGACAAATTTGGCTTCGCTATAGTCGGTTAATAATTGAAACAAAAAGTAAACTTTAGAAAAAACCGACTTCCACAAACCCTATTTGATTAGATTGAGTTTAATACAAACTGTAACCCCTTATCCCCCCCCCCCTTGGGGAATTAATTTTGTCATATCTCATATCAGTGCTACACCACGCTACTAAGGAACCCCTGTACAAAGTTTCATGGCTCTAGGTCCACCGGTTTAGGCTATGCGTTGCCTGCCCGTCAGCCACGCATTGTATTTGTACCTGGTATTGAGCAGATCTGGTGGCCATATGTGGTCTTCATCAGCAGTTCCGCATCACAATATTATGCTTACAATGTGCATTTGCACGAGTTATGATGAAAAACCCAAAAATCACTTTATGTCTGCCTATAATATTTGAAGAGTTCCCTCGATTTCTCCAGGATCCCATCATCAGATCCTGACCTGGTGTCAATGGGACCAATGGGAAGGTAAACCCTTTCAAACAAAAAAATAATTTTCCAAATCGGTCCATCCGTCTAGGCGCTATCGAGGCACATACATAAAAAAAAAATAAAAAAAATAATAAAAAAAAAAAACAAATATCCGGACGAATTGTAAACCTCCTCCTTTGGGAAGTCGGTTAAAAATACACACACAAGGTATTACACCTACTTCACCTTATATTGTCAACTATTGTGCATGACTATTGTGATTCGCTTTAATGTGCAGTTTGTCTCGCTCTATTTGCTTCATTGAATAACATTGGATTTATCACAAATACCACGTGGATTTCGCAATAGAATATTTGCCATAGGTGGCTCAGTGCTTTATTAACGTTTTGTAAAAAAAATATGAACAGAAATCTCATTGCTACATAATATATATTTGAATTTTTTAAATGTTTCTAAGTACCTATCTTAACTTTAATTATTTTTTTTTTGGTTGTAAATTACGCACAACATTTCCCACTCTGCTAAGCATACCATGGCACCCACGATACAGGCTCAGCCTAGTGTGGGGCCGCAGTCTAACTCCTGTATAAATTGTATTTGCACAAACGATAACTTATAATAAACCTAGCTTTAAGTCTTGCCTTCTAAATAAATATATTCTTATTCTTATTCTTATATTATATTGTTAGCGCCGGGATTTGAACCTGCATCTCCTGCGTGAGAAGTAAGCGTGAGACCCACTAGACCACGGAGCTATATTTCTTCTTACTACTTTTTACCATTTAACATATACTTTATTGCACAAAATAATAAATTTTACAATGGAAAGTGGACATGGTAAGGCGACCTAATCTCCAAAAAGAGATCTCTTCCAGCAAACCAAGTTCCGATGCGAGAAGTTGATAATTATTCTTCTGTAGTAGGACTCAATCTTACTCGTACGAGTGTCCGGGTAAATGCCTGTGCCCCTCGAAGGGGACTTTATAGTGCTTGGTTTATTGTACATTATTCTTTACTTTATACTTTATTGCACAAAAACAGAATACAGACACTTAATAATGAAAAAAACATGTACAAAGGCGAGCTTATCTCTAATAAGAGATCTCTTCCAGCAAACCTAGGATGGACAGGATTAATTAACAAAAGTAGACCTACATATGTGCACAACGATAAATATTAAATTCTTACGATTTTGAGATGGTAAAAGCCCCGACAGTAGCTTTAAAATTCTCATCATGGTCGTACAATGCTTCGCCACCGCCAACCTCTACGTATCAATCAGTTGCGAGTTCATTTGTATTCGCATGACGACTCTTGTACGTGTGAATGCAGTTTTGTTTTGTTTTGTTTTTTATGTTTTTCTTTTATCTTGCCGAGTAATCTGTCTGTATTGACTTGTTGGTTGTAAGGGCTAGCTAGCTTGGCTCTTTAAATTAAGTTTTATTTTTAGGTGTATTTTCATTACGAGCCTACTGTTTCCCACTGCTGGGCATAGGTCTCTCTCTCCCTCTTCCTCTCTATCCGAGCCTGAGCGGTCTCCCTAATATCCTTGTCCCATAAATCCAGTTCATCACTCCATCTCTTCCTGGGTCGGCCACGCTGACTCTTTGCATTTTCTGGAAGCCAGTCTGGACAGAATGCTAAAACAACATAATTAAACTGAGAAATATAAACATAAGGACATTTTCCATATTAAGGTCTGGCAGAAGTACAATTTGCGACTTCGTATAGCCAGTTTTTCAATACTCTTTTTTGCTTTATCGTCGTCTATAAAGTTAAGTTTATTTTCAAAGTACCTCTTTCATTTCAAAAATCTAGATATTCTTTAGATCTCTATAAAGTATCATTATCTTTGACTTTAACAAATGGACCACCATCATTATAATATAGTGGGCAAACAGGTATTCCATACGATTATCTCTAAGTTATTACCACTACCAGGTTTAAAGTCACTTCATAAACCGTATCACTTTCATCAAGGAATGCAAATGCTAATAAAAACAAGATAACAGAAGCAACATTCACATGTGCTACGAAAAGAAAGTATAACAAATTAGAATGACACAACTTATAAATACTTCTTGCAACTCAAGAAGACTCACTGGGCCTTGCATACTGTTACCACCACACAGCTTGGCCCAGATGCAGTCGTGTCTTGCAATAAATCTGCCTCATTTGGCTGATGAATACATCAGAAGTTACGCTGTATTGCGTTTGCGCATAGAATATTGATCTATGTCTATTTAAGGATAGTAATTATTATGAAAGGACAATGGTCGCATAAAGTTGTGTAATCGGTCATGTGGCCAATATTAGTATTCTTTATGACCGGTTGTTGATGTTGATTGACGGAATATCTGGCTGAAAGTGGGCCCAATTGTAGCTGTGCAACTCGCTGAGGAAGAATGCGTGACGCTATGTTATGACTGGGCATTCATTCTACTTTTCTTGCCGACAGTGAACTGTCAACGACTGTTTCACTTCATAATATGGTAGGAAATTAATAACAGTCTGCCGCAGCGCTCACAATAATAACAAAACCCAAAGCTCTGTTCATTTCCGTATTAAACTGGCCAAACGAGATCTAACTGCCTCTGTCACTCAGTATGTCACTCAGAATGGGGAGGCTGCAGAGGGCATACATTGCTTCTGGCCCAACACTAGGATATCCTGTGCCGTGGGAACCAGAATCAGTAAATCACGAACACGTAAAAATCCAAGACATGGTTGTTTTTCATCGCTGCCCTTTGACATCATACAATGAACCAAACCCCCCCCCCCCCCCCGAGATCTGTTTGACCTTCCTCCTGACGCAGCCAACTGGCTTAGTTCATTAAATATTCTTCTGTAGCCTATTTATTCGAGCCATACGATTAAATATATATTTTTTTTGCCCCAGCCGACCTCTACGCCACAGAGGTTGGACGGCACGGCAGCAAAAAAGAAGGAAAATTCATGAAGTGTGATGGTCACTAAACTGCATTTTCGCTTGTCCGCAGGGCTCCGACCCCCGCGTGGCGACGTGCCGGGGCCGGCTGCAGACGCGCCGCTGCCAGCTCAACCAGGAAATCAACAAGGAACTGCGGCTGCGGGCTGGCGCGGAGAACCTGTTCAAGGTAAATATCATCATACTGGGACACTCGGTCCACATCGGCTCAATACTACTGGGCAGAAGCCTCTTCTCTATAGAGCGCTAAATCTCACGGACGGTCCTATGCCAACCGCAACCTGCGAGATTTTTATACATCTTCAGAAAGAGCATCCAGTGAGGTTTTCAAGCATCTTCAGAAACCGCATCCAGTGAGATTTTTAAACATATCTAGAGGTATCTAGTATAGTTTACAGAGTGGCCCTAACCAAAAATCAGTTGCGCTTCTATTTACCACTAAATCAATGGTACACAAAGTGGCTGATGATATTTGCATTTTGTCGTAAAATTAACATCAACAAGTTGTCTTTCGTCGAAACGTTACAAAAGTCTGAATGGGCAATTGATTAATGGCGTTCGGTGCAATGAAAATCGATCAAATACTTTTGAAGTCACCAAAAGAACGTCATATACACAGGCACAGGTACCACAGGATATTCATATGAATCATGTCATTGTTGATCGTTCTTGGAACCTTGCGCTTTCTCTGGAGCCAGAAACAGGTTTGAGAATGAGGTCAGGCGAAGTGGCTACATCTCATTAAATATTGATCGGGCCATCGAACCTCGTTCACAACAATGGATCAGGTTAATGGGTTTTATTTTTAGATCTGCTGCGAGATGAAAGGATCTTCAGATAAAATACGTTTTTGGTCTGAAACAGATGAACATTCCGCAATTCGACATCCCCAAAAATCCTTTGGTCTAAGACAAACAATTGTATTTTCTTAATGCTTTTAGATTCTTAGAAAACGCATAATTATTTTGCATCTCGATGCTGAATATTATACTGAAAGAGATATCTTGTCAGAGACAAGCTCGCCTTCGTACCTATAATTTCAATGTTTACATTGTTTTGTGTTGAAATCAACTTTGGATTTGGAAGAAACATCCGATCACACATCACTCAAGTCAGAAGGCCTCTTCCCCTCGGCCATTGACTCTCGCGCTAACAAATACAAGTGAGTAACATAAAAAGACGGTCAGGTGCGAGTCGGACTCACAGGCTATTGGTTCGGTAACATCGTGCAAGATAAGCTAAAACAAACAAAGTCTCTTGTGTGGAGGACCCTATTAAATATTTTAAATTAAACGTACGGACTCGCGGACGTCGACAGACAGACAGTAGACCCTCGGGTCTCGACCCGAGACCGCCAGATGACCAGACGGACAGACGGACAAACTGACAGACAAACAGACAGAGTAACAGATGGAAAGCGGAGACTTAGCAGGAGTAAAGGGAAGGGGTAGGGTTAGGGTCTCGTATAGCAATCTTTGGTTACAGATCCTGTCCGACATACGCTTGTGGTCATACAATCTGATTCCAAAGCAGCAGAGACGCGGTCTCGTTACCCTTCGGATACGGTACCCTAAAAACCAGTGAAAAACAAAAAAGCTTCGCGTGCGCCGAACCGTGACACCCTTTCTTACACGGTCCGTGAACCGGTGACCTTGGAGCGGAGGTGCTGTGAGGAATGGACTTGTATGGAGATGTTTCAAATAGGTATTAAGGCGAGGTATGAATAATAAAAAACCAAGGTCAACGAAGATTGCGGGAGTGAGAAGCGAATATAATTCGGGATTAGGAACAAGTGGGATGGCAATTGTGCGCTCGCGCCTAATCTGAATCAACGTAAGCGCCAAAACGAAAAAAATAATAAAAAATAAGCTATTTCAGGGAATAACATTTCAATCTTCAAATCGCTAGTAACAACAATTACTATTAAAAGAAAGATCATATTTACTACTGCTGCGGTATAATAGAAAAAAATATTGGAAAAAAGGGTTGACTTTGGATTTATTTTCTATCTAGAAATTTTTATCCAAACACGGTTTCCTTCAAGAAAACCCTAGATTATATGTATACTCAAATTACATATACCAGAAATTGATTACGATTTGTCCAGTATTTCCTGAAATATACATGAAAAAAGCACCCCTAATTTATTCATGAGGCGGCTTAAATTCACTTCAAAGTAAAAGTAAAGAAGGCAAATTATAAATAATATAGTGTCTATTCAGTATAATATTAAAGTAAGCAATGTAGCCCATTAATCCTGTTTCGTTATTGGCATTCAACAATTTGTATTATTTTTTTATTTTTTTTACGTCGTAAACTGCTGTGAGACAACTAATAAATAAATAAATAAATAATGTCCCCGCAAAGGCCTACACTTCGACAAGAGTAAGATTGAATTGTATTCCACCACGCTGGCTCAGGAGGGGTGTCGGACTAATGGCTGATATTTAAATATTATTTTGAGAAACTTGGTCCGCAATGAGTTTCCTAAAGGAGAGGCCGTTTCTAACGTAGGAAATACTTGGTAGCTGCAGCCCTTAACGTGCTCCCCGGGTGGTGCTAACGAGCAACCAATCAACACTAACATTTCCAGGTTCTCGACGAAAGAGAACTTTGTAATTCGTAATTTCGTAATTTCTTTATTGTACTCACATGTTGACAAACAGATAGTATAGTAAAATCGTATACAAAGGCGAGCTTATATCTAATAAGAGATTTGTCCAAATACAGTGAAATACTTTTACAAAACACGTGACATTGGCCTAAGTTGTTAGACCGTCATTTAGAAATTGAATGGAATAGTTTCCTAAAATATAGGGTATGCATTAAAAGTGGCTAGTCCCTCTCGCTCCGACGACGTCTATTGTTGTTCATTGTAAGTTTGTTCGGCCTATGTCCTTATGAGAGAATACCGATTAATACCCGAAAAAGAAAGTAACATTTTAGCAAGTCGGCTTACATCAACCACACCGTAAGAAAAGATCTATGGCACAATATTGAGAAAAGTCTTTGGCACTATTTTGTGCTATCCTAAGTATTTCAAATTCAATAACTTTAATTTTACAATGATGTAACCATTTAAATAAGGATGTCAACTAGACGTCAATATTACGCTACTAAACATAACATTAAGTATAATTATTAGTATAATATTATAGTTTGTGGTATAATATGCAAATTGGCCTGAATATTTTAATTAAATTTAGGTGACACGGTCGCGGGGTGTTGCGAAAAAAATATATTGTGTCAACTGCGTTTGCATTTCTTATTAAAAATTCGTTTAAAACTATTTCCGGAAAAGTTTTGAAATGCCTATTTCTAAGGAAAAATGACCAAACGGGGCTGACTTGGGCAATCCCGGTCGATTCTGACAATCTTTGTTAAAAAACTTGTACCGATTTGAGTTTGACATGATATACTTTTTAGCCGATTTCTGAATCGAAAAATTCACTAGTGTATAGTGTATCGTGTTGTTATTGTCACGTTTTTTTTTGTGACATCTACAGAGACAGTTAAGAAAGTACAAAAAAATCTCAATCCAGAAATCGGACATTACTCTCTTTACATGAATGTGGCTGACCTTTTGACTCCAGAGGAGTCAGACGACCTGGGGCCTGAAGCGTATACGATTTGCTTGCATTCTATTTACGATCTATTTGCGATTCTTTAGGAGCATACCAAATGACGCCATTTTGGGTGTTTACGATGCGATAGCCATCCAATATAAGTGCGTTTCTCAGAGCAGCATCGGGCCCTTGAGACAACGCTCGACTGAATATTCCAATATTTCTAACAACCCCTTTTACTCGGTAAAAGGCGCGAGTCTATGTATAAATACCGATAGAAAGCAGCCTAACACCAGATGTCTATATTTTATTTCCAATCCAGTTTATATCCGTAACCACAAGCCCCACACTCTGTAGCTAGCCCCCATCGACCGCAGCGTAATGATGAAGGAAGGAAACCGCTCGCTTCCATCGCCCCCGGCCATTCAGACCGCAAACTCTTATTCGGTCATAGATCAGGGATATAGAGAAGTCTTAGAACGGACAACAAACAAATGCTGATTAGGTGTCTATCTATACCCTATCCAATATAACAACACACCTGACAGATGTCAATCTTAGCCTGTTAGTAAGGGGATATTGCTCATAAAAATCAATTAATCAAAAGATCGACACACCCATTAAACATTTGTTAATCGGAAAGTTGTCTAACATTTTATTTTTGACCTTAAATATGGTTGAAAATGAAATAATAATATCTTTAAGTGCTAATAGCAGTGATGGCGATGACAACTCTTCTGTTAGTTCAACTGAATAAACAATTTCGATTCTTTCCGATTGTTTTGGTAACATCCCTCCCTAGTGATAAAAAAGTGGGTTCTATGAAGGTTTAGGTTAGCTGTCAAGTTAGCTGTTATATTGGATAGGGTATAATGAATGGTCATTAGGCACCTAATTTGATCCGAGAAACCTTATTACCGTTTTAAAGCAACTCTAGGTGCAGTTCTCTCATTCCTCAGATAGCGTTTATCTGTCTGTTTATCTGGGGCTTTTGACATTTCACACGTAAAAAAAGTGTCAAAAAAGTTCTGACTGTTTATCCGTCTCTTGAGAGGCCCGGGCTTTGAAATAAAGTTCACTATCGGGTATTTGATTGAAAATGGCATAAATTGTACCTCTGCCATCCAGTACGAGTAAATCTGTGTCGCTATGTTGTATTCCATTTAACTTTAAAAGTCAGTTCTCAAATCTCTTCATTTTCCTTAAGAACTGCCTTCAATGTCCCGCATCTTCGCGACATGGAACAAGTTATGCGACTTTCACATTTATTGACGGGCCGTCAACTGCGCAGGCGCGGAATCATACTGATTATGAAACTTTGACACCTGTTAGTGATATTACCTTATTACTCAAAGGCTGACCTGTAGTGGACAATCCAGTCGTCTATATAATATTACAAGTTCAGTTATTTCCGACCGATTTCACAGAAACCGCATGATTTTCAACTCAATAACAACTTTTAGTAGATGTCACTGTATTTACGCAGGTTCTCTTATTATCAGGGATCGGAACTGAGGTGTGAATTTACCTAAAGTTTGCAGTGAGACATAACATGGAGCTGTTACATACAACCACTTGAGTTGAACCGGTTATACGTAATACGGACGGACGTTCTAACGGTGATGGAAAATATCGTGAGGAATCCTTTATGCATTCCTCCTTAACACCGGCGATGGGCTAGCCCCCTGTCACGCAAAATGGAGTATTGAATCTCCGGCTGACAGGTGACAGTTGACAGAAAAAAACGTGACGCTATGTTAAGTAATTATTTCTATTCTACCGTTGACCCCCCCCCCCCCCCCACCTTCTCCCTTGTGTTTTTGCATATTACTCTTTTACTTCTATAACCTGACCACTTGACACTGGCAAAATTAACCTCAAAAGAGGTTAGGACGCCATTAATAAAAAGAAGAAGATGAAGAAGAACTGTTTCTGTTTTGTGTATTGTGCCGTCAAGTTCAAGTTCAAGTTCAAAATTCTGTCTGAATAAACGCTTATCATATCCTACCTCCTCTCCTCCACAGGCCACAACAAACCGCAAGCTCCGTGAGACTGTAGCCCTGGAGCTGAGCTTCGTGAACTCCAACCTGCAGCTGTTGAAGGAGCAGCTGGCTGAGCTCAACTCCTCGGTCGAGCTGTACCAGAACGACAGGTGAGGCCTGGAGATAGGACCTGGTCGAATTTCCTCTAATACTTTCAATGTAGGTGTTTTTCAAAATTCCATAGACAGCAATTCCTTTTCCCATACGGGGTGGCAGAGGCACAACGTGCCTACTTTCAGCCAGTAATTCAAGACTCCATTTTGCGTGACAGGGAGCTAGCCCATCGCCGCAGCTATGGATCGATGAAGGTTTCCTCATGATGTATTTCTATCACCGTTAGAACGTCCGTACAACGTAGGTACTTAAGATAAATGAATTATCTCATTGGTCCGGGATTCGAACCGGCATCTCCTACGTGATAAGCAAGCGTGAAACCCACTAGACCACGTAACTCAAGGCAGGTGTTGAAATAACCTCCTTGGGATGATTCTTAGCCAATTCTTATACAGGGTGTAACAGACAGGGGTGTACAAGCCGAAAGAGGGTTGTTAAGGACATCATTCTGAACAACTTTCACTATGGGACCGACTTGATCAGAGCAACTTTATTTTTCACTCCACCCCATGCAGATAAAGCTGAGCGCTAGGCCCGAAATGTACTGAGTTAATAAAAATAAAGTTGCTCTCTGCCTGTTTCGGCTCATAGTAAAAGTTGTTCAGAATCCTCTTTCGGCTTGTACACCCCTTTTCTGTTACACCCTGTATTCAAGTTCAGTGGTTTCAAAAAGCAACAAGTCTTAGTCATAGCTTTTTAAACTTAAAGTTTGATTTATTCTGTTATATTTATTTATCAATAGTTATTATATTACGAGCATCGTAACCTACGGCGCTCAGACATCGTATTTGGCCGAACTTCAAAAGTCCAAACTCAAGGTTTGCCAGCGAGCCATGGAGCGTAGCATTTCAACGGCCGTTTTCAATAACCTATCTATCTAAATATATCCTCAATCTGCAGATAGATAGGGTGAATTTTGACATAAGTTCCATAGCTTAACTGTCAAATCTAACTCAAGTAATGTAAAAACCGTGGATATATAATAGCTCATTGAAAATGGACGTAAGTGTTCGCAGGACGGACCGCGTAAGGAACACCAAACTGCGCTCTGCTTTAACTAGCATCGTTGATGTGTTCATGTCAGTCGTATGCACCCAGACAGATGGGCGAAAATCGCCACTGAATGGGTGCCAGATGATGGCTACCGGCGTAGGGGCAGGCCTAAACGGAGATGGTGGGATGACCTCGTCAATTTCCTGCCGGGGTGGCCGGAGGTGGCTCAGTCCAGGGACGTGTGGATTCAGGAGGGGGAGGCCTTTGCCCAGCAGTGGGACACAAATATGGCTACGTAAAAAAAAGTTATTACTAGATGGGAAGGGACTGCAATCACTGGTAATTGTTGTTACATTTTATTACGTCGTCGGTGCAAGATGTGTAGGTGTATTATGAAATAGGTATGTGTAAAGAAAGGTTCGCACGTCTGTCTGTCCGTTACTATTCTCACAGTTAGCCGCTGACTGGTAAAACAATGGACTGGATTATTAATCGTAGTTTCAGATCTTTGAGACGTGTAAGGGAGTGACGTTCGGATTCCGATAGGGCAAGCCTTATTGAGCTTATTTCTGATATTATCGGCTATTTTGAAAGTATTTCGTAATTTAATTTAGTAATTTATTTATTATACTATCGAAGCACGCTTGCGCGAAGCACGCTCACTGGCGCGAAATATATTTTTAGAGTGCTCGCTAGCGCGAATGGTAGTTTACGCGAAAGCACAGAAGAGATTAATAGTACTCCGTACAGAACGGCCACTCCCTTCCCCGCGCTGATTCAGATACCGCACCCCACCCCTGGCGTCAAAGGATTTGGTTAGAGGATGAACGCCTGACGAGTGACGACGCGATTACGCTGATCCAGTTTTGTAGGATCAATAACAAGTTTTGTTGGATCAGTATAATCGCATAATCGTTCTTCGCGACTACCTACGTACTTTCGCACAAGCGACATTTCGCGTAATAGTAGATTGTTTACCAAGGGAGTAAAGAACTATTTTTAGGGCGAGAGTGTTTTTTGAATCCTGAGCGACCGAGGGATTCTAGAGTTGAGTCCCGAGTGTAACGAGGGACTCAAAAGTAGAATCCTGAGGGAGCGAGGGATTCAAAGTACATCACTCGAGCCAAAAATAGTTTTTACTCCTGAGGTGGACACTCTACTTTTCATCACCCTCTATGAGAAAAGTAGTAAGTAATCAATAAAATAACATACATGTACCTATACAGGGTGTAACAGAAAGGGGTGTACAAGCGGAAAGAGGGACAACATTCTGAACAACTTTCACTATGTGACCGACTTGATCAGAGCAACTTTATTTTTATTAACTCAGTACATTTCGGGCCTAGCGCTGATCAGTATGGTGGAGTGAAAAATAATGTTGCTCTGATCAAGTCGGTCCCATAGTGAAAGTTGTTCAAAATGATGTCCCTAACAACCTTCATTCTGCTTGTACACCCCTTTCTGTTACACCCTATATTTATTTACACAATTGTCATGATATGTTGTGTGTAATGGTTTGTTGGAAGAAATCTCTTGTTATCTATTATAAGTTTTCTGTAAGTATGTCATTCTTTTATTAGTACAATAAAGAAATTACGAATTACGAATATGTCCCCCACATAGTTAAAGCTTGTTTAGTATTGGCTAAATCTTGAAAATTGGTTTAAAAAGCATTTTCAGATAAACACTTTGTTCCTCTTGAATTTTTCTACAGGATTACAGTGTTTACATACCTATATTTCTCATGATTTTATTGGTAACAGATCTTGTATTTGTCATTCGTGTTTGTTGTTATCATCTGGAGTTAGACACTCACTTTCACTCATAGATATTCTTTACTCATATCCGCAAACGAAATTGAAATAATTACAGCATTCAGATTTGGCGCGCTTTGTTTACAAATTTTCCACAACTTTTTAATTATTGGGTCCGTGTTTCGATATCAATTCTGTAAGGTTGTTTCTCTGTTGTCACCAATCGGTGTCAATCGATTCGGTCGATCGGATTATCTAATCTGTGTCGAGTACGCATTTTAGTACAAACTTTTTTTTATTGGCTGCGTTTTGAATCGATCTCTCTTTTAATTGGGTCTGTCAGCCTGAGTGGTAGTGAAACTGATTAGTGACAGCATTTTTTCCTTTGTACTGGCAACAAAATTAAAAAGCTACTTTTAGTCCCTAGGGACTAAATGACCTACTTTAGTCCCTGTTTGCCGGGACTAAAGTAGATCTTTTTGAATAGATGTGATGAAAACGACATTTCGCGCTAGCGGGCACTATAATTAGTTTTCCCGCCAGCGTGCTTCGCGCAAACATGCTTCGCGCCTAATACATATGGGACTCATCCATTACCATATTTTAAGCAGTTTAACTGCTTTCCTAATAAAAGTTGTGCATGGAGCATGTTATTTTTGTTTATGGGCGTATACACCTCGCACATCAGTTTATTTTGTAGTAAGGGGATTGATGTATGATACAGTGTCTGTTACAGACGGTCTGTCATTGAGCTATGGCCATCAAATAACAATAAAAATATCTAACTTGTGTACATCTTACATAGATACTTCCTTCCTGTTAGGTAATTTCTATAATTTCTCGCTGTTATTGAACAAACAACCTTTCGTGCGGTAACTGTATTTACTTTACTATGTTTCCAAATGCCTACAGAACTGTTTGTAGGTAAAATATACAGCACGATTACTTGACTCTTCTTTCATACACCTTAGGTCGGACAATGATACCGCTGTGGAAGCTTTGCTTTAGCGCGAATAAACATATTTATGTACCTATACATATATGTGTGCATGTGCAAAAGTGTTTGTTCCTGCATGCATTCCAATATTGACAGACATACTTAACGATTCAACATAACCTCTTTGAGCAAAAGTTGTCAAACCTTCTTAGTTCTAACAACTTTTGTATTAGACTTTCCACTTTTGTGTCTGCTTACGTAATCTAATTTTATGTAAAAGTTCATTTATTTTGTTTTGTATTTAACGGTCTAATTAGCAAGTTTTAACGACTGGCTAAGTCATAGACGAATAGGTGTCACATTAATAACGAGGTAAGAGCGATGTTAAAAGTGTTATACGACATTTTTAATAGACATTCTTGAGAGATTGTAGTACAGATACTGTCAAAACTTTCGCCTAGATGTTTTATCCTTTTCGTTTAAACTTTATATCTGATTTAACAATAACAAATCAAAAATAAAAATCATTTAGTCCACCTAGATCCACCGCGGTGGGTGTAAAGACGCCGCCACCACCACACTTGCTCGTCGAAAAAACTAAAATGGTTCATAATAAGCGCGTAATCGCCCTGCGACATGTGACCACTGCCCATTATCCCTTAGTGCCCTTACTTACATAATGTGAATACTTTCTGCTGAATGGCTGGGAAAAGGTAGGGAGTAGGATAAGTGGTCCGAATTGTATGGATACCTGGATAGGTACGTTAAAGGTTACAAAATAGTTTTGTTACCTTTTACTGCAAACTTAAAAAGCATTGGTTGACGGTATATTTTGACTAAACAGATATAAATAATTACCCCAATGAGCTAATACAGTTTGTAGCTACAAATAGTTGGAAAGAAGTACCCAAACTTCCATACAAATCAGCTGATCATCCGGCCGCAGACTCGAAATGTACTTTTATTGAAAATTTAAGAATAAGTTAAGTTAAACTTTGATTTCATCACTTTTACTTTTATAAAAGATATACAGAATAATGTCCATATGAATACCATAAAAATACGGCATTTTTCTTTTACCTATAATAAAAAGAATATTCATTACTAACCAAACCGTAAGTAGGCAGGTAGGTAGAACTTTCAACTTCATCTTTAATCTCAGACAATAGCCTCCAATCCCGCTAATAGAGAACTCTTAAGAAATATAATTAATCCAAAGCCATGAATTAAAAAGTTAAAAGAGCAAAAAGTTTATTCCGTGATTCCGCCTTTGTGGTAATTTTCCCGCGCTTTGCTTTGTCGGCCATATTGTTTCACGGGTATCATTATCATTACTCAAGTATTCGTTGAGTCTAAACTCGTCTTTATAACGTTATGAATAGGAAATAGGAGGTTGTGGGAATTACGTGGGACCTTAGTGGACGGTGTACGGAAAGACAGACTGTTTGATATGGTATGGTAGATTCGATAAACGTAACTGCCGATGTGGTTTTTGTACAACACCGAATCACTCAGAGGTTCATATGGATCCACCAAGGGGACAAACACTCTGGTTTGCTAGGAATACTAGTGGAGTAAGTGGTCCATCGGGATCCACCGAAAGGATTTGTGAATATCTATGGAAGTGAAACCAGGAAAACTTACGATTTTTAATTTTCTAGCCGTTTGCCTAACAGAAGGCCTAATTTAAACATGTGAAACGAATGAAACCATGACACGTAAAAAACAAAACTTTTCAAACATGATTTTAAAAAAAAATAGGTAAGTAAATATAAGTAAAGGTGTAATCCTTTAATCTTTGTTGCCCGCACTGCAATTCAGCGCGTAAGTCATAAGCCAATGCGCTATACCGGCAGACCTGTCTTCGTCATTACAGCAAATGATGTACTCCCACAGCGCGTATACGACAACAGACTCTTTACATTGTCAACGAGCTTTCATACAGATGTCACCAATCACTGGGTTTTGTTTTTGTGGAACAATGCGAAAGGTCTATTAAAAGAGGTAATGTGGCAATACGATGTCTCAGAGATCAAGTGGTGCTGTGCGCACTAGTTAGTGGTATACGATGGAATGTTTGGGTAGTTCTGGTATAATCTAACGCAACATGATTTTAGAAAAATCGTTGATATAAGTACATAGCTTTTTGACGAGTTGCAGATATATCCAAATAGCAAATATGAATGTCAAGGTGTATTGTTTATCCCGATTATCCCCTAACTGTCTGACAGTAAAACCAGTTACAGTATTTACCCTACACCGCGGATTATACTTCAACAGGGAGTTTTAAACACATGCAAACACTTTTGTTTTAACACATTCAATGTTCTGGTCCATTTATTTGAACTCCCGGAACCAACAACGACAAGCAGTCATGCGACTATTCTATTGAAATTTATAATTGTGAGGAAGTGACTGTTGACTATGTTACACTATCACGAATTTCCGACACCTAGTTGGTAGGTGGGTCAGAGTGGGATAGTTAAGTTCCTGCTAACGTTCGCAGTAAACATTTTTAAGTGAATGAATTAAAAAATGAATGAGCTCATTAAAGTCCCAGCGTGTGCTCACCAGCAGATGGAGAGATACATTGTCAGGTTCGAGAGAAAATAAGGAATTGTTGTCGAACTATTGTGATCCGATAGTGATAATACAGTCAAACAAACATGCAAGGTCCAAACGGAAAGATGTCATAAAATTCTAACGGTGTGATAGAAAACATCGCGAGGATTAGGTAATGAACTCCATAACTGCGGCGATGACCCCTGTCACGTAAAATAGAGATATTGAAACAATGGTTAAAGTGTACAAAACTGTGCCTCCGCCACCCAAAATGGGAAAAGGCCTATTATGCCAGGCACATCATTCCGAAAAACACAGATTTGAACAGAGCACCTTGAGATCTCCATACGATGTATTTTTGGTCCTTATGCGAAATGCCTACAACAAACTCCTTGCTCCCTTCCAGCAAAAACTGCGTGATGCCAATGATCCCACTCGGGCTGAAGGAGACCAAGGAGGTGGACTTCCGGGAGCCTTTCAAGGACTTTATCATGGAGCATTACAGCGAGAACCCCGCTAGCTATGAGGACGCCATTTCAGACTTCATGGATATGAGACAGGTGAAGAATCCAAACTAACTAACCTAACGTTGACTTATAGAAACATATTGCTTCTGGCACTAATAGCCTTGTCATGGGAACCAGAAACATTGACGTCACAAACATGTAAACAGCCTCAACCGCTATAGTGTCTATGTGTTACGTTTTAACGCTGAAAACGCTGAAGATATTATAATGATGTCATCTATCACTTTCCCACAATTCAGTAGTACCTTGTGGCACACTTTATGAAGAATCTATGATAGTTATGTATTAGGTATACCACGCTGCAGATACAGTATATATAATTATGATGATAGTTCCTATACAGCTTCTCTAGGGATATGACCTTTAGCGAGTCCTTACAAAACTGCACTTACTTATATTTCCATGTAGATCCACTGGTGGGCCCTAATGTTATTCAGTCTAACAGTAATTTCAATATACATGACACCGAAAGAAGCCAAATTGCTAAGCCTCCACTGTCCGTCTGTCTATCTCATCACATCAGATCAATCATAAACCGTAACTAATAGGTAATAATACAGAAATAAGACGTCGCACTAAGGTCGCCGACGTCGGCAAGCGAATCACGAGACTGAAGTGGGGGTGGGCAGGACACTTGGCACGGAGGGATGGCGGAAGGTGGACCAAAGCGGTAACGGAGTGCCTACCCAGAACCGCAAAACGCCAAGTAGCTAGGCAGACCACCAGCCGGATGGAAGAATGATATCACCGCCATAGCCGGTAGGCAGTGGATGCGGGAGGCACGGGACCGGAGCGGATGGCGTGGTAGAGAAGAGGCTTATACCCAGCAGTGAGTAGGTAGCAGCTGATTGATTGATAAATAGGTACAGTTGAAATTTTCATAAAACGTGTATTTTATGTTGCCACTACAGCAAAATTAACTACAAAGAGGTGTCCCTATAGAAGAGACGTCTACTTTACGGTTTTGCTTGTACGTTGGACTCCCAACCCTTCGTGTCTGACTTACCCTTGACCTTGACCGTTTTTTTCTTCAGGCGATGCGCACGCCCGTCCGGTCCAGCTCAGGCGTCGCTTTGCTCTTCAAGTACTACAACCAGCTCTACTTCATCGAGCGTCGGTTCTTCCCGCCTGACCGCTCGCTGGGCGTCTATTTCGAGTGGTTCGACTCGTTAACAGGTCAGTAGACCAATTTAGTACGCAACCGTCCGGTCCGTCCAAAGATCGGCCCGCGATTTTCAATCTACCAATCGAGATAAAGTTAAAAAATCTATGAAAACAACAGAACAAAAGATCTGGATATTTTGTGGACGTTGGACGGGCTTGTAGTACACTCTGAAATCACAAAAAAGAAAACATTGAAATCAACCCATCCGTTTCCACGGAAAAACACAATTTGTAGCAAGTTCAATTGGCCGCTCGGGTATTTTTCGGCAGAAATCATACAGTGCCATCTTATCTGTAGAATGAGCGATGGCGCCACCATATACTTACTCCACCATGATACAAACTGACAGCGAAGTGACGTTTTAATAGTGGCGTCAGTAATTTCCGCTTTGGCCATTCTCTAGATAACTTGGTGGCTCGTAAGCGTGTTGGTTGATGTCGTCTCCAAAATTATGACAGATGATCTTTATTAAAAACTGCTGAGGTCTTTTATCATGGTTGCTCTTTTTCAACCATCTAGGCTGTAAAACAAAAGTGCTTCGCCTTTACAGAATGCGAAGAATGATCAACACAAACGCGGAAGGTTTCCAGTCCAATCCAGTAGCTGGAACCAGTATCACTGGATTTCAGCACTGATTGACACTGGATCAATTTAAACATGTTTCAGCGGACACTGTACTGGACTGAAACATGTTTACATTGATCCAGTGTCAATCCAGTGCTGAAATCCAGTGATACTGGATCTAGCTAGTGGATCAATGAAAAACACCTTTACAGTAATACTGGATTCCAGCACTGGATTGACATCAGATCAATGTAAAGTTGTTTCAGCGGACACGGTACTGGATTGCAACATGTTTCCATTGATCCCTAACGCCAGTAACTATTCTTCAACAGGAGTCCCTTCGTGCCAGAGGACGGTTGCCTTCGAGAAGGCGTGTGTCCTCTTCAACATGGCCGGAATTTACACACAAATTGGCGCCAGGCAGGTATGATTACTTTAGTTTTAACCACATCAAATCTGCTATCTGACTGTTTATCCGTCTCTTATGTGACGTGCCGTTCCCTCATTTCTTAGATAGCGTTTATCTATCTGGGGCTTTTGACATTACACCCGTAAAGTGCCAAAAAAAGTTATCTGACTGTTTATCCGTCTCTTGAGAGTCCCGGGCGCCTTGACTGGGCTTAGTTTTAATACAAACAACACGGCTGTGTTAAAAGGGAAGCTGGTTGGCAAGCATAATCTTGCCATGAGTGACTACGCACCTTGACCGAGTTGCACTTCGGTTGTGTTAAACTGTACCTAACGCCTGTCAAAATCTGAAGTCTGATGTAAGACAGTGATTATGATTATGTTCATGTTTGTCACAACCCTGTGATGAGACACCTAGAAATAGTGATGGTAGGTACCCGCCTATTATAGTGCGGAATTACTACACGTCCTCGCATAGCGTCACGTCTTTACCCATACGCGATGGCAGAGGCACAATAGGCCAAGGTAATCCAATAAATCTAGGAACAAGTCTTAAGTTGAAGCATTATGTACAAAATGGCTTGACATTCTCAGAATTGTATTGATATATATATTTTATAAAGTCAATTTTGTACAAAAAAGACAGCATTTGATGGCACTTTTACATTCTGTTGTTATTTCATAGAACTCAGGAACAAATGTTTGACAGTTCATAAAAAGTATCTATTTTGACTTGACAGGCCACAAGCCTATTGTGTCCACGTAGCCAGATATTCCGCACTCCATTGCGTGACAAGTCGGTATCCGATCGCCGCCAAATATACCATCACCATCGGGAGCTCGTCCGGTCCTGTGCCAATAAAATCCAGGTCTTCCCCGCATCGACCCATCTGGCTGCCGGTCGACCCACGCTTCTCTTTCCTTCTTTCGGCCCCCACTCAGTTGCCAATACATACGTTTCTGCATTTCTGGTACAACCGGCTCCACCACCTAACGCCGAATTTGCTTGTGATCGCCGTGGCAAGCAGATCCCGAATCGGTCTGTTCAGTCACAAGAGAAAATATGACTCCCAGAACACACAGCAGCTGTAATAAACATCTGAAAAGATGAAAAGGCCAATGATGATGATGATGATGATGATGATTATTATTTCTGATACCAGGAGCGCAGTACAGCACAAGGTCTAGACGGGGCGGTCGACGCGTTGCTACGAGCTGCGGGGACCCTGCGGTACATCCATGAGAACTTCACTAACGCGCCATCCGTCGACCTCGCGGCGGATACCTTGTTGGTGCTGGGCGCTTTGATGACTGTGAGTATCCTTGCTTCTCTATCTATTTAATTCTATCTAAATAATTCACTAAGTTAAAAACTTAAAAAGCCGACTTCATGACCTAACTTAGTCCTCCCCCCTCGGTACACAAATGTCATCTATAGACCCGAAAACGAGCCCACTAAATCTGTCTCTTGACAGTGAAGTCCACACGTATTACATAAATATAAACGAATATACGATCCTAACTGAAGTGGGACTGGGCCGGACACGTGTGCCGCATGCACCCCCAAAAATGGGCCAAACTGACCACCGAATGGATGCCCACTGATGGTCATCGGAATAGAGGCAGGCCGAGACGTCGATGGCGGGACGACCTGGACAGGTATTTGCCGGACTGGGTGGAGGAGGCACAGCACAGGGAGGAATGGTCTGCTATCCTAACAGCCAGAATTTATCTCGTGACAGTGATTATAAACACCAAAAAGACTGGGTGTATATAATGTCACAAATCAAACTTCACAGTTTTTTCATGCAGAAACTATAGGTACTGGACCGATTCCTGATTTCAAAAAATGTGACCAAGCTATTGGGCTTCCCTTTCAAACAAATAAATATTTTTTGAAATCGGTTCATAAGTACCAGTACCAGTTTCGATGTAACAAACAAAAATACAAAAAAAAAGCATTTAATCGAATCGATAACCCCCTGCTCCTTTTTCGAAGTCGGTTAAAAAGATACCATTTCACATGACACGTTTCTGTTACACCATGTATGTATATGACGTCTGATGATGATGATGATTATGCCGTTCCAGAAGAAAGAAAGAAAAGAAAGAAAGAAAAATCATTTATTTGACACACGTCACGTCACATTGATATACCCTCAGAACAATAACTAAGATATACCTACAAAAATTACTTGTGTCAAAAAGGTTTGGTTTCAGCATATGTTGCATGGTGCGGTGGCAGCACACAACGCTGGTTTTCAAACCAAACCTTAAACTAAGCTGAAACTAAAGTAAATAAAAAAAAAAAAACACACAGTTGTACCAACATTTTATGTTCCAGGCGCAAGCCCGGGAGTGTCTCTTCGAGAAGCTCCAGCTGCAGGCCGGCGAGGACTGCTCGGCGAGACAGCTGGAGCTGCGAGATGACCTGGACATGTGTCTGGACCTGGCGCAGGAGAGCGCCCAGCTCGCGCAGACTTATAACCAGCTTTACCAGAAGGTTGGGAATTACCACTTAGAACTGATATTGAGTTTTATAGAGCGTTTGGGTGCTATTCCACCAATAATGAAAATGAAATAATGAAAATTTATTGCATAACTGACATCGGTACATTTTATTCAGTGCAAGCAAGTAAGTATGTGTTTTATTGTGGGTACATTGACAAATATCTCTCGGTACAGCGTTGTTAACCAAGCTAGGTACAAAACCTGCGTGATGATTAACAGCGCCTTCCCGTCCGACCATGTCGTGTCGAGCACACTTGTTGAGTTAGATGTTTGATTTGGGTTGCGAACTTAAAGTATTTAAAATTAGTGTCTGAACTAAATAATTACGAGATTTAGGAAAAAAAAACTGACAAGGGTGTAAATGAATATGAAATATGAAAGATGTGTACATAAGTACTTGTATATTTTGGAGTGTGTGTGGCATAAATATGTGAATAAACCAATCCAATAGAAACAAACAATAGAATTGAAAATGCTTTGGTAAATAAACTAAAATAATAAACCGTCAATCAAATGGATTAGTCGACGTCAATCGACAGTTTCTATTATACCAATCTATCGATTGGTAAAATAGCACTCTTATGCGTTCCAAGCTTTTGACTATTATATGTTTATTATATGGGCTACATTTACATTTACATGTTTCGAAAAATAAGTGTAGAACTTATGTAAATCGAATCGGCTTGGCGCCTGTAGTTGCCTCCAAGGTTTTTTAGGGATTGGAAGTCTTTTGGCTTTTGTGTTGAATGTATGTTCATTGACAGGTTTTTAAGGGAGTCTAAGCGCTCCCCGCAGTTGTGAGCTATTTGAATAAGTATATCTAGTTAGCCGTTTTTTTTTTTTTCATAATTCCAGATGCAAACAGAAGGGGTCTTTAACTACGTGCCATATTCGTGGGTCTCCTTGGTCCATGTCAAGACTGAATTTTATAAAGGTAAGACATAATAAATTGATTGAATATATTTTTTCACGAGCCTGTAATGTCCCACTGCTGGGCAAAGGCCTCTTCCACTTTATTCGATCCTGAGCGGTCTCCCGCCACTCTTTATTCCATAGACCCAACTCATCACACCATCTATTCCTGGGTCGGCCACACTTTCTCTTTGCATTTTCTGGGAGCCAGTCTGTGGTTCTCTTAGCCCAACGATTTGGCAGCATTCGAGCAACGTGAACGGCCCAGTCCCGCTTTAATTGGGCCGCTAGCTTTGTCCGGGAGCGAAGCTTAAAAAAAGACATAACATCAGCCGAGATCTATATTATAATCGTACAAAATAACTTAAACGTATGAGTAAGACGCAATGGCGATAATTAATGTTTACGTATAGCGTCACCTCACAAGCAAGCATAACACGAAAGAATGGTCGCGAGGATTATAAAACCGACTTGAGGTGAGACGTGTAAGTGAGAAGGAAGGCCCTCAGCAGTGAATTCCTTTGACAGGATTAAGTTCCGCTAGCTAGCCTAGAACGTGAGTTATCCCTAAACTCGAGTAATCTTCGACTTTAACTCCATATAAAAGTAAATGGATATAGCATTAACTCAGGCTCTAGCGAGCGGCACTATGCTGAAGATCGATATTTGCCCCCCAGCCCTGTCCCACCACTACTGCGCGACTGGTCTGCTGAACGCCGACGTAAACAGCGGACGGACAGCTGACCGGATCCGGGTGCTCTATACAGGAGACGTGCGGGACCGGAGTGTCGACAACGGTGAGTTTTTACAGTTGACCTTTTGGGAAATCGGGATAATTGTATAGTTGCCAAACTAAGTAGCGCCATTGTGAGCTCAAGTTCTGTACTGAGAGTTTCACAACCCTGCTGAGGATTAACAGGGAAAGATGTTTTAGATGATAAATGTCAATGAAATTGGCGTCAAGTCCTTTCCTACGTTTCGCCACTTAGGTGAACGTCAGAAGATTGATTCCGAGTAATCAAGAAGATCTCTCTCGCAGAGGAAGATTGCCAAAGATGAGAGGTTTCAGAAGGAGGTGTCTCTTACTAACGCACGAAATCACAGGCAAAATGGAATAAATCAGACTCACTTCGCATATTCTCTGCGTTAACAGAAACTAATTATTATATCACCATTTGATTGCAGGTTCAACAATCAACACGTTATCGAAGTCCGACGAGCCAGACCGAGCCGCGCTGGGGCGAGCACACTTAGTTGAGGCCCAGTCGCTGTACGAAGAGGCAATGAGGTTACAGAGGATGTGCAGGTACTTAGCACAGAATATATCAATGAGAACTAAAATATGAGTGAGTTAATAAATTACTGACTGAACCACTAGTCGTCCAAGAAGCTGCTCAGTGTGTAAGATGTGGCCAAGTAAGTATTTCTCTCTGTAATATAGGTACTTTGAACTTTCTGAGGTTCGAATAATATTCTTGCCCTTCTTTGCTCCATCCCTAAGCCCACAACTTCCGAACGGGCGGTAGTATACAAAAAATATTAGTATTATATTGACGTTGACTAAGCAATCTGTATGATTTTATGGTCAATAAAAAAATAACTAGAACTTTGATCCAGCCTTTAGTGTCAGAGTCAATAAGCTAGAGATTTCTCCTAAATGGCATTAGTTACTCGCTCACTCTGCATTTACGCATAAACGGATTGATCATCGTCAGCATCTGCACTACACAAAGTGTTTTTTGTCTAACAAAACAATCGCCATCATCGTATGGAATTTCCGAAAAACTTGTCTACTTATTGCCAGGGAGCTTCGAGCGAAAGAGGCGTTGGCTCGTCTCGTGAAGCAGCACGCAGAGAGAGCGATTAAAGAGCGAGCTCAGCTGGATGACGAGCCCGACTTCGCTGATGTGGTGGAGGCTCCCGATGTTATGCGTAAGTACCGATCACACGTTGTTGTCTCATGCGAATATCGTCAAGGTAAATGATTTATCCGTGTTAAGAAAATGTATATGTGAATGTACCCGTTTAATGTTGGAGTATAACAGGGGCAAATGTGACTCCAAACGGTACAGTTATTGTAGATCAAATAATCAAAACGCAAATAACAGTGTTTTGTCCGATATGCCGATGCCTAATTTATGTTTGATAATTATTTGATGGAATCCTTTGAGTAAAATTCTGTATTTCAATATCCACAGCATCGTCAAAATTCCAACTGTCGCTAACACCGCCAGACTTTGCCCAGCACAGGGTAGAAGACTTATTCAAATCGCTTGGACCCATCGCCGTGTTCTCAGCCAAAAGACACTGGAGCGCCCCAAGACTAGTCCAGCTACAGAAAAACTCGGACAAGCGGAGAGACTCGTCTAGAAGACAAAATGGACTGAATATTTTCAATGGCGACTCAGAACACCTAAAACCCTGCGAGATAATAAGAAACAGCATCAAAAACTTGAGAATTAACGAAAAACGAGACCGCTCCGAAGACAACAGCACCTACTACAATCAAATCATTCGAAGCGATGAAAAATATATAGACGAATACGAAAAGAAAAAGCTTAACAGGGTCACCAAACAAAATGGCGTGTACATTAACAGTTTCAACAACAATAACTGCGATTATCATCCGAAAGTGATCGACAATTTCGAATCTAAATACAGCGATTACAGGCACAAAGTCAGCAATGAGAGCTTCATTAGATCGAACACAGAGAACGGCTTCAATAAGTTAGACAGGCCTGATATCTATAGTAATGGGAAATTGAAGGATAGGAATATGAGGGATAGAAGGGGCAAGACTGGCGAACTGATCCGAAGGGCAGCAAGTGACTATAATGTGTCGACAGTACAGAAGTCTGATGAAGAAGGCTTCGGGTTCTCAGTAAGAGGCGATGCACCTGTTATCATTGCGAGTGTGGAACCTAATTCTTTGGCTGATGTGAGTATTCTTATATATTTTTTCTCTACTAGCTAGACATAACTTTGTCTGCTGATGTACAAAGGACCTCTAACAAAATATCTCTATATCTCTATAACCCCAGATCGGTGGCATGAGGGAAGGCGACTTCATTGTGTCCATCGGCTCCACTGACGTCAAGTGGAGTTCCCACGAGGAAGTAGTGCGACTGATGCAGCGGGCCGGGGACACCCTCACTGCCAGACTGGTCACGCCCATGGACCGAACTAGTGTTAAGGTAACTTACCAAACCATGGTTCAGAGGGAATGCCATGACTTCCATTGGTCAAGATTTTTAGGACATATCTCACCTCCACCCAACTTCGTGTCATAATGAGGCAACGCGGGGGCTTGGGATTTCATTCATCCATGTAATCCGCAGCTATGGTCTGTCTGGGCTTCTTTTATGCTGCCATCCGCCTGTCCTCATCCCGCCTCTCCCCGGTCAAATCTTCAAATAAACCTCTCCATCTCCACATATATGTTTATCTTTCTTTGTTCGCTAGTCTAGTTGTTACTTCTCATCAGCTAGCTTATAGGCTCTGCCTCCTACGCTAGAGATCCCGAGTTCAAAACCCAACTGAAAAGAAAAAACTTCTGATCTTTGATATTTTGTGACTGTCTGTTGCCCAGAACACCCTAGTGATCCTGTGTTCGCCTCAGGCAATTTAAGTGTTGTTATAATGTATTACATCTTAATGTGTCATTTACTGGTGGGAAGTATCTACTCATCCTATGCCACAGGGCTTGCCCTTTTTTAGGGAGTAGAGATCATCCCTTGTTCTTTACAATGTAAATAACAAGTTTAAATGTATAATTTTTCTGAATAAATTATTATTTCATTATTTCAATGCACACAAAAAGTTACAGAAATAAGAGATACTTAGTAATAGTGTACAAAAGGGAGCTTAAGATCTTACCCCAGTAAGTATAGAAATGTTTTTCTCTCCAGTCTTCCCCCGAGACAGCTCGACAGCCGAACTCGAACCAGGGCTCCGTGTCAGCCGCCTCGACAGCCTCCAGTGGCTCCACCACCGCCACAGCAAGGTCTTCAGCCAGGCGGGCGCCATCTTGGAATCCTTTCAGAAGACACACCCCGAGGGAGAATAGCTCGCATCGCGGGTCGCATACGAGCAACGTCATCTTTAGGTAGGGTGTGCCGATTGTAATAATATCCATGCTGGGGGGCAATCCTCGCGCTATCGAGATCATCTCCGTGGTCGAAATATCAATTCTAGATACAGAATATCTGTATCGAAAACATAATAAAGCTATTCTCACAAACGACGACCAACCGAGATATCTCGACCCGTTTTTGATCGAAGTAAATATCGAGATCGTTTTCAAAGTAGATATGCGTTATCAAAACCGATATCTCGACTCGATTATATAGCTGAAAACTGAGTTAATTCTTGTGGTTGTGGTTTGAGAGGGGGTTTATGTCGTAGGTATACAAGGTAACTTCAGTTGTGTCGTCATTATTTGTGTCATCCCTCAACCGCATCTTTCAACTACCACAAGAATGTCAGTTAAGATTATGATTAAATAAATTTCGCCAATGTCACGTATAGATTAACTAATAGATGATTATGAATTTGATTTCAAATAATGGATTTTTCGTAATGAAACCATACAGTAAACAAAAACTAAAGTATCTATGTATGTCATGAGAATAAGTAACTAAACTACGGTAGTTATGATCAGTGTTATACTTTACGAATTAACTACGTTATAGAATTAGTAATTGTCCACGTTTAACTGTAAATATACTTTATATTTCTTTTAAACCTAATCCGTCCCATTTCTATTAAGTATGCAAAGTTATAATTTAAGTATATATAAATGATATTCATTCCTTTATGAATATTGAACAAATATATAAAAAAACATGTGATAAAGTATTAAACTACTTCCTAGATTAAACATTTTGTAAAATGTAAAATCGGTATTTTCACCTATTTATGTATTTAGTCTGCTAAATATATAATTAGGACTTCGGCATCTATAGGCTATGCTTCTCCAAAGTTGTTATTTTTTGTTGTTATAAACAATGTGATATAAATATATTAAAAATTTAAGGTACTTGTTGTTAAAACTATAAAAATTACGATGCTTAGAAATATTTTAAAATCAATTTCCTATTACTTATCTATCTTTTTATGAAATGTGGACTGTCACATCTTTACTGCAGTATTAAGACGTGTACAGTTATTAAATCAGATATAAAAGAAATTAATTTTTGTGAATTATAATTTCGTTGAGTAAGTTTTATAAGAACTGAGTGCTAATGTCATAAGTTGGCACCTTTTGTATACAGTCTATTTATTAAATAATATGGCTATTTCTCTATACTAAAGATTCGCTAAATGTTTAAAAGGCGAATTTGGTCACTTCTATTTTAGACATTTGAACATAATCATATCGTAATTATTTCAATATTTTGTGTTATAAGTAAAAAATAATGTATGTATAACAAAATTACGTCACAATTTCATAGCAATAAGAATAATTTTAAGAGATTATAATCTTGTTAAATTTTGGTTGCGATCGATTCAGAATATAAGAATAATTTTGTAATGGAAATATGTAAATGATGTACTGGAATATAAGATTATCTTATTATTGATCACAACCGAAATAGAAAAAATATAATTCGTAGGGATTATGTGAAATGTAATGTAATGTGTGTATATGTAATAATAATGTTGTATAAAATTATGAGTTGTTAAAAATAAAATCATATATTTTGAAAATAATAAAGTCCATGTAAGTAAAGACAAATAATTTTTTATTTATATCATTCATTGACATACATGCAGTTTGCACCAACTTTTTCCCGGAAGCGGGGCAGGCAGTGACATATTAGTCTCCACTGGCCTTCATTGCCAGTAGTACCGTGGAAGCAGTTCTTTGGAACTTTTATAAAGTACCAGGGCAACAGATTGTTGCAGGAGGTTATTCATATTATTCAAAGTCTTTTGTGTAATTTATTCTACTAGGAGTTAAAAGGTTGCTAAGTGGTATTCAATATTTCATATCCTCGTCAGAGTAATTGTGTTCTGTGTTCATATCTCTCGTCTTCCATTCAACACACCCTTCCACAAAGTAACAGGGCAACTGGGCAACAGATTGTGTTGCAGGAGTTTAATATTCAAAAGTAATTAGTTGCCACTTTTCGGACCAAAGGTAAAAAAAATACGTACTTAAATATTACTTTTTCCTCATTTTATATTGAAATATTTAGTAAAATGGTAACATTTATAAGAAATCTTTCGATTCAGGCACTTTACTTGCTGTTTTCCGCAAAATTTCTTTGGCATTGAGGCGCCTCATGAATAAATTAGGGTTGCTTTTTTCATGTGTATTTCAGGAAATACTCGGCAAATCGTAATCAATTTCTGGTATATCCATGTTATTTGAGTTTTGACTACAATGTAGGGTTTTCATGATGGAAAACGTGTTTGGAAAAAAAAATCTCGATAAATAAATCGATAAATCCAATGTCAACCTTTTTTCCAATATTTTTTCCTATTATACCGCAGTAGTAGTAAATATGATCTTTCCATTAATTCTAATATGTTGTTGGGGAATTGCTGTTACTAGCGATTTGAAGATTGAAATGTAATTCCCTGAAATAGCTTTTCATGTTTTTTTTTTCATTTTGGCGCTTACTTTGATCCAGATTAGGTGCGAGCTCACAATTGCCATCCCACTTGTTTCTATTCCCGAGTTGACCTTGGTTTGTAATTAATTATTCATACCTCGCTTTAAAGTGATGAGTGTTCATGATTAATCCTAGGCATTTCGTATTTATTTTGGTGCTGGACAATTTGAAGAAATCCTGAGATTTTCTCGAGTTAACGCAATTCAGAGAATTACTGCTTAACTCGCCGTTCGTACTGCTAGCCCTAAGGGTGTGTGTGAAATGGTTTATGAAATGTCTCTTAGAATAATTTTCATGGTACGACTAATGCCGACTATATTGCCTTTAATTTTTGTCTTTTATTTATCATCAATATTATAATTATGAGTTCGATTTTAACATCTTAGTTTTCTTGCATACCTCACAGTAAATTCTGTAATCAACTTGCAAAATTAAGATGTAAGAAAACCAGTAAATATGTAAACAAATCAAAATATTTTATTGCACACACTTCACATGATTAGTAAGTAAAAATAATATGAAATTAGTTTATCGCCGGCATCTATATTTTTCATAGTCTAACATAACTAGAGTAATAATTTTGAGTATTTTATCATTGGTCTAGCTCGAAAGTACATTGACCAAACTCCGCACATGGTTTTCTGGACTTTTGTAACGTAGGTGTACTGTCGCCTCAAACAATCATAGACGTTAGATATTTACAGGGCCAATATAACTCCGGCCTCACAAGTAGCCTTGCTTCCCCAGCGTTTGTTCTACTTCCTTTACATACTTCTCTGAGATTTTCTGCGTTCTCATGGCCCCCGTCTGAAAAAATATATAACGTCAAACTTTTATACAATCGGGATGGCGTGGCAGGTTCTAAAGTTGTCATCCAGGAATAATAAATATAAAGAAATGGCATAGCTAACATTACATAGCGTCTCCCATAGAATACTGCCCATTTTGCGAGTTATTCAATAGCCCATATTGAATTCCAAGGGGCTAGCCCATCGCCGCAGCTATGGAGTAATGAAGGTCTCCTCACAAAGTTTTCCATCACCGTAGCTATGATTTTGTATAAGTAATTACATTGCGCGATGCAGGATTGTATGTAACTTCTGTTTTAGTACCCTAGCGCCAACTGTTGCAAACAACGAGTACCTTTTGCTTGATGACCATTCTCTCATACTTGTCCTGTTGCTCCATCTCGAGGCGAAGGGCGACTCCTTGGTTGTGGATCTTCTCGCGAAGTTCGGCCCTGTGGGCGGAAAAGGGTATAATCACGACTCCAATACGGGGAAGCCAGAGCAGCAATAACATTTTTATAGCCTCGATTTATCAATTGAACTTTTGTTGTAATCCCAGCTATACCCAGTAGTGGAATGTAGACTGATTGATGACGATGATTGATGATGGTATTGTCATACCTGGCTCGTTCTTTGTCGTTGATCTGTTTCATGATCTCCTGTCGGTGACGCTCGACACTCGCTTTGTGCTTGTCCTCCAGCTAAAATAATAAGCCTGTTTATGAATTATCAATTACCAAGGCTGGAAGAGATATCTTATTAGAAATAAGCTCGCCTTTGTACATGTTTTTTTTTTTCATTATTAAGTGTCTGTATTCTGTTTTTGTGCAATAAAGTATAAAGTAAGTATAAAGTACTAACAAAGAGTACAAAGGAGGTTGGCACGCCATAATAAAAAGGAGAAGAATAGAAAGAGAGTACTTGCCTCCTTCTCTTTCTGCAGAAACTCCTCGTTCTGTCTCGCCGCATTGTTGAAGCTCTGCTCGTCCTTTGCGATCTCGCGCGCAATGGTGCGGTGGATATCCTGGATCTGTTGATGAGTAGATTTGATCGTCAGTTGGATGGAAATGTGAAATCGCTACTTCTACGCAACTTAATTGACGTCTTGGTAGTCAACTGTCAAAGTCAAACACTATTTTGTGCTTCTTTCTGCGAGCAGTCGTAACGAACCTGTCGAAAAAAGTTATTTCCAACATTATTTTGGCGAACGATGACAGGTGGAACTAACGCTTGATGAAAATGACCAATGAGCGTAAAGGGAGTATAGTATAGAGATGGCACATCGTCAGAACAAAAAGAAAAGAAAGAGATGACATAATACGAATCATTTTTGTGTAAGCGAGAAACAATAACGATCACCTGTCCCTTACCCGCGTATGCGTTTTTGTTGTTGGCCACAGAATTGTCAAATGCTTGTTTGCTCTTGTTTTGACAGATGAGTGGCAGAAAATCTCTGATTTTGAACCTTATGCTTATTGAGAACCAACTCTATCTCCATCTCAAAGGTGTATGCCGGATTTACATTCAGCCCCTGCCGCTGCCCCTCGCGCTGCCGGCGATAATTCCCTAAATACTGCTGCAGCAGGATCGAGCGAGAGGAGTGTGTGTTTACATACTGCCCTACCACTCACTTCGCTTTCAAGTTTCGGCAATGGCAGACGTCGAAATAATTACAGCGGCCGCGCTGTCTCTTTTTGCGATACATAATAATTATGTTCGATGTTTAAAGAGATATCGAATACAAATAACCGGCCAAGTGCGAGTCGGACTCGCGCACGAAGGGTTCCGTGCCATTATCTATAAAAAACCGCAAAAAAAATGTATGGGAGCCCCCCCTCAATATTAATTTAATTTTAATTTAATTATTTATTTTTTAAGTAAATAATATACTCAATATATTGTGAACATTTTAAGCGTCTACCTGCTACCATTATCAATATCGAGCAAAAATGAGCAAAAAAATCACGTTTGTTGTATGGGAGCCCCCCTTAATATTAAATTTCTTTTGTTTTTTAGTATTTGTTGTTATAGCGGCAACAGAAATACATCATCTGTGAAAATTTCAACTGTCTAGCTACCACGGTTCATGAGATACAGCCTGGTGACAGACGGACAGCGAAGTCTCAGTAATAGGGTCCCGTTTGGCACCCTTCGGGTACGGAACCCTAAATAAAACCGGCCAAGTGCGAGTCAGACTCGCGCACGAAGGGTTCCGTACCATTATCTATATAATTGGAACAAAAAGTAAACTTTAGAAAAAACCGACTTCCACAAACCCTATTTGATTAGATTGAGTTTAATACAAACTGTAACCCCTTATCCCCCCCCCCCCCAGGGGAATTAATTTTGTCAAATCCCATATCAGTGCTACCCCACGCTACTAAGGAACCCCTGTACAAAGTTTCATGGCTCTAGGTCCATCGGTTTAGGCTATGCGTTGCCTGCCCGTCAGCCACGCATTGTATTTGTACCTAGTATTGAGCAGATCTGGTGGCCATATGTGGTCTTCTTCAGCAGTTCCGCATCACAATATTATGCTTAACATGTGCATTTGCACGAGTTATTATGAAAAACACAAAAATCACTATAGGTCTAATCGGTCTAATTTTCCAAATCGGTCCATCCGTTTAGGCGCTATCGAGGCACATACATACAAAAATAAAAATAAAAAAACAAACATCCGGACGAATTGTAAACCTCCTCCTTTGGGAAGTCGGTTAAAAAAACCGCAAAAAAACACGTTAATTGTATGGGAGCCCCCTTTATATTAAATTTATTTTGTTTTTAGTATTTGTTGTTATAGCGGGAACAGAAATACGTCATCTGTGAAAATATCAACTGTCTAGCTACCACGGTTCATGAGATACGGCCTGGTGACAGACAGACGGACGGACGGATATCTTGAGATTTTAAGGTACTTTCCCTCCAGGGCCCATTCGTTTGTTCCACCCTGTATATGTGTGATCTGTAACTGTATTTTTCATGAAATACCCAAAAAGTTTTGTTCAAATTATCATCTTATGTCAGAATAACTTTGTAGCTAGTTGAAAAATAACATTTGAATTGATTCAAAGCTTGCCGCGCTTTTAGGGCCTTTAGTACCTACTAAACGCCGCCGTAAGCAGCACTGTCTACAACCTACTCCTACTGGAAAACGTGAGACACCCATCTACAATTTCCGTACAATGAGGTTCACTCACTCATTATGTCAATGTCATGCAGACTGCAAAACATCATTTCAACGCACCAAAGAGTATTTAATTAAAACATCACTGGCAGCCAAACTTGAAGTGGCCAAAAGGAAAAAAATAATTTCTGTGCTCTGAGATTTGTATGACAACAAAAGTACCTAATTAAAAACTATTAATTTTATAATTATTTTCTAAAAGTTCTACATAATAAATAGAGACGTCGTAATTCATCAATTAATATTTAAAGTCTTTGTAGAAGTCCGGGGACGACATTGCCATATCATTTAAATTTAGTTTCATTAAAAGAAGGCTTACCTACCAAAACAAAATGGCCTTGGTATAAACTTTTCAAGCGTGTTGTGAAGACGTATCTTGTACCGAGACCACTTTCAATTTGTAATATCTCTCGTATTTCAGTATTTGTGGTTGGTGCGGCAACGATATACACATTCTGTGAAAATTTCAGCTTTCTAGCTATTACGGTTCGTGCAGGCGGACCCGGTGACAGACGGACGGACGGACGGACGGACGGACGGACAGCGAAGTCTCAGTAATAGGGTCCCGTTTGGCACCCTTCGGGTACGGAACCCTAAAAAGATGATCTAACCGAACGTCTTTCTCCTCCAGGCGCTCGGCGAGTACTGAGCGTCGGAGCAGAATGTAAACACGCACTGCCGCTCGCGCTGCCGGTCCTTTGACTTCCGCACAAAAAACCGCCATTTTGGGGAGCGCCGGGCAGCGCGAGTGGCAATGGCAGTGGCAAGTGGCATGAGAAGTATCGCGTTTACACACTCGTCCTGCCCACTTCCCTGCCCACTTCCCTGCTCACTACGGCTGAATGTAAATGCGGTATATGCATGCACTCCGTCTATTCCTTTCTCTGTCTACGCCAATGAGGAATGAAAAGTCGGTTTTGATATCAGGTTCGTTGCATTAAGTTGCCTACAGTGGCGCCCCTCTCATCAACGTCATTCATCAGCCAAAAGACAGTTGGAATACTGTATATTTTCAGAGTACCTATACATACAGTGTTCCAACCACATGGGTGCTCATCCCATACAAATTAGAATTAGTAAACCTTCGTAAAAAAGAGATGGCGTGAGGAGGAAGATTTGTACTTTAAATGCCATGGTTTCATTTTTAGAATGCAATGCGCGCGGAGAGAAGTCTAACTAATTTTATGGGTAGCCATTTTGTCGTCCTGGCGTCTTCTAAAAATACTCTCAATACCGTAGAACGACTCGCACGCCACCGTCACGCCACCCTTCAGATGCACTCTTACGCACTTTAAATGCAATACATAAGTCCCTGTCTTCAACACAGATCTTTTATTCCTCATCGGTCATCAAGCCTTAGTTCCAACTGTCCCTCGCCAAAAGATCGTTGGTAAGCTAACTTTTTTGTAAACGTCACCCACGTGCCAAAAGATGGTTGGAAGACTACCTAGCCAATTGCACCCCTAGTATGCCACTCCCTCGTTACCTGCTGAGCCCGGGACTCGTGCAGGTTCCGCAGGTCTCTGTTCCGCTTGATGGCCGCGGCTCTCTCCTTCCTGCGGTACTCTCTCTCCACGTCCTCTTGTATCTTCAGGTTGCGGATGCGCTCCAACTCTTCCTTTAGCATTTGCTCCTCCTAGAGTGCGGGAATTATTAAGTTACATGACATTTAAGTCAATAGTTATCAATGATTTGATACTTTATAAAATGGCTATTAGTAATCGTTGTCCAAATAAACACGAACTAGCTGAAACAATTCTGAAACCATTTTTAAGGTGACGGTCATCGCCTAACTTTTATGTTCCCGCTTCGGTCAAAAAAATAGATTCGGTCGATTTTTCAATTAAATATGTATCAAAACCCAAAAAGGGCTTCCGAAAAGAGACCAAAGGAGTCCGAAATTACCTTCTGGGCCTTGGCGATATGGTCGATTCCCTTCTGCTTGGCGGCCTTCACCTTGTCCGCGTCAGCCTTGTTCTTCGCGTCCCGCTCCTGCTTCTGGCGCAGGAAGTCGGCCACCCGCAGGTCGTTGATGCGGTCTTCTTCGTTCTGGAGCTGCTTGTAGTAGAGAATCTCGGCGTTGCCTGGGTGGAAGTTTTACTATAGTGTAACGAATGTAATATAAACACATAAGATTTAGATTTATTTCTTAATCCATATCACACTTACAGTATGCACCAAACCAATACGATAACTATGCTGCGACAATGGATGTATTTTGGTAGAGGGGAAGGGAATTGACAAGTCTATTTTGTGAGTTACTCAAGTTAAGATATGGGAGATACCTTAATTTACACCTTGCCTGTTTATAAAGTGTCATTCATTCATTCATTTTACGTACCTACATATTTTTCCATCTGTTATATCTGCCTTGGACCTCCTGCCCTCCTAGCTGGTCCAACTTCCTTGTGTTTCTCCCTCTCTCCTTCCTGTGAGTAGAACCTGATGCTCCACCTACCCTGGGCCTGGATCCAATGTTTCTCACCCTCTTCTCCCTATGAAATCTGGTGCTCCACCTACCCTGGTCCAGGATCTCCTTCAGCTTGAGCTGTCTCCCATGCTTCTCCTTCAGCTTTTGAGCCTCGTCGATCTGCATGGCGATGTTTGCCTGATTCATACGAATGCTCTCCTCCTCGATTCGTTCCGCTTCCATGATCTGCGGAGTCGTCATCATCATCTTTATTATCACCATATTTCATACCCCAGAGTCTGTAGTCTACGTTATTTCGCTAGTTACTTTCATAGTTTTCCTAGATTTAGAAATCGGTTCATCAGCGGCAGCTTGTACTCGCCCACTGCTGGGTATCAGCTGGATAAGTTGGCACAAAAAGGAGGAGGCTTATACTTAGCAGTGGGTGAAACGCAAGCGCAAACATTGCATAGCAGAAAAGGTGTGGCTATGCTCTCTATATTTATCAGAGAAGTAAGTAACTAACGACGTGGATTCCATTGGCACAAGACCGGATAAGCTGGCAAAAACGGAGGAGGTCATAGGTACCCTGCAGTGGGCGAAAACAAGCTGCCGATGATGATGATAAATTAACCAGCTGCATCGAACAAAGAGGAGTATGCCCTCGCCCAGAGTGAGGGGCTTGCGCGGTGGCTAAGACGGGCGTGAAATATCGAACATATGACACCGCCGCCGCTTGCCTCCATAATGAAGTGAGTGACTAAGGCGGGTGTGCCTAAAGCTGGGTCCAGATATGTACTTTTGAGCGTTCCGTTCCTCCGTATCGTATCAGCGTCACGATCCAATAAGTCTGGACGCGTAGAAAATAACCCGTACCTCCGTTCCGTATCTGCGTATCGTTCCCGTCGCTGCAACCACCAAGTGTTCATTGGTGTGTCAAGTATCGTCTGACCATGTCTTCTGCTGCGGAAGTCTATGAGAATTTAGCGATTTCTTGCGCGTGCTTCATTGTTATTCATAATATTATATAATATTGCGCGGGCACTACTACTGACAGGGTACGTCCTGCGCATGCCACGAAAAAGCCGACTCGCATGGATCGGGGCGTACCTCTCTCCGATCGAGTCGCTTTACCACCGTTCTGAATCGAACAGACGTCCAAACTAGCGTTTTTGGATCGCGACCTGATTACGATACGGAGGTACGGAACGGATATCTGGACCCAGTTTGAAGTGCGGCCCCGCCGCCGCGCCTGACTTAGGCCCATGTCACCGCGCATTCACTCTGGACGACGCCTGCGGAGTTGCAGTCAGAGAGCTGACCGCCAACCTCCAGGTGTAGATGCTATAAGAAGTAACCAACATGTGCGGTCCTATGCGCCTGTATCTGCTCCTTCAGTGCCGATAGGTTCTGCAGCCTCAGCTCGTGACGTCTTGCCTCTTCCCTCTCGGCTCTCCTCTCTGCCTTCTGCCGGTTCTCCTCCATTATCGCGTCGAGGCTGGGACCAAACGGACATACAGTCACAGAGGGGGGAGGTTTTGTAGCGGAATAAGAGAGACAGAGTCATGTAAAGCGCGTGCTCAGACCTCACTCTCTCGCTCCGCGAATCTCCGCGGGGGTAGGCATCATGCTAGGTACTGATGCTCTGGGATACAATTAGGGTTTTCGCTCGAGACTCTTGACACTCGAGAAAACTCGAGAAACGTAGCCCAAGTCGAGACGGGAAAAATTGCACCGAGAGCTCGAGTCTAACGAGAAATACTTTTTGCATTCAAAAACTAGCAATTTTTGCTATTAAATTCATGGTTTTCTTTAAAAAAAACAAATAATTATCTGTTTTATACATAAACCAGCAAAGTGCGTTTTGAACTCACGTAAAGATGGTTCCATCCGACCAAAACAATTTTTTGTGACACAACTACAAATTCGCGGTTTTATGATCTTCGCTATGTGTCAATTTTCATTATTCTAGGTCATCGGGAAGTACCAAGGAAGGTACTTCTAGAGGTTTTGAGCATTTTAGTCCCATGCGACTACTATGAAAATCCAACAATTTAACAGCTGCTGTCGTATTGTTTGATTGATTTGAACTAGAAAGTACTAAGCGATCAAGTTCAAGTAGGATTCGCGGACCAAGGAGGATTCCGATCACACTTGGGGATTGATACCTCGTTACTGGTGTAAGTAGGTTTCGACATTAAAAAAAAGTATGATGTTATCCATGTAAGCTTAGAATAATAACGGCATGTAAATAAACCAAATATTTTTGAAAGAAAGAATTTGCGGTTTTAAGATTTTTCCCTTTACATGTGCTATAAGACCTTGCTTAGTGCCTAATTTTATGATAGTATGCTCACGGGAAGTACAGTTCATTGCAATTACTATGAAAATCCTAAATAAAGGTCCTCACAGACGGACGGTCAGATGGATAGACAATGAATTGAGCCCAATAAGGCTTAAATAATATAAGAGTTCCCTTTTTTCCCTCTTAGGGATCGAAAACCCAAAAAAACATCTCTAAGGGACCACAGACCTGAGCAAATGATATCAATTTCAGCTTGATACCACCACGCGTTCTCTATCTCACGAACCGTAATAGGTAGAGAATCACAGGAGAGTTTAATTTATCAATTTATCACAGGAGAGTTGAATTTTTCAAATAAGTGTTGTCCCCATACAAGAAACGTGTTTTTTTTGTCCTTTCTCTTGTACGATGGTGCCGAAACCTCCGTGTAAGAGTCTGACTCGCACTTGGCTGATTATTATTTTATTTGTAGGTATTCTTCTTACATTATGTTTCAATGTTTTTCAAAATTCTCGAACAACTCGAGGTACTCGAGAAATCACTCTGAAGAGTTCTCGGCACTCGAGAATCAAAATATGGCGAGAAAACGAATATGTACCCTATAGATACAATGTAACCTTAGCAAGAAATTATAGACAATAATAAAGTAAACGCGTCGGTTATTCAGTGCAGACTAAGGTTTTTATTTATGTACCTCCATACAAGCTTCTTATTAATAAATGACAAATAGTACCACACTACATATCATAGATGTCGCTACATACCTATTTTGATATTTAAATTACAACACCCTGACTTATCAAAATAAAGTAAGTACCATAAACTCTACAGGGAACACAAAACATACTAGTGAAATACTACAATTTAACAATACCTAGATTTTCCATAAACTTATAATGTTTAATAATACCAAGACCTTTGGTCAACAAATCTGCAGGCATTTCATTTGTAGACAAATAACTTAACTCTACCTTATCATTTTTAATTGTCTCTCGTACAAAATGATGTTTAACATCAATATGTTTTGACCTGTTGTGGCATTGATGATTTTTAGCCATTCTCAATGCACTTTGATTGTCACAATGCAAGTTAATTTTTAACAAAGATCCAGTTAGCTCATACATTAGTTCTCTTAAGTATATTGCTTCTCTACAAGCTTCGGAGAGCGCTACATACTCAGCCTCGGTGCTCGATAGAGCTGTAACTCTCTGCTTTCTGCTCTGCCAAGAGATGGCTGAGCCTGACATTACAAAACAAAATCCTGTGTAAGATTTTCTGTCTAAACTGTCACTAGCCCAGTCAGCATCTACAAAACCTTGCAAGTGTTCTCCCTGACTACTAAACTTTAAACAATACATTTTAGTTTTCTTCAGATATCTAAGAACCCTTTTAGCATAGTTCCAATGTTCCATGTTATAGCAAGTATTAAACTGGCTTAAATAACTTACTGAGTATGCTATATCAGGTCTTGTCATGACTGCCAGATACATTAGGGAACCTATTAGTTTTTGATAACTAATGCCTGATGTACATTTTTCTGCCTTTGCCACATTCAGTTTGCTCTCTATAGGAATATCAGCTGTCTTACAATCCGACATTTCAAATTTTTGCAATAATTCCTCTATGTACTGTTGTTGATCAACAGTGATCTCATAGTTATTACAGTTCTTGTGTACATTAATATTCATACCTAAGTAATGCTTTACCTCACCTAAATCTTTGATTTCAAATTCAGAATTTAGAATACTTTTCAGCTTTTCAGTTTCAAACTTATTGTTTGAAAAGATTAAGAAGTCGTCTACATACAAAGCAATTATTATTTTCACATTATTACTCATCTTTGTAAATAAACATGTAGCATTTTACACAATAATTCTCTAACTCTATCATACCAAGCTAAGGCGGATTGTTTTAACCCATATACTGCCTTTTTGAGTTTAAGAACTTTCCCACCCATTTTGGATTCAAAACCCTCTGGTACACACATGTATATATCTTCCTTTAAGTAACCATTTAAATAAGCAGTTTTAACATCTAACTGGGTAATATCCAGTCCTAGTTTTACACTCAGTGCAAACAATAGTCTTAGTGTTGAGTGTCGCACCACTGGTGAAAAAGTCTCATCATAGTCCATTCCAGATTTTTGAGTATAACCTTTAGCAACTAAGCGCGCACGATATTGCACTTCACTGTGACTTTTAAGCTTTTTCTTTAACACCCAACGACACTTCACTATTGTTGCTCCCTTTGGGGGGTCGACAAGCTCGAATACTTCATTCTTCCGGAATGATTCCAGCTCCTCATCCATCGCCCGCCTCCATTGTTCACTCTCAGGACTGCTTAAGGCCTCTTCTACCGTCAGTTCAGGATTTGTAATGGCCAACCATCCCTTTGGATTGTACTTTTCAGGTTGACGCCTCTCCCTCTTTGGTCTATTTGAGTCTGGATCTGGCATGCTCATTGGGCTCCTGCCTGGTGATGGAGTTTCAGGATCATATGTCTCATCCCCTCCTGCCTCATAGAATGTTTGCTGAGATGATTCACTGTCAGTGCTATACTGAGTCTCTTCTGACTCTGATCGTTCTCCAATGCTACGATCCCCCACTGAACGATCAGCTTCTTCACAAAAAGGAAAAACTTCCTCTACACTCCATGTCGCCTCACTAGCTGCAGAAGTTCCTCTTGAGGTTGATTCTTCCATTATCACTACATCTCTGCTGGTGGTGATCTGGTTATTGACAGGGTCATAAACTCTGTAGCCCTTCACATGCTCAGAGTAACCGACAAGAATATGCTGCTTTGCCTTCTTGTCCCACTTGGTCCTCTTCTCTTTTGGAACATGCACCATTACTGGGCTACCAAAAATGCGAATGTGGCTCAGCTTAGGTTTCTTACCATGCCACATTTCATAAGGAGTCTTATCCTTCAGACCTGCTGCTATAGAACGGTTTTTTAAGTAAACAGCGGTGGATACTGCCTCTGCCCAAAATTTCTTTTGTAACTTTGCATCAAATATCAAACACCTGGCTCTCTCAACAATTGTTCTATTGTTGCGCTCAGACATACCATTTTGTTCTGGCGTGTAAGGGTTAGTCCTTTGATGTATAATACCCGAGGCTTTCATAAAATCCTCCATCTCTTTGGAACAAAATTCTCCACCATTGTCCGTCCGAAGAATCTTTATACTGGCATTTTTCTGTTTCTCCACCATCGTGTATAACATGGAACATTGGTTTCGATAGTGGCCCGTTTGTTTACATCTGTAACATTTGATTATTTTCGGTTTTGACGTATAAGTTTTGTCTCTGGGTGCGCCAGTGTTGCCAACACTCTTATTATTCTTCCGGAAACTGGCGAATGCACCACTGCTGTCGCCGCCATTTTCTTCCTCCAAATCCATCAATTTGGTTTTAATGGCGTCCGCCGATATTGCGATACCTGAATGCTCGATCGCCATTATCATCGGCGAAAATTTTTCGGTCAATCCAGCCAAAAGCAACGATCCAATCCACTCGTCGTTTATATTAAAGCCCGTTCCACTTAATTTTTGACTCGCTTCTATGATTTGCGTCACATACGTGGTCATGGAAGTACAATTTTCTAGACGGATTGATATCAAAGTCCTCAACAAGCTTATTCTCCTTGTGAATCCTGAGTCGTCGAATAATGTCTTCAACTTATCCCACAGCTCCTTTGTATTCTTCACGTCTTTGATGTGTACGTAAAGCGACGAGTCAATCGTTAGGATTAACTTTGCCTTGGTTTTTGCATCGGCTGCGGCTTCTTCTGGTTTTGTCTGCTTGATACATTCAGACATTCCTTCCAGAACTAGAAAATTCTCCGCGGCAAAAGCCCACTCACTGTAGTTCTCACGTCCTTTCAGTTTTGGAACACTAACTATATAATTGGACGTCGACATTTTATACACAGTTCAGCACGAGCACGCACAGTCTTTATTCTCAATCTGCGTTAACTTTTACTGCCCTAAATGCAAGTCTTTCGCGAGAAATAAAAATCTTTTACTGGGACTGGGCCCATAACCTAAAGTAAACGCGTCGGTTATTCAGTGCAGACTAAGGTTTTTATTTATGTACCTCCATACAAGCTTCTTATTAATAAATGACAAATAGTACCACACTACATATCATAGATGTCGCTACATACCTATTTTGATATTTAAATTACAACAAATAATTATATAAACGATGGCAATATTTGCAGTAGTTCGATGATATAAATTTCACTAAAGTTGCCATGGCGATAAGGTATTTCTAAAGTTTTTTGCCAAGCTGGTGTAAGTATGTGTGATTTCCTTATAGAAAGAAGTAAAATAATTAACCCAGATCAATTACGAAAGCACTCTATTATCTTAGCCCAAAGTTCTTAAGAACTTCTAGCCACTCACTAGATGTCGCCACCATCCCATTTCCCAAATCCCATACAAAGCTACATCGCGGTTTTTGCCATCTCGCTCCAACTCACCGGCGCTGCTCCTCGTCCATCTCCTTCTTGATGAGCTCCTTCTCCAGCACCTGCGCGTCCCGGATGGCGTGGCACTTGCTGGCCAGGATCACCCGGTTGCACAGCCGCGGGCCCTGCATGTTGTCCGCGCGCAGCACTTGGGAGCCACGGAGAGGGTGCACATTCAACAACAATACGTTACTAACATAACGTGGTGGAATATGGCTCAATCTTACTCACATCCGGGTGAAGGCCTGGGCCCCTCGGTGGGGACATTCATAGGTTACATCTACGTTACTACATATCGTGTAGCTTTTTCGCATAGGTACGTGGTGGAAGAGGCACAGATATGCCCACGTTTGACTGAAGCGGAAAAGTGAAAAGGCAGTAAAAAGGACTACAATTGACTAGTTTTACATTTAACGTGATTGATGGCTGGCCCATCGTCCAGTCCCATAAAATAACGGTTTCATGCGAATGAAATATAAGTTCAGCTGAAACGGCAGTTTTAAAACGTCAATTAATTCACAACCAGCGCCATTTACAAAAGTCCCCGCGAACTTCATCAACCAACTCGCTGCAACACTAGATCAACACTAGATGTCGCTTACTCTCAGCCCTGGACAGCGTATGCGCTGTTTGGTCCGGGCCTTCCAGCTCTGGGTCCGCGCCTCCTGCAGTATAGGGATCTCCCGGCTGCTTCTTCAGGTTGGCTTTCAGCGTGTTCTTGCGCGCTTCAGACTCGGCTGCTGCCTTGAGGATGGCCTGTTCTTGGGCGTGCATGGCGGCTACTGTCTCCTCCAAGGTCACTTTCTGGGTGAATGGAGAAAAGCTGAATGAAACTAATGTAGCTACAGTCTATTCGTGATAAGAATGCAGTGAAATTTAAATTTAAATCTGTTAAAACACACTCACAGGACAGGACACAACCTTCGCGTTCGAAAGTTTGCCCACAACTTCCGAACGGGCGGTAGTATACAAAAATATTAATATTAAGTATATTGACGTTGACTAAGTAATATGTATGATTTTATGGTCAATAAAAATTTTGAACTGAACTGAACTGAACTGGTCACTGTGAACTTGGCTTGATAATTGGAAACGATTTGATTGGTTACATTACGGGGCGTGGCTAGGCCACCGGACAGTGACTGAGGCCTCTTATAGGCGTTTTTCGACGACGGCGAAAGTGAGGGAAAGAGTTATAGTTCTATTCCCTCACGTTCCCACTAAACCGGTGCGCCCGCCGCCGCCGTCGCCGAATGGAAAAATGGCTATTGATGGAGTTGGATGGTCGTTATATAGGGTCGATTTCACAATTTTTGTGTCACACGAATGAGCCACGAACGTTGACGCACGCTGCAAATAGCTTTGCAAGCGTTACGAATCTGCTACCAACGTTGTTATGGCACGCCGCAAATAGCGTTGCAAGCGTTACGAATCTGCTACGAACGTTGTTATGGCACGCCGCAAATAGCGTTGCAAGCGTTTCGAATCTGCTACCAACGTTGTTATGGCACGCCGCAAATAGCGTTGCAAGCATTACGAATCTGCTACCAACGTTGTTATGGCACGCCGCAAATAGCGTTGCAAGCGTTACGAATCTGCTACCAACGTTGTTATGGCACGCCGCAAATAGCGTTGCAAGCGTTACGAATCTGCTACCAACGTTGTTATGGCACGCCGCAAATAGCGTTGCAAGCGTTACGAATCTGCTACCAACGTTGTTATGGCACGCCGCAAATAGCGTTGCAAGCATTACGAATCTGCTACCAACGTTGTTATGGCACGCCGCAAATAGCGTTGCAAGCGTTACGAATCTGCTACCAACGTTGTTATGGCACGCCGCAAATAGCGTTGCAAGCGTTACGAATCTGCTACGAACGTTGTTATGGCACGCCGCAAATAGCGTTGCAAGCGTTTCGAATCTGCTACCAACGTTGTTATGGCACGCCGCAAATAGCGTTGCAAGCATTACGAATCTGCTACCAACGTTGTTATGGCACGCCGCAAATAGCGTTGCAAGCGTTACGAATCTGCTACCAACGTTGTTATGGCACGCCGCAAATAGCGTTGCAAGCGTTACGAATCTGCTACCAACGTTGTTATGGCACGCCGCAAATAGCGTTGCAAGCGTTACGAATCTGCTACGAACGTTGTTATGGCACGCCGCAAATAGCGTCGCAAGCGTTTCGAATCTGCTACCAACGTTGTTATGGCACGCCGCAAATAGCGTCGCAAGCGTTTCGAATCTGCTACCAACGTTGTTATGGCACGCCGCAAATAGCGTTGCAAGCATTACGAATCTGCTACCAACGTTGTTATGGCACGCCGCAAATAGCGTCGCAAGCGTTTCGAATCTGCTACCAACGTTGTTATGGCACGCCGCAAATAGCGTTGCAAGCATTTCGAATCTGCTACGAACGTTGTTTGAACAAATACTAATAATTGAAACAAAAAGTAAAACTTTAAAAAAAACGACTTCCACAAACCCTTTTCAACCGACTTCAAAAAAAGGAGGAGGTTCTTAATTCGACCCGTATGTTTTTTTTTTTTTTTCTATGTTTGTTACGCGATTGCTCCGCCAATTATGAACCGATTTGAACAAATCTTTTTTCGGCGTATAGGTAATACCTCAAGGGTGGTCCCATTGACACCAGGTCAGGATCTGATGATGGGATCCTGGAGAAATCGAGAGAACTCTTCAAATATTATAGGCAGACCTATAGTGATTTTTGTGTTTTTCATAATAACTCGTGCAAATGCACATGGTAAGCATAATATTGTGATGCGGAACTGCTGATGAAGACCACATATGGCCACCAGATCTGCTCAATACTAGGTAGGTACAAATACAATGCGTGGCTGACGGGCAGGCAACGCATAGCCTAAACCGGTGGACCTAGAGCCATGAAACTTTGTACAGAGGTTCCTTAGTCGCGTGGGGTAGCACTGATATAGCATTTGACAAAATAAATTTCCCAAGGAGGGGGGGATAAGGGGTTACAGTTTGTATTAAACTCAATCTAATCAAATAGGGTTTGTGGAAGTCGGTTTTTCTAAAGTTTACTTTTTGTTTCAATTATTGATTAGAAACCAATGGTAAGTGCTTTTTGACTTTAATACTAACTGTAACCCCCTATCCCCTCCCCCTTGGGGAATTAATTTCTCTCATTGTTATCCTACGCTACATATGGAACCCCTGTACAAAGTTTCATGGTTCTAGGTCCACCGGTTTAGGCTATGCGTTGCCTGCCCGTCAGCCACGCATTGTATTTGTACCTAGTATTGGGCATTTCTGGTGGCCATATGTGGTCTTCATCAGCAGTTCCGCATCACAATATTATGCTTACCGTGAGTAAATGCACGAGTTATTACTAAAAACACAAAAATCACTACAAGTCTGCCTATAATATTTGAAGATTTCCCTCGATTTCTCCAGGATCCCATCATCAGATCCTGACCGGTCCATGGTACCAATGGGAAGGTAAACCCTTTCAAACAAAAAAAATAACATTCCAAATCGGTCCATCCGTCTAGGCGCAATCGGGGCACACATAAAAAAATAAAAAATAAAAAATATCCTGACGAACTGTAAACCTCCTCCTTTGAGTCTTTTAGGAAGTCGGTTAAAAAACAGATTATAATTAATATTATAGGGAGCTCCCTTAAAACAGACTACTTATTCTTGCCGTTTTTATAGATAAATGGTACGGAACCCTTCGTGCGCGAGTCCGACTCGCACTTGGCCGGTTTTTATCATTACTCGTGAGCTGGATGAAAAAGTTTAATTTTAGTTTGAAAGGACAAAGGGTACTTTCACATAGCTTATACAGGTTGTAACAGAAAGGGGTGTGCAAGCCAAAAGAGCCTGTTCAGAATTATGTCCCTAAAAATTAAAAAACCTCTATCGGCTTGTACACCCCTTTCTGTTACACCCTGTATTATAATCGGGACATGCAAATCGGTATGATGAAACAGAGATACCTGGAGATACTTACTTAAATATTTTAAAAACGCCTGGCAAAACAATATGATGTATGATGATGATGATGAAACAGAGATACTAACTTAAATATTTTAAAAACGCCTGGCAAAACAAAATAGCAAACTCACCCTAGCCTGTTGCTTCAGTCGTTCAAACTCTTTCCTATGCATCACCGCCGGATACAAGTTCGGCTTTGAACTGGGCACCAATAGATTTCTGAACCCTGTTTTTTCTGGTACCTTCACGAACTCTTTCTTGGGAGATTCGCATTTGTGTATGAACTGGTTTGAAATGGGGAATTTGAGTCGACATTTTGATGGTCTGTGGAATAGGAGAGTGTATTGAATGTAGGTAGGTACCTACGAAGCTGGCTTGACTTGTTGTGGGTTTATAATTACAGTGTTGCCTTAGCAGACACCCAGCTTGTGGAAGTAAGGATCACAAAAACAAATAATGTATAGGCTGATTCGGTTTACAAGTAAAACTGATCATGTCCTCCACGCCGATACGGCTACGGCGACGGTTTTACGGACACCTGATTTTTGGGGAGAAAGTGGGTGGAGGAGGTAGGGGGGGGGACCAGGGGGATTTTTCAAAATATTGAAAATATTGTTAAGAATGTGAGAGTCTCTGCGGTGACGAATTGGATGCCACCCCAACTCCCAACGATATTGAGAAACATGGTCGAATTTGCGCAGTCCGAAGATGACCCGAATCCCGAAATTCTGGAGTCGCTCGAGTTAGTTCAGTTGATCTTCGTTCGCGCTCGCCCATGAAACGTCGGCATAGGTAGTCGATCAGCGGCAGAAGAGACTGTGCAAATAATTTTGGTTTGCCGTGGCAAGAAGTTCTGGAGTCGCCTGAGGGAGTGGAAAGACGCAAAGACCCCTCTGCTGACCTCACAGGCATATAGAGACCATGAAAGCTGGTTATCAAATATGACCCCGAGATTTTAAGTTACAGGAGCAATGGGTTTATTGAACAAGGAAAGTGTGCCTGGTTCCTATAATCATTTTTCGCGATTACGTCGGTTGACCAGCAATCCGTGTGACAAGGCCCAGTCCTTCACATTCTCGAGGTCAGCATTCAACGCCTCCACGGTTGAAACTAAATCGCAGGGGAAAAAGTGGCGATCGATTTGGAGATCATCCGCTTAAAGATGATACGAAGAAGGGGATTAAAACTGAAAACAGGAGAGGAGAAAGAATACCACCTTGTGGCACTCCTGCCTGCAGTGAGATCCCACCATTGAGTGTCGGTCTCATCAGACTTAATGCGTCGTACCAGTGAGCTGCGTGTGAGGAGATATTCAAGGAACTCAGAGACGCAACAAGAAAGTCAAAATCGACACAAATCGCCTTAGCTTTCGGCTACTACGGGGCTTTGGGGATTCGCCGATGTCGCCGATACTGCGATGTCCCCGCATTGCAGCGCACCCACGCTCACCATAAAAAGATAAGGACTGCCCAGTGGGGTGCCCTAATATTTAGGAAAGAGCATAAATCAACTTTAAGGGGAAGAGTAAAAAATTGGTTCCATTTCAAGGAAACTTTTTTTTTGTCCCACTGCTCTGGGAACAGGCCAACAGCCTACCTTTCATATTTTGTTATAAAGTCAAAACAAGTTTGAGAAAATTACGACTAGACTAAAAGGTTCCAAATGCTTCTAAATTATAGTGGGTGTAAAGGTAAAAATCGTTTAACCTTTACACCCACGATATGTGTACTTAAAAATTTAGAACATCACAACCTGCAAAACTACTTAAACAACTGTGTTAAACAATGAATTTTTGTAAAAACCGATATGAAAATTCATAACAAAAAAACCCCTGGTTAGCAACAACTGAAACTTTAGGGGGGGAGGTCCCCTCCGCCCCTTTCCCCCCCCAAAAATCAGGTGTCCGTAATCTAAAAAACCCAACCCACGTCGACTCCTAAAGGACTAGGCGGGCGTCGCGTCGGTCGCTGATGTGCCCGGATGTGGGCCACCATGTGGCTGACGTAGCTAATCATCACCCCCCACCCCACTTACCGGTGCAACTGATAGCATCCAGCATTTGAACCATGTACCTTATGGTATGGTATTCCTTCATGTATATTCTTGCACATCCTCGGCATTTTAAATCATATAAAAATCTGGTAAATTCGAATAAATAAAGACAAGTCAAACTCAAAGATCAAACAAACTCTCTTTCGTTGCTAAGCAACGTTTGTCGTAATACCGCCCATCCACGAAGACGCGTTCTGAGTCGCGTGACGTTGGTAGCTATTTGTATCTTTCCTTTTCTTCGGGGCACTCTGCTGAAAGACAAAGATGCAAATAGCTACGGCACGCGTCTTCGTGGATGGCGGCACCTATAAAAGTTCGTATTATTCCGCTTATTAGTACTATAATCTCAGAACTATTAGTTATTGTTCTGAGACATACACTCCGTTGCAGAAAAGGTCATTCATTTACTCCATTAACTAAACCTGCTTTAAAGATAAAGTACTAGTTAATCTAACATACGTTGCAGAAAGCCATTTCTGTCTCAAGATATAGTTAGTTAGCTAAAGCGGGCATTAAAACAGCTTACTCTGTGGTTATCAGCAAAAATATTGACAGTGACTCAAATCAATGAATCTTTTCATCAAATGAGTGAATGGTTGCGTTTTGTTTCCTTGACTTTTTCAAACTAAGAACGAAAATGCGTGATCGAAACGCATTATCAAAATAATATGTAATGTCAATGTACTGTATTTATCGTGTAACCAAAGAGCAAAGAAAGTAATAAATAACGGTCTCAAGACCTCGCGAAAATGGAGAACGTGAAAAAAAGGGAACATGGTGCCAACTACACTCACGACGAGAAGACATTACTGGCAGACCTTGTTTTTAAGTAAGTACCTACCTACCTAATTCAAGAGGTTTTATCAAGCCGAATCAAATGATCCCAAAATCCCAGGGTACCGTTTTCCACTCTCTCCATCAACTCCATCGTCAGGTGATGACAATCAGAAAGTACTTCACATTAAAATATGAATAGTACATGTGATGACGAAATCGGATGAGCCTAAACCCGACAGGTTTACAAATAAGTATCCTAGGGTTTCGTCTGCCACCTTCGAGCTCCATCATCAGACCAGCTCAATGGTACCATATTATTGTATTGTTAAGACAAACGAACATTTTATGCTTATTGAATAATTTTATCATTGTTTTGTTACAGATGATCTACGTACAATCAAAAAGAAAAAAGAATCTCTCCGCAGAATGCTTTAAAAGAATCTATTGTAAGAGGAAGTGCCAAGTGGCTAATTTAGAAAAGAAAAAAGTAATGCAAGAAATCCTTCAGAATAAGCAGCACCATAATATGAAGATGCAATTAATAAGTAAATTAGTAACTCTTGGTAGTAATAATATACTATTTATAATAACTACCTATTGGAAGTGTTACGAAATAATGTTTAATAGAAACTATTGGAAGAGAATAATGTAAATACATTTGTTTTATTTATTTTATTACAAAATAGATAGGTAACTAAGAAAATACTGTATTGACAATTGCAGTTCTTGCGGATGAATCAGTTTCTGGCCTATTCTGCAAAGGTAGCAGAATTTCCTCATCTTCTAAATTAATATCATTTGGAGGTTCTACCTCATCCAGCTCTATGCACATATTGTGTAATATTGCAGTAGCCACAATCACTTTAAGAATGGTTGATGTTTTTGTCAATGTCATCCCCTTCTGTAAGCAAGGGCTTCGCCTTTTCCATACCCCGAAACATCTTTCGACTGTGTTACGAGTAGATATGTGACTTTTATTGTATGCCTCTTCAGCTAGTGTGTGGGGCTGTAGGAAAGGGGTAAGTAAATATTTCTTGCAGTAATACCCACTATCGCCTAACAAATGATGGTTATTATATCTACCCATATCAAAATTTGCACACAAGTGTGAGTTGTTAAAAATCGTGCAGTCATGTACTGACCCCGGCCAACGAGCAATAATATCTCTTATTTTTAGTTGGGCATCACAAACCACCTGTACATTTATTGAGAAGTACCCCTTCCTGCATCTGTAAACTTCTGAGAGCATCCCTCCTCTAGATATTATTTTAACATGTGTGCCATCCACAGCACCGGCCACCCGTGGAAACCCAGCTATTTCATAAAAATCTTGTGCCACTGTTCTCAATTCATTTCTGTCTGGCATATTTATATATCTAGGGCTTAATTGGGCTATTGCGTGTGTAATTTTTTGAACTATGCGGCAAACTGTCGATTTATGGATGTTTGCTAAATCCCCCATCACCTGTTGAAACGAGCCCGTTGCATAAAACCTGAGACATATCAATAATTGTGTTATGCCATTTATCGATTTATTCCGCTGTGTCATTGGTTCCAAGTCTCCAATCAAGCTTAGAATCTGTAGTACCGCGTTCTTCGTGAACCGGTATCTGATTCGGAAATCCTCTCCATCGTGTTGATCAAATAAATTGACCCTGTCTGGGATATTGCGGCGCTGAATATCTATTTCTGGATCCGAAAGTGACGAGAGGCTTGACATGGACATCCTGCAAGGAAATTGTAGTACATATTTAGGTTATAAAAAAATAACTTAAAAATACAATGCATAGTAGTACTGCAACTTTATTTAAATTCTTACCTGGAATGTTTCAAGCACCTATTACTTTAATTCCTGTATCGTATGTAGTGATATACACAATTTCTTGCAAATAAACAATGTTTACTGGACACTAATGGGTGCTCGGTGACCTATTAAATTTTGACATCCATTATGTTAAAACTATTGTTCCGTTAGGCCTAATGAGCTTTTGTGCAACGTAAATTCGCTTTAATGACACCTTTTGACGTTTCGTTAGATAAGTATTAACGCCCAGTTATAATATCAGTTTAGTTTGCTTTCTGCAACGACTTAACAGAATCTTTAAGGTTTAATGGACAAATAAAACTTAATGACCTTCTCTGCAACTGACGGTGAGACTATAATCGATTCAAAATATAAATTAATCGATCGATTGTTCAGCTTGTTTCACTATTAGCTATTTGACGTTTGATTTGAGTCGTTGTCGTTCGTCGTTTCGTTCGATTGTCAAATTGAGTGATGCGAGCAGCAGCGAGAGCGCCAATTTTGTAATTATTGCTATAATTTCTAAGATATTTTAGAAATAAGCATTGTGTGGTTGGTTTGTTTCATGTAATAACATATTAACGCAAGTACTGATTATTTCAACGCATTCTATACTGTTATTCGCTGTTACATAAGCCTATGTTTACATATGAAGAGAGGTTATGTTAGCCTGCAAATATATCTACTTGCCGTGTTTGAGTGCTAAATACATTCTACACAAACCATGGAAGACGTAGAGAAACATAAAATCAATCATTCACCATACTTAGCACCTTTGCTGGTAAGTGTTTTTTTTTTTTCATAAAATTAGGTACTATGTATCTTTCAAGCGGCATGATATCAATTGAAATCTAATAAGAAATTTGTTTCTGCGTAAACTACAGGCTGGTGCGATAGCTGGTATATCTGTAGACGTTACATTGTACCCGTTGGACACTTTGAAGACCAGATTGCAGAGTGCTCAAGGATTTCAAAAAGCTGGAGGATTCCGGGGCGTCTATAAAGGTAACCAAGATTTTGTATTATTATTTAGCTATCAAATAAAAACAGTGTCTCATGAACGGGTTGGTCAAGTTAGGTTGTCAGTAAATTAGACTGCTAAGTATTTGTTGTAGATTGATGCTGGAAAGGACAAGATTGTGCTGAGGAAAACTTAATTATAAATGTAGCTGAAAAATTTAAAAAAAAACTCCCAAAAAGAAAAACATATTGTAGGTATTATCTATAATAGTAGGTAGGCTGCGGTGATGACTGATGAATGACCCTTGTCATGGGAAATGGACTATTGAATAACTGGGTAACATGAGCAACTGTGTCTCGGCCACTGCATGTGGGAAATAGTGAAGTGATGCCTCTACTAAACTCCATATGCAGTATTAGAATTTTATTGAATAAATGATTTTGTATTTTGTATTAGAGGATAATAATGGTTGGTTTTTATTAGAAGCTTAATAAATGAGACTTTAAAATTCCAGGTCTAACAGCAGTAGCATCAACTTCTATGCCAACGACCGCTCTGTTTTTTGTCTCTTACGAAACAACAAAGAGCTTGGTTCAGCCGCATGTGGCCGGTCCGTACACTCCGCTAGTTCACATGTTAGCCGCAGGAGTTGGTGAAGTAGTAAGTGAATAGCTATCAAGAGCATGTAACATCTTTGGCATATGAAGTCTTTGGTTCACCGTTGGCAGGCCGGAAGTGGGATTGTTGCAGGGTGGTTATCAAATGTATGGCCAAATGGCAGTCGAAACAACACAACAGCGCGAGCGTGATTCAAACCTGCCACTTGGTGTGTGACATGCTTTATTGTATTTTACACCCGCTCCGCTACAACTCATTGTACATGTATATTGGGTCACTTACTTGGAAGAATAAGATAGAAGATTTACTTTACCTTAATTTGTTAAGATTACCTACTTCTATAAAAGTTGTTTCATAAAACAAGTGTAGTGAAATGTGAACTAATATACACGCATAATAACTGACTGAAGGGGCCTCTACATGTTGGACCTATGTCCCCAAGCAAGCCTACATGTTGGACCTATGTCCCCAAGCAAGCCTACATGTTGGACCTATGTCCCCAAGCAAGCCTACATGTTGGACCTATGTCCCCAAGCAAGCCTACATGTTGGACCTATGTCCCCAAGCAAGCCTACATGTTGGACCTATGTCCCCAAGCAAGCCTACATGTTGGACCTATGTCCCCAAGCAAGCCCACATGTTGGACCTATGTCCCCAAGCAAGCCCACATGTTGGACCTATGTCCCCAAGCAAGCCTACATGTTGGACCTATGTCCCCAAGCAAGCCTACATGTTGGACCTATGTCCCCAAGCAAGCCTACATGTTGGACCTATGTCCCCAAGCAAGCCTACATGTTGGACCTATGTCCCCAAGCAAGCCTACAACAAGGAATGAGATGTTATGGTCCTGAGATATCTAAAGATTCAGATACAAATAACAATGAGCAGTTGTTGTAACTAGTTGTGTCTCTTTCCAGCTCGCGTGTGTGATCAGAGTGCCGACAGAGATAGCAAAACAGAGGAAGCAGACATACACGGGGACCAAACATAGAAGCAACATATCCATATTGGTTGATGTAAGTTTAATAAAAATTGGTCAAGTCTAGAAGCAATGTATGTGCTTGTATGTAAATGTTTGTGTGCCCAACAATGGGTTCTATGACAGGCTGATGACGAATATCTTGACCAAAGCCGGCCTGCAGTGTGCGCATAGACTGGTGTACTTGTTTACACACAGCAAGCGACTCCAGTTGACACTTTAGGGTTCCGTAGAGAAACAAGGAACCCTAACAGTTTCGTCAAGTCTGTCTGTCCGTATGTCCGTCTTCCCGTCCGTATGTCACAGCAACTTTATTCCAGAACTATTAGGACTACACAGTTGAAACTTGGTATGTAGATCTATTCTTTGAACCGCTTTACGATTTTAATACAAAAAACATTTAAAAAATAGAGGGGCTTCCCTGCATGGAACTGAAACCAAAATTATTATTTTTCATCAAATCTATACGTGTTAGGGTGTCTTTAAATAGGTCTTTAAAAATGATGTTGAGGTTCCTAAAACCATTTTTCTCAAAGTCAATCGTTAAAGAGACAGACCCTTCTAAAGTGGAAAAAAATGTGTCCCCCCCTCTAACTTTTAAAGTAAGAGTGAAATATCTAAAAATAAATATGCTGTGTATCTCAATACAAACTTTCAACGAAAATTGGTTTGAACAAAATATCTTAAGCAGTTTTTAAGATATAAAACATTTATTAAAAACCGCAAAGATAACTTTGTCATTCATACAAACACTATGAAAAACAAAGTTACAACACAAACATCCAGTCATATACCTAATTACTTGCCACTACGGAACCCTTCATGGGCGATTCCGACTCGCACTAGGCCACTTTTTCATCCTAGATTTCCCCTGCAACAGGCGTGTGAGTAGACAGTAGGTTTAAAGCATGTCTATTTCTCACTTCACAGGCATACAGAGCGGAGGGTCTCCGTAGAGGCGTCTACCGCGGATTCCTCTCCACTGTGGCGAGGGACTTACCCTTTAGTTTCATCGAGCTGCCAGTCTGGGAGATGCTGAAGTCGATGGTGAGGAGCCATCGGGACGGAGAGATCACCAGCTTTCAGGTAGATCAAACGATTCTACCAAACAAAGTAAATTATTTGATGACCTCTGTGGCGCATCCCGCATCTGCCTACCATGGATATCTGTTAGCGGCTTAATTAGGGTTCCGTACCGGAAGGGTGCCAAACGGGACCCTATTACTGAGACTTCGCTGTCTGTCCGTCCGTCCGTCCGTCTGTCTGTCACCAGGCTGTATCTCATGAACCGTGGAAGTTAGACAGTTGAAATTTTCACAGATGATGTATTTATGTTGCCGCTATAACAACAAATACTAAAAATCAAAAGAAACTTAATATTAAGGGGGGCTCCCATACAACAAACGTGATTTTTTTTTGCTCATTTTAGCTCGATATTGATAATGGTAGCAGGTAGACGCTTAAAATGTTCACAATATATTGAGTACCTATATTATTTACTTAAAAAATAAATAATTAAATTAATATTTAGGGGGGGCTCCCATACAATTATTTTTTTGCGGTTTTTTATAGATAATGGTACGGAACCCTTCGTGCGCGAGTCCGACTCGCACTTGGCCGGTTATTGTATTTATAGAACCATTGTAACTCATCTGTTGTATATGCTGTTGATGTCCCAAATAAAATAAAATGCGAGAGGTCCCGGGTTCGAATCGTGGCTGGGTACAAAAAAAAGTGGCCAAGTGCGAGTCGGACTCGCCCATGAAGGGCTTTGTATGAATGACAAAGTTATCTTTGCAGTTTTTAATAAATGTTTTATATCTTAAAAACTGCTCATTATATTTTGTTCAAACCAATTTTCATAGAAAGTTTATATTGAGAATATTGAGATACACACACACACAGCATATATTTTTTATAGATTTATCACTCTCTTACTTTAAAAGTTAGAGGGGGGGACACAATTTTTTCCACTTTGGATGGGTCTGTCTCTTTAAAGATAGACTTTGAGGAAAAATGGTTTTAGGAACCTCCACTTCATTTTCGAAGACCTATCTATAAACACCCTACACATGTAGGTTTGATGGAAAAATATATATTTTGGTTTCAGTTTCATCCCCTTAATTTTTATTTTTTTCAGTTTTTGTATAAAAATCGTAAAGCGGTTCATAGAATACATCTACGTACCAAGTTTCAACTGCGTAGTCCTAATAGTTTTGGAATAAAGTTGCTGTGACATACGGACGGACGGACGGACAGATAGACTTGACGAATCTATAAGGGTTCCTTGTTTCTCTACGGAACCCTAAAAAACCCCAGGTCTTGGATGTTTCATGTTTGTGATGTCGCTGTTTCTGGCTCCCACGACACAGGGTGTCCTAGTGTGGGGCCAGAAGCAATGTACGTATGTGTCTGCATGTAAATGTTTATGTTGAGGCTTGTGGCCTGTCAAGTCAAAATAAATACTTTTTATGAACTTTCAAAACGGAACTTTTGTTCCTGAGTTCCATGAAATATCAACAGAATGACGTCATGTAAAAGTGCCATCAAATGCTGTCTTTTCAACCGACTTCAAAAAAAGGAGGAGGTTCTCAATTCGACCCGTATGTTTTTTTTTTTTTTTTTCCTATGTTTGTTACGCGATTGCTCCGCCAATTATGAACCGATTTGAACAAATCTTTTTTCGGCGTATAGGTAATACCTCAAGGGTGGTCCCATTGACACCAGGTCAGGATCTGATGATGGGATCCTGGAGAAATCGAGAGAACTCTTCAAATATTATAGGCAGACCTATAGTGATTTTTGTGTTTTTCATAATAACTCGTGCAAATGCACATGGTAAGCATAATATTGTGATGCGGAACTGCTGATGAAGACCACATATGGCCACCAGATCTGCTCAATACTAGGTACAAATACAATGCGTGGCTGACGGGCAGGCAACGCATAACCGGTGGACCTAGAGCCATGAAACTTTGTACAGGGGTTCCTTAGTCGCGTGGGGTAGCACTGATCTAATCAAATAGGGTTTGTGGAAGTCGGTTTTTTCTTAAGTTTACTTTTTGTTTCAATTATTTTGAACGAAATTGATTTTATAAAATATATCTGCTGGAAATATACAATTCTGAGAATGTCAAGCCATTTTGTACATAATGCTTCAACTTATGACTTGTTTCTAGGTTTATTGGATTACCTTGGCCACAAGCCTATTATAGGTAGTTTAATTTAAAAACTTTGAGACGATCTCGATAAGTTTCTGCAAGGGTGGACGGACGTAGCTCAGGATAGGGAATTGTGGGTGCGACATGGCCTTTGCCCAGCAGTGGGAAAATTTTCGGCTACATTTAAAAAAAAAACTGAAAGTAACCTCGAAGGTTATCTTAAAGTTTAATGAATACTAATCAAATGAAGTAGACATAGAAATTGTTTATTTTGCCTAAAAAAACAATACTGAGGAAAGCGAATGCGTAGGTATATGAGGCAAAAAAGAGAACAGTCTCAGCGTTTGCTACAAGCTAGCCTAAATGAGTCTTTCAGACTAAATGAGTCCTAATACGATGGTTTTACAAGTAAAAATCCCCAGAGTTCTGTCTACCACCATCCAGCTCATGCTCAGGTGATGAGAATGAGAAAAACGTTAGTAACTATGAATAGGATGCGACGAGTGACGAGGAATTTCATGAGCCATAATTTGATGGGCTTCAATTTAAAAATACCAGGGTTTCCCTGCCCACCTTCGAGCTCCATCATTAGACCAGCCCGATGGTACCATAGTGTCTATTGATTTGTCAAACTACAAACACATAGGTACCAAGATTCGTTCCGTTCCCGGTAATTTTGAGAATATTCAGAGTTACATTCTCGGTAGTATCAGCAGTACTTATACTTGAAATACCTATCTAAAACTGAAAAATACCGCGAGGTAGAACCGTACGCGAACTGCATTTAGCCCGATGACGCCATCTGTGTATTCAGCTCTGAACTTGTTCGTATATCAGAGCGCGTGCTGCGGGTCCATAGCTGGGGGCTTCGCCGCCGCGTTGACCACTCCGCTGGACCTCGCCAAGACCAGGATCATGCTGGCTGAGGACTACCAGGTTACCAGGTCAGTATTAACACAACTTTAACACACGTAGTGCAGGCTGAAAGATTGAATGTCTGAGCCTAAACTCACGAGAAAAACAAAATGCCTGTTTGCTTCTCGTTTGCAGCTGTTCAAAAACAGAGTAGCATATTAATCGATGTTAATGCAGTCTGATGATATGAATATAATGATTTATTGTGTTTGTACCACCAGCCGCAGATATTATTAATTACTTGTATGTTTGGTCCCCATATGTCTGCTTTGCTGAACCGCACTGAGCCAGCGTGTAACGCGCTTGCCCCTCGTTGGAGAAAACATAAAAAATATGATAAAATACTTTTCATAACTTCAAAAATAAATAAAATGTTACTGAAGGTCGAAAAATTTATTTATTTATAATTTAGAGAAAAAAAAAATATTTAATCGCCAAAATTTAATCTTTTTTAATATTTATTATAAATTCAAAATAAATGGAACTTGTAATAAAGTTTTTTTTTTACTAAATAATAAAAAAAAAACATGTTTTTAGGGTTTTCAGTTTTTTAACGAAAAAGATATGGTCAGATTATTCCTCAAAAAGGAAAAGTCATGCATCTAACGGTTAAAATATTAATGAATGTGGCGCAGCGGTTGCGCATCTGCCTACCATGCGAGAGGTCCCGGGTTCGAACCCCGGCTGGGGACAGAAAAAAACCTTCAGGTCTTGGATGTTTATGATGTCGCTGTTTCTGGTTACCGCGACACAGGGCATCCTAGTGTGGGGCCAGAAGCAATGTATGTACCTGTTTGTAAATGTTTATGTTTATGTTTGTCGTAGGAAACTGCGCATAATGCCCGTCCTGACCAATATCTACTCGTCCGCCGGCGTCCGCGGCCTGTTCGCCGGGGTCACGCCGCGCCTCGCCGCGTTCATGCTGGGCGGGTTCGTGTTCTTCGGCGCCTACGATGACTCCAAGACCTGGATCGAGAGCTGGGTGGGCAGATAGCCGGGATATTCCCGAGTGGGGCGAGCGATCGGAGTAGGTAGAGTGATTTGGGGTGAGTGACCTCAAACGTATATATTAACATGGATATGCCTCGGAGATCCCGGGCTTTTTAAATGATTGTTTTTTTCTTCGGAATTTCATAATGATTACATGGAACTAGGTATAAAGTGCTGATCAAGATTTACAACATAAAAGCAGCACCATCGACATCGAACAATCAGAGTACAGTCTCCAAGATGTCATCGTTAACCTGTATGTGGGAACAATGCTTTTTTTGCAAGCTCTATTGTAATTCTGATTCGATTAGAAGGTTAACTTCCGGAAAAAAGGCATATCCATGTTATGACTTTCATGACGTAAGTACCAAAAATCTCTCTGCCTATTCCGATCACTGTGATCAATGTGTAGCCAGGCCCCCGATTCTCGCGCTATCGAGATCATCTTCCTAGTCGAGATATCGGTTTTGATACCGCCTAAATCCGTCGAAAACGATCTTGATTTATATTCATTTTGATGGAAAACGGGTCGAGACGAGATATCTCGGTTGGTCGAAAGGCTACACTATTCGTGGCTAGTCTATTCGTGATAAGAATGCAGTGAAAATTAAATTTAAATCTGTTAACACACACTCACAGGACAGGACACAACCTTCGCGTTCGAAAGTTTGCCTTCAACTGGTCACTGTGAACTTGGCTTGATAATTGGAAACTATTTGATTGGTTACGGGGCGTGGTTAGGCCGCCAGACAGTGATGACTTTACTGCATTCTTATCACGAATAGACTAATAGTCGTAAGAATAGCTTTTTCTAATTTTTGTTAGAGATTTCGGTATACCAAAATTGATATTTCGACCATGGACATGATGATAGGTCTAAGTAATAGAAGTTGATCATGAGGTCGGTTTTTTTTAAGTTTTTAACTTGGTGAATTATTTGAAGTTGGTTAAAAATAGCGGCACGTGATAAGCCGAAACTGACCAAACCTTTATGTATAACACAGAACAACCTCTGTCTGGTCAGCTAAACTGTATTACTGATCTCGTAGCTAAATGTATGTGTCATGGGCAACTTGATCAATCGGACAGTATGAAAAATGACCGGTCCAATGATAAATTGTGACTATAACCTAGTCACCGGTTTCACTTTTTGTAGATTTAGGTAGGTTATGTTAGACTTAAGAAGTGCAACCAGCGGAGCGAATCTTGGCTTTAATACACGAAAACATTACAATTAATCTGTTTTATTTTATTACTTTGCCCAAGACAGTGTAGTCATTATTCATACCGACCGTCACTCTAACTGACGAAGCAGCTGAATAGTTGCAGACACAGATTAATAAAGAGTTGCAGACATCGAGATTATTTATTTAAGAACGACTCGACGGTTTCTGCCATACGAATAAATAAACGGCCAAAGTGATTAATGATGCAGCTTTAATCACATTGCCCAATTGACGCGGGCAGTATGAATAATGGCCGGGAATTATAAATAATGACCAGACTTATCAAATTGGCCGCAACATATGCATTGACTTTATTATTTTTTGTGTACTAACCATCAGGTGCCTACCTTACGAGAATAGTAATTTGAGTACATTTACGTTTAGTTAGAAATATACTGTTTGTATATAAAATGAATTTTATAATTAGCTATTATAAGATTGTTGAGTTGAATGATAGTTACCAAAGTCTATAGTTTGTTATTGAAAATACATACTGAAGAAAATAATTTGATTATAGGTATACCTACCCGAATCTGATGGAAAATGGAAAAAAAATGGGGTAATACTGGGGAAATTCTAGAAGTCTATTCATTTCGTTTGTGTCGCCCTTTGTCACCCACCGGGTCAATGGAAACCGCTGCGGACCAAGTTGTACTTACATGTACTTACAGTTAAATTATAAAATATAAGTACATACTTATTAAGTAGTTTATAAACAAAAATGTGATAGATTTTGTTAGTGCAATAAACAGTTGAGTTTTGACCTAAAAAGTGGACTCTTATTTATAAGTAATATCCATATACCTCTATTAGCAGTAGTCCCATGGTCACTGGATTGTAACACAACATAGAACAAGTCTTATTACAGTGTAATAGAATATTTAGATGACAAAACTGCGTGGTCTTTATCATCTCAGCGCACAGAAATCCAAAGAAGGGCGATGGACTAAGTCAGTACGTCTCTCTTCGGTGTATTTCCTTAGACTTAAGTAGAAATACATAACATTGTATTTTTTAGGCTCTGACATTTTAAAAGAGGTACGGGGGAGTTTCTTGCCCTTCTTTGCTCCATCCCTAAGCCCACAACTTCCGAACGGGCGGTAGTATACAAAAATATTAATATTATATTGACGTTGACTAAGTAATCTGTATGGTCTACCTGTTGTTCAATTATTTACTGTCCATCCTAGGTTGCTGGAAGAAATCTCTTAATAGAGAGTGAAACGTCGTATGAAACTCGTGAGCATTTGGTAATAAATAACATACCTACTCGGTTCTTCACTGCTCTCGCCTGCGTGCGGCTCGAGCTGGTAAACCAACCTCGTGTGTTATGACTACTTCTGACCAACTTAGCTCACTTGTTTCATAATGTAATATTAAGGAACACCCTATTGTAAAGATATCCTTGATGTCGACTGTACACAGTCTTGTTCCGATCATTTTAATAAAAACTTAGCAACGCGGCGGCGCGACGAAAGAGTTTGTTTGATCATGGCACAGATTAATAAAGAGTTATCATGGTTTGATCTTTCTGTTTGACGTAAGTTTATACCTATACTCTTTGTTGTTTGTCTTTATTCATTTGCGTCTTCAGCCTATAATTTGATTTACAATGCCGAAGACGTTCAAGGATTTGCATGAAGGAATACCATACCACAAGGTACAAGGTGAAGAATTTGGATGCTATCAGTTGCACCGGTAAGGTGGTGGGAATATTTATTTGTGAAGTAGAGTGTGCAACTAATAAATGTATATACAGGAACGGGTGGGGAATGGTCACCCATATAGGTCTTCGGCATTACGAAACTTGTACCGAGTTCCGAATAAGTAGTTCCGATGACTACCTACACATTTTCTGATGATATGTATTCTATCCATGTGATGGTGAAACTGGTGATCCTCAAAGACGTACAAAGGTCGTAGGAATGGTATTTATACTTGGTAACCAAATCATGAATGTCCACACTTGAAGGGCACTTTCAATTTATGCGGTTCTTGATATCCTGCTGCGGTGCCGTCGCCGACGCCGCCCGTAGCTGTGCCACAGAATAATTAATGCTGTGCGTTAGTTAACTGCGCGGCGCCTACCGCGAACGCTCGACAATAGGGAATCGCGGCACCGCGCGCTTTGTATGAAAAATTTGATCGTCCGTGCGCCGCCGTAAGAACGCATCGCTTCGGCACCGCAGCAGGATGTCAAGAACCGCATAATCGCATAAATTGAAAGCGCCCGAAGTCTAGAACAACCTATGTTACTACATTACATAAGTATGTGCTTTTGTGGTCCTTCAACAAGCTGGGTGTCTGCCAAGCCAACACTATTTACTAAAACCTTCACTAAGTCAAGCCAGCTTCGTATCTCCCTTTCCTCAGACCATCAAAATGCGGACTCAAATTCCCCATTTCGAACCAGTTCATCCACAAATGCGAAGTTCCCAAGAAAGAGTTCGTGAAGGTACCAGACCTAGAAAAAGGATTCAGAAATCTATTGGTGCCCAGTTCAAAGCCCAACTTGTATCCGGCGGTGATGCATAAGAAAGAGTTTGAACGACTGAAGCAACAGGCTAGGGTGAGTTTGCTATTTTGTTTTGCCAGGCGTTTTGGAAATATCATACCTGTCTGTTTCATTGTAATTGTACCGATTTTGAGTGTGTATAATAAGCTATTATAGGTACTTATACCCTTTCTCCTTTTAGCCAAAATAATAAAATATCTGTTGATGGGTTTCGTTACACCAGGTTTTTATGTTTTGATGATACGAAACATGCTTTAAGCACAGAATAAATAAGTAATAGTACTTACTACGTACAGAAGGTTTACTCCCGAACAAAAGTCAAGTTTTGGTGCAAAAAAACATGCTCGCATGTGAAATTGGAACTTATCGTGTGACACGCACGAGCGTTCATATTCCATTAGACACCGCTGACACGATGCCCATCTCGTGACAGCAACGCAGGGTTGCGACTCGCACTCGGTTGTTTTCTGCGTCATTGTTTTCACGCGGCTAGCGCGCGCTCCAAGAGGCGACCGACCGTCTGACAAATTCCCCGCGGCGAGGCACGGCGGCCGTTTATACCTATTCAATCATAACAACCATCCAACTCCATCATCAGCGGCCTCAGCCATCAGTGTCATTCAGCGTTTCTCCAGAAAGTAACCCGGGAGGAGACAATCGCGGCCATACACGCCCAGGAAGCGACCATCCAGAAAGAAGCAGCGGAGTCTGAAGCGCGCAAGAACCAGCTGAAAGCCAACCTGAAGATGCAGCCGAGAGATCCCTATACTGCAGGAGGCGTGGACCCAGAGCTGGAGGGCCCGGACCAGACGGCGCATACGCTGACCAGGGCTGAGAGTAAGCGAAATCTAGTGTTGAGTTGTGATTTGGTTGAAGAAGTTCGAGGAGACTTTCAAAGATGGCGCTACTTGTGAGTTGTTGTCACCTTCGGTTCCTCTCCTGGCCGAAAAGGAAAAATATTTCATTCGCATGAAACCGTTATTTTATGGGACTAGCTAGACGATGGGCTGTCCTACAGTCACGTAAAATGTAAAACTAGTCAGTTGTAGTCCTTATTGCTTTTTCACTTGTGCATGTACACTGTGAGCATATCTCTGCCTGTGCCACCACTTGTGCGAAAAAGCTACACGCGTCATAACATGGCGTCACGCCTTTTCCCATACGGGGTGGCGGAGACAACTGTGCCCACTTTTAGCCAGTTATTCAATTTGTTGAATGTCCACCCTCTCCGCGGCTCCCAAGTGCTGCGCGTGGACAACATGCAGGGCCCGCGGATGTGCAACCGGGTGATCCTGGCCAGCAAGTGCCACGCCATCCGGGACGCGCAGGTGCTGGAGAAGGAGCTCATCAAGAAGGAGATGGACGAGGAGCAGCGCCGGTGAGTTGGAGCGAGATGGCAAAAACCGCGATGTAGCTTTGTGTGCGATTTGGGAAATGGGATGGTGGCGACATCTAGTGAGTTAGCAAGGGAGTTATAATTATGGCATTTGATAAATCGCGTTGTGTGATGACGTCTACAGTCTATTCGTGATAAGAATGCAGTGAAATTTAAATTTAAATCTGTTAACACACTCACAGGACAGGACACAACCTTCGAGTTCGAAAGTTTGCTTTCAACTGGTCACTGTGAACTTGGCTTGATAATTGGAAACGATTTGATTGGTTACAGGGCGTGGCTAGGCCGCCGGACAGTGATGACTTTACTGCATTCTTATCACGAATAGACTATAGTGAGTTGCAAGGCAATTTTAATACTAGGTTATAATTTGATATATGGGATGGAAGAGTGCTTTCATATTAGATCTGGGTACTTACCTAATTATTTCTATTATTAACCGACTTCCCAAAAGAGGAGGTTTACAATTCGTCCGGATGTTTTATTTTTATTTTTTATGTCTATACCCCGATAGCGCCTAAACGGATGGACCGATTTGAAAAATTATTCTTTTGTTTGAAAGGGTTTACCTTCCCATTGGTCCCATTGACACCAGGTCAGGATCTGATGATGGGATCCTGGAGAAATCGAGGGAACTCTTCAAATATTATAGGCAGACCTATAGTGATTTTTGTGTTTTTCATAATAACTCGTGCAAATGCACATGGTAAGCATAATATTGTGATGCGGAACTGCTGATGAAGACCACATATGGCCACCAGATCTGCTCAATACTATAGGTACAAATACAATGCGTGGCTGACGGGCAGGCAACGCATAGCCTAAACCGGTGGACCTAGAGCCATGAAACTTTGTACAGGGGTTCCTTAGTAGCGTGGGGAAGCACTGAGATGGGATTTGACAAAATTAAGTCCCCAAGGGGGGGGGGCGGGGGGGATAAGGGGTTACAGTTTGTATTAAACTCAATCTAATCAAATAGGGTTTGTGGAAGTCGGTTTTTTCTAAAGTTTACTTTTTGTTTCAATTATTTTAGTAAGTCACACAAATATACCAGCTCGGCAAGAAATGATAGAACTATAAATATTATCGCAATGGCAAAATTAGTGACATTTATAATAATAACGGACTAGTTACTGCAAATATTGCCATCGCTTGTTTTCTATACATTGCATACCAGAGTAGACGATAATCAGCACCCATAGCATGCCCGCCCCCGCGGTGTTTCTCGAAGCGAGAGAGTGAAGGACAGAGCACACGCTTTACACGTCTCTGTCCCTTTCCTTCCGCCACAAAATCTCCCCCACACACCATGCTAGGATGCAATGTATGTGAGACTGTATGTCCGTCTGGTCCCAGCCTCGACGCGATAATGGAGGAGAGCCGGCAAGCGGCAGTGAAGAGAGCCGAGAGGGAAGAGGCAAGACGTCACGAGCTGAGGCTGCAGAACCTATCGGCACTGAAGGAGCAGATACAGGCGCATAGGACCGCTAATGTTGGTTACTTCTTCATATAGCATTACACCACCGGAGGTTGACTCTCTCTGCTTCAGCTCTCCAGCTCCATACTCCTCACTGTTCGGCGTAGCTCTTACTTACTTCATCATTAACATCGGCAGCCTGTCTCCAACCACTGCAGGGTGTAAGCCTCCTCAGATTGTGCCAACTTATCCGGTCCTGTGCCAATCGTATCGTTAGTTTTACTTATTTCACTGGTAATATACACAGAGCATGGCGACGCCTTTTTAACCGACTTCCCAAAGGAGGAGGTGTACAATTAGTCCGGATGATTTTTTTATGTATTGCGCCTAGACGAATGGACCGATTTGGAAAATATATTTTTTTGTTTCAAAGGATTTACCTTCCCATTGGTCCCATTGACACCAGGTCAGGATCTGATGATGGGATCCTGGAGAAATCGAGGGAACTCTTCAAATATTTTAGGCAGACCTATAGTGATTTTTGTGTTTTTAGTAATAACTCGTGCATTTACTCACGGTAAGCATAATATTGTGATGCGAAATTGCTGATGAAGACCACATATGGCCACCAGAACTGCTCAATACTAGGTACAAATACAATGCGTGGCTGACGGGCAGGCAACGCATAGCCTAAACAGGTGGACCTAGAGCCATAAAACTTTGTACAGAGGTTCCTTAGTGGCGTGGGGTAGCACTGAGATGGGATTTGACAAAATTAATTTCCCAAAGGGGGGTGATAAAGGGTCTGGGGGCGCGGTAGCGCCCCCAAGCCAAGTCGAGCAAAAAGCAAAACATACGGGCGCAGCAGTAACATCCTTTACAGGAAGCCATTCAGAGCATATTTGACCTACCTGTTACTCCGTTGTGGATAAAGATAGAAACCTGAATTCCCGGCGGCTAAAAGGCACCATGTCATAAGACATATTCTCAAAATTTCAATAAATTTGAACCAGTAGAGTTGAAGGTACAGCAATTCAAAGTTCCTCAATTTTGACACTCACTGACTCACTGATTCACGATCATGAAAACTCTAAAGGTTACTTCTAGCGAACCCACAAGCTTAAAATTTTGAGCATGGTTAGAGTTTAGCCTGCAAAGCCAAGGAAAACTCAAACATTGCACAATTTTAGCCCCAATTTCATAATATATTAATTATCAATAAGCTCAGTACACGACTACTTCGATTCATCGCTATTCCCCATTAGATGTCGCTAGTCGCTATGTGTATCTTGAATCGCGGTATGGTTTGGTTCCAGCTATGATTTAAATAACCGGCCAAGTGCGAGTCGGACTCGCGCACGAAGGGTTCCGTGCCATTATCTATAAAAAACCGCAAAAAAAATGTATGGGAGCCCCCCTAAATATTAATTTAATTTTAATTTAATTATTTATTTTTTAAATAAATAATATACTCAATATATTGTAAACACTTTAAGCGTCTACCTGCTACCATTATCAATATCGAGCAAAAATGAGCAAAAAAAATCACGTTTGTTGTATGGGAGCCCCCCTTAATATTAAATTTCTTTTGATTTTTAGTATTTGTTGTTATAGCGGCAACAGAAATATATCATCTGTGAAAATTTCAACTGTATAGCTACCACGGTTCATGAGATACAGCCTGGTGACAGACGGACGGACGGACGGACAGACGGACAGCGAAGTCTCAGTAATAGGGTCCCGTTTGGCACCCTTCGGGTACGGAACCCTAATAAAGCGGTTACAATATTGTCTAATATCGCTATTCCCCATTAGATGTCGCTACACTCTCAAAAAAATATTGCCATTGCTACAAAAAAGCTTTGATGCTGGACAGTCGTCAAAGGTGCATAGTAATGAAGACAACGTTTTTATTGTTACTCTTCAATTGCTAATGCAACAAATTTACCAACATTGATGTAACAGCAATAAAACAACTGTTGAAATTACAATGCTAAAATTGTTCATGTCACAATAGGATTTCATGTCCTTTTGTTCCCATGACAAATTCCTTTAACTATCATATCAAAGTATATTGTCCCTACGTCTAATTTCCCTTAGCTACAGTATCAAATCTGCTTTGTTCCGATGACAAAGTATTTTGCTACTCTAGCAAAGTAACATTGTTGATCTGGATACCTGCACTTTGTTAATGGTACACCATGAACAAAAATTATATACTCCACCCACGAAGCTACTGCCTATTATTCCAGGAGCATGCGTACCCTGAAATATGCTTATTTTGTACACCAAACACCATACATGCGTATGGTGCGTACATAGAGAACTCCGGTCAAAGTAAGCATACCTCTAATAATAAAGGCACAGAAGCTTCGGGGAATATATAATTTTTTCAGTGTACCATTTACAAAGTGAAGGGATCAAAACCTACAATGTTACATTACTCGGGTAGCACAAGATATGATAAAGAGGATAGCGGTATTTGAGAATCCTAAAAGAAAAAACGAAGACATTTCTATCAAAAGTATGGTATATTAATCTCTACTCGAGTCACACTAGGATTACAACAAAGAACAAAATATTTAATACCGAGTGTTTGGTGTATCAAGTGAAAACACTTTTTGGGGAGTAGGAGACATTATCCTGACAACTTTTACTGTGAAACCGATTTGATCGGAGCATCTTTATTTTCCACTTCTCCATACAAATTAGCTGATGACTGCTTGGTGCTTAAATTTTCTGCAAATCCATATTTCTTCACGCACGACGACGGCACGAGCACAAACACAGGTGTTCTTTGCACGAAATTCACGTTGAAACTGGCAGAGTCAGAGAAAAGGTTTGCGCTTGCGACGAACAAGTACTTTGAGCTACTGCCGCATCAAAAACACACTTAGCCGTATCAATAACACAACTAGCCATAGTAACAACGCCTATTTTGATAGATTAAACTTTGCTACAACATCACTTCATAATAGGTGATAAGTTGGCAACGTGCCGTAGTTATCCCGTTTAAATATTTTTAACATAGTTACCGTATCTACGTGTCTTTAGCTGAAATAAAAAAACAATTTCAACAATAAAAAAGATGTCACAGGCACTATGGGCCTATAGCTGCAGCGACGATGCACTTACGTGTGGTAACAATAAATTTCTAACAAAGCATTTATTGTCGCTTTGTCAGCCGATTTTTCTCTGAGTGTAGGTGTGCATTTCCTGAATCGCGGTATGGTTTGGTTTGAGGTATGATTTATATTTATATAATTCACCGCCCAGACTTGTCACAAATCGTAACATCAAAGCCACAGAGAAGAGCCCATAGAGATAGGGAGTGGGCTTTGAGAAAGTCGGTAGCTAACGCACAAGAAATAGTACCCGAAAAGAAAAAAAGGAAAGTTACTTACAAAAAGAAATGAGATCCCAACAAAACATGCATATGCATATACAAAAACGCCAGTCTCGCAGCCTGCGCAGTTTATTCTACCGTAAAAAGTTGTGAGATCTAATTTTAAACCAAGTCGGTTAATTTAACCAGTATCTGTGTATGGTAGAATCTTTCCAACAACTTTATTATCGTATACTGTTAAGTACCTACCTAATTAGTTAACTAATAACATTTATAGTGATCGGATCAATATAAGACATCTTTATTTCTTCAATAATAATTAGAATGACTTGGCAATCGCACGTAGAAAAGTTGTCGACTATAGGACCGTGTGTGCAACGTAATGTACCTATTGCTCTCGCTCCGAAATAATTCGTTGTTTTCTTATTAGTTAAGTTTATCTTTATTTAGAGATATGTTGTGTTGAGTAATAATATTCATTTGTGCTCTGGGTGCTATAGAGTGGTCAGTTGAGCGCGATTGCTAAGTTATTCTAATTATTATTGAAGAAATAAAGATGTCTTATATTGATCCGATCACTATAAATGTTATTAGTTAACTAATTAGGTAGGTACTTAACAGTATACGATAATAAAGTTGTTGGAAAGATTCTACCATACACAGATACTGGTTAAATTAACCGACTTGGTTTAAAATTAGATCTCACAACTTTTTACGGTAGAATAAACTGCGCAGGCTGCGAGACTGGCGTTTTTGTATATGCATATGCATGTTTTGTTGGGATTACAGTTTCTATTAAACACAATCTAATCAAATAGGGTTTGTGGAGGTCGGTTTTTTCTAAAGTTTACTTTTTTTTGTTTCAATTATCTAATAAGCAGAGTGGCTGCGGGTTTCGCCCACTGCTAAGTACATAAAGGACTCTTCCTTTTTGTGCCATCTTATCCAGCTGATACCCAGCAGTGGGCGAGTACCAGCTGACTATGATGATCCGATTTCTAATCCTAAGAAAACTATGAAAGTAGCTAGACAAGGTAGACTGTAGAGAAGGAAAATGATGATGATGATGATGATGACGACTCCACAGATCATGGAAGCGGAGCGAATAGAAGAGGAGTGCATCCGCATGAACCAGGCCAATATTGCTATGCAGATCGACGAGGCTCATAAGGTGAAGGAGAAGCACGAGAGGCAGCTCAGGCTGAAGGAGATCCTGGACCAGGGTAGGTGGAGCATCAGGCTTCACTCGCAGAAAGCAAGACAGAACTGGGCCCAGGCTAGGCAGAGCATCAGGTATCTCATAGGAAGTGGAGAGGGAGTAACAGGACCTGAATGAGAAAGAAAAGAAGGGGGATACTAGACCAGGGTAGGTGGAGCATCCGGTCACCCATGACTCATGAAAAGAGGGGGGTACAAATGTACAAGTATCTAAATCCGACAGTTTTCCGATTATATACGTAGTAAAACTTCCTCCCAGGCAACGCCCAGATTCTCTACTACAAGAAGCTCCAGAGCGAAGAAGACCGCATCAGCGACCTGCGGGTGGCCGACTTCCTGCGCCAGAAGCAGGAGCGGGAGGCGAAGAACAAGGCTGTCGCGGACAAGGTGAAGGCCGCCAAGCAGAAGGGGATCGACCATATCGCCAAGGACCAGAAGGTAATTTCGGACTCCTTTGATCTCTTTTCAGAAGCCTTTCGTGTGGAATCTCGCCGTTTCATCACTGACCGTAGAATTATCACAGCCTTCTTTTAGTCTATATTTATAGCCCAACTTGTTTGACGAAGGCCTTGCGCCACTCATCTGGATGAAAATAACGACAGCAAGTATAATCGATAGCAAATTACAGCGGCGACCCAGCGGACCCAAAATTAGCAGGTGGTTTTAGCTGCTTCGTGTTTATTTGGACAACGATTGGAAATAACTATGTAGTCATTTCTAAAGTATCAGATCATTGATATTGACTTTAATGCTATGTTACTCAACGATTCCCGCACTCTAGGAGGAGCAAATGCTAAAGGAAGAGTTGGAGCGCATCCGCAACCTGAAGATACAAGAGGACGTGGAGAGAGAGTACCGCAGGAAGGAGAGAGCCGCGGCCATCAAGCGGAACAGAGACCTGCGGGACCTGCACGAGTCCCGGGCTCAGCAGGTAACGAGGGAGCGGGGCGCGATTGGCTACTTTATTTTCAGAGTGTGGCCTCATCCGAGAAGCGGATTGAAAGGAGTACCTATAATCATTGGCAGGCACTTTTGATTTTGGCCCAAGTAATTATGACATGTGATTGATTTCAAAGTGCAATGACGCCAAAGCCCAATATTTCCATGCAACTGACGATCAAAATTATATCCAGATACTCATCAACAGATCAAGGATATCCACCGCACCATTGCGCGTGAGATCGCTATGGACGAGCGGTGCTTTAACAATGCGGCGAGACAGAACGAGGAGTTTCTGCAGAAAGAGAAGGAGGCAAGTACCTACTCTCTCTCCCTCTTCTTTCTATTATGGCTGGGTAACCTCGGTCAGGTTAGTTAGGTTAATTTCAGCTATAGTCTATTCGTGATAAGAATGCATTAAAGTCATCACTGTCCGGCGGCCTAGCCACGCCCCGTAACCAATCAAATCGTTTCCAATTATCGAGCCAAGTTCACAGTGACCAGTTGAAGACAAACTTTCGAACGCGAAGGTTGTGTCCTGTTCTGTGAGTGTGTTAACAGATTTAAATTTAAATTTCACTGCATTCTTATCACGAATAGACTAAGTTAATTTCGCCAGAGTCAAGTTTATTTGCAGTCTTGAGAATGCTCGTTGGCCCTACGTAGGGAGGACGTGAAGAGCTGCTGGATCCAAGTATTTACAAAGTGTTGCTAACAAGGTTATTAGTGCTGCTCTACTAGGTATACTCGTTGTCCATTTTTTAACTGACTTCAAAAAAGGAGGGGTTTATCAATTGGGTTGTAGTTTTTTTATGTTGGTTATATCGAAACTGGTATTGTTTATGAACCGATTTCAAAAATTCTTCCTTCTTTCGAATGTCCCATTTTTTGAAAATCAGGAATCGGTCCAGTAGTTACGTTCCTACATGAAAAAACTGTGAAGATTAATTTGGTTTTACCTGGATGACATTGTACATCCAGCCTTTTTGTGAATTATTATTGATAAGTTTGTATATTCCTCGGCCGGACACTCTTGACTTGTGAGGAAATACTCAGTTCCTGGTTTATTGTGTAACTGGTGTTTCAGCTGGAGGAGCAGCACAAAGCGAGTGTCGAGCGTCACCGACAGGAGATCATGAAACAGATCAACGACAAAGAACGAGCCAGGTATGACAATACCATCATCAATCATCGTCATCAATCAGCCTTCAGTGCCACCATCTGATCTGTAGAATCACAGATACTATAATATTATCTATACTAATACAGATAGACCACCTAGAACAAAATATGACACCGGCGTAAACTGAGATGCTACGGAAGCTTCTTTAGTTCGAGGCTATTATCGCTTGGTGCAGCACCATCGAAAAATTGCAAATACCACGAGATGGCGCTAAGATATATAGGATTTATACTAAGATTGGCGCCACCTAGAGGTATGTTAACTGAAACCATGGCGTTTGAATCTTTGAAGTACAAATCTTACTCCTCACGCCATCTCTTTTTTACGAATGGTTACAAATTCTAATTTGTATGGGATGAGCACCCTGTGGTAGAATGGAGCGATGGCGCCACCATCTGCACCAACTGAACAGTATACACTAGAACTAAACAACAACCACTGACAGCCGAAGTGACGTTTTCATAGTGACGTCAGTAATTCCACTTTCGCCGTTCTCCAGATAACTTGGAGGCTCTGTACATTCACTCGCTGCTTGGTATAGCGGGGTTACAACAAACTTTCAATTGTTAAATCGAGGCTGTAGGAATTATAATCGCTTCTCTGGCTACCCCAAATTAGCAGCACAGTCGTGATTATACCCTTTTTCGCCTACAGGGCCGAACTTCGCGAGAAGATCCACAACCAAGGAGTCGCCATTCGCCTCGAGTTGGATCAACAGGACAAGTATGAGAGAACGGTCATCAAGCAAAAGGTACACGTTGTTTGCGACAGATGGCGTTAGTGTACTAAAACCGTAATTACGTACAATCCTGCATCGCGCAATGTACTTACCTAAACGAAAATCATAGCTACATACAGTGATGGAAAACATCGTGAGAAAACCATCATTACTCCATAGCGGCATTGGGCTAGCCCCTTGGAATTCAAAATGGACTATTGAATCCCTCGCAAAGAGGGCAAAATTCTATGGGAATGGTGCTGGAAGACAGAAGCTGCCGCGCCACCCCGATTGTATAAGAGTGTGTGTTTTTGATGTTATGTATTTTTTCAGCTGGGAGCCATGAGAAAACAGAAAGTCTCAGAGAAGTATGTGAAGGAAGTTGAACAAATGCTGGAGCAGCATGGTTTCTTGTAAGGCGAGAGAGAGATAGATTGGCCCTAACAATAACCAACGTTATTTATTGTTTGAGGCTACAGAACATCTACGCTACCTTACAAAAGGTCAGAAAACCATCATGTGCGGATACTTGTCAATGCACAGTACGAGGCCATTGTTTTGGCACGTCGGGCTCGGCGTTTGACTTGTCGAGATAGAGAGAGCCTGGGGGGCAATTCTGGCGCTAGCGAGATCATGTCCATGGTCGAAATATCGATTTTGAGATACCGAAATCTCTATCAAAAACAAGGAAAAGCTATTCTTACCACTAGCCTTTCGACCAACCTCGATATCTCGACCAGATTTCGATCGAAATAAATATAAACCGAGATCGCTTTTGACGGATTTAGGCGGTATCAAAACCGATATCTCGACTGGGGAGATGATCTCGATAGCGCGAGAATCGGGGGCCAGACGAGACCCGACGTGCCAAAACAATGGCCCCGTACTGTAACTGGTATGGTCTAACCAGTTCACGAGATTCACGAAGAAGTTGTTGAAGTTGAGTTAAACCATAGTTATTGCTGGATTACTATTTGTTGATGTTACTTGTTATAAAGATGTAAGTTTAGACTCAGCTGTGATATAAGTAGTTAAATATCATACAAGTATTATCCCATGACGCGTAAATTAAACATCTAGGTTGCTGATCACATTATTGTGCGGCGTGACCGGACATGCGCCCAAACGGGGATAAAATCTGAGAAAGAATAAGTTGACGCAGAGCTAAGGGAAACTTAAATTAAGGCAGAGTTAAGAATATGAATCTTAAATATAAGCATAGATAGTGCCATCCACGACGACGCGCCCCACTACTTTTCAACCGACTTCAAAAAAAGGAGGAGGTTCTCAATTCGACCCATATGTTTTTTTTTTTGTTTTTTTTTTTCTATGTTTGTTACGCGATAACTCCGCCAATTATGAACCGATTTGAACAAATCTTTTTTCGGCGTATAGGTAATACCTCAAGGGTGGTCCCATTGACACCAGGTCAGGATCTGATGATGGGATCCTGGAGAAATCGAGAGAACTCTTCAAATATTATAGGCAGACCTATAGTGATTTTTGTGTTTTTCATAATAACTCGTGCAAATGCACATAGCATAATATTGTGATGCGGAACTGCTGATGAAGACCACATATGGCCACCAGATCTGCTCAATACTAGGTACAAATACAATGCGTGGCTGACGGGCAGGCAACGCATAGCCTAAACCGGTGGACCTAGAGCCATGAAACTTTGTACAGGGGTTCCTTAGTCGCGTGGGGTAGCACTGATATAGGATTTGACAAAATAATTCCCCAAGGGGGGGGGGATAAGGGGTTACAGTTAGTATTAAACTCAATCTAATCAAATAGGGTTTGTGGAAGTCGGTTTTTTCTAAAGTTTACTTTTTGTTTCAATTATCAATTGAGGGGATGGCGGGGTGCGGGGGGTTCGACTAGAGCGTCAGTCGCGAGCGGGAAGCTGCTCGATGCACACGAGTAATTTGGTTCACGTTCCGCTTAATCTAGACTCGTCCCGAATGTTGCTCTACTACCTAATTGTTCTGCTATTTAATTATACAACTAAAAATGTCTAAGATGAGTACTTAAAATACTGTGATCTCGATTTCAGTTTTAATATAAATGTCACAGATTCGTCGGGCTCTGAAGCAAACATTTCTTAAACAAGCGAAGATTCATTTTCAGAATAATATTTGTTTCAGAACCCGATAAGTTACTTCTATAACTTTTGCGTATGTTATTTCTATAGATATCTGTTGGGATAAAAAGTAGTATCATTGTCATGCTGTTATAAAATTGGTACAGATGGCAAACTTGACCTCACCCAAATGAGCAGATTAAACCCCGCAAACTTCAGACCTGTGTCTGTTTTGCAGTATAGTATATCACAAGAAATTATAAAATCAAGTAGAGCATTGTTCAAGCTGACCATAATGCTCTCTCCCGATTAGTCAATTTATCGTAGTGTGCGTATTCACTCCTAGCCAATTCATGTGTATAGACAGAACAACTACACTGCTAAAAGGTTGCACACATAAACTGTAAGCGATTAGGAAAAAGAGTGGGGCGCGTCGTCGATCGTGGATGGCGTCATCTATATCATCTTCTAAGTTAGGTGAATTCTTGCCACTGGTTTCCCAGAAATAGAAGTAGTTTAGTTAGATATTCTTGAGTTTTTCTTGTAATGGAGTCTTTATGATAGTTGTTGCATGCATAATGTTTTGATGTTTTCAAAGGCTTGAGCTTGAGTTTTCAGTTCTTCCATTGTTATTTGTTGTTTTAAGTTGAGTTACTGTTAAGTTGAGTTGGAGATCCGTTGGATTTCCGAGTGCCGTAAAGTTGAGTAGAATTACATTGTTTTGAGTTGAAGTTTAGTTGGATGGAGATCCGTTGGATTTCCGAAGTGCCGTTGTAGTTGTGACTTCGCTGTCTGTCCGTCCGTCTGTCTGTCACCAGGCTGTATCTCATGAACCGTGGTAGCTAGACAGTATATAACAACAAATACTAAAAATCATAAGAAATTTAATATTAAGGGGGGCTCCCATACAACAAACGTGATTTTTTTGCTCATTTTTGCTCGATATTCATAATGGTAGCAGGTAGACGCTTAAAATGTTCACAATATATTGAGTATATTATTTACTTAAAGAATAAATAATTAAATTAAAATTAAATTAATATTTAGGGGGGCTCTCCCAGACAATTATTTTTATTGCGGTTTTTTTTATAGATAATGGTACGGAACCTTTCGTGCGCGAATCCGACTCGCACTTGGCCAGTTATTTTGTAATCATGTGACGTTTGTGCAATAAAATATTTTTTTTTACATATATAACTGGTTTTGTTAAATTTTTATGTTAGAAGGCAAGTTTATATTATAGAACTTAATTATGGAGGTATTGCAAGGAAACTAGGATGTTAAAATCAAACTATAATTATATTGATGCTAAAAGACTAAAATTAAAGGCATAAAAATGGTCGTAACATGAAAATTATTCTAACTAAATGACAGACATTCAAACCATTTCACACACAACCTTAAATGATGACAGACATACAAACCATTTCACTCAACCTTAAACAATTTACAATTTAAAATCAAAGGTTATTGTCGTATTACAAGATAAAGTAATTAGTTCATTAAAATATTAATACTATATTTAACTTAATTACGCCTTAGTTATACCTTAAACATCGGCCCTAGGTACATTAACCTCTTGAAACGGCATTTATTTATTTAACCATTTATTTATTTATCAAAGACTACAGCACAATTCAAAATAATATAAGCAGAGAACTTAGACTAGACATAGGCCAATCATACGTTTATCGTTGGTTTTGAACTTTATTAAAGCCATTTGGTTGACAATTTTAGCATAAAACTTGCCTTACGCTGTGACTCATTTGTCTGTGACCTCAGTGAACGAAAGCTCATTTGTCTGTGACCTCAGTGAACGAAAGCTCATTTGTCTGTGACCTCAGTGAACGAAAGCTCATTGTCTGTGAACTCAGTGAACGAAAACTCATTTGTCTGTGACCTCGGTGAACGAAAGCTCATTTGTCTGTGACCTCAGTGAACGAAAGCTCATTTGTCGGTGACCTCAGTGAACGAAAGCTCATTTGTCTGTGACCTCAGTGAACGAAAGCTCATTTGTCTGTGACCTCAGTGAACGAAAGCTCATTTGTCTGTGACCTCAGTGAACGAAAGCCTGCTTATATACTCCGTGTCGTATAAACTAATTTGACAGTTTTCTAACCCTATTTTCAAATTAACGTTCAGCATATACAATCTGCGATTTGGGAGGCGACATTTACTATACAACTAACTAAAATGTTGTGCTTGAAAATGGAATATGTGGCCACCGCGCGAGAGCTGTCGGTTTTGAGGTTGCCTTTAGTTCCTTTAGTTTAGTGGTTTTGACACCTACCAAAAAGCCCTCATTTTCCGCCTATAGATCTATGGTCAAATGTGTCCTGCTGCCAGGGAGCACTTATCCAGTGGAGAGCGCATAGACACATTTTCCTTTGAAACACAACTCACCAATTTACGGGTGGCGGGGGACGAGGTAAGAGAGCTGTGATTGGTCAGCCGCTGTGAAACTGTCTGGCGGCCCGTTATCGTACATAGGTTGCGTATGCGAACGTTTGTTGAATACAACAAACGTATGGCGAGCCGCATTCCCCCGCAGGCGCAGTCAATTGGATATATAGTCTCTGCCTGCTGCGAACGTCTTTTGGACAATGTCCCTTGCAGAGAAATCTTAACGCATTGGCCGTCTTTTCTTTGGAATATACCTCTCTACTTCATGACCCTCTCTCCCATCTTGACCACTTTGTCCAGGTTGTCCTTCAACGTTTTCAGCTGACTCAGCACCTGAAAATTAATTATTATTATCATTATGTGTTTATGAATTTTTCATTTCACTCTTTTTAAAGAGGTTCTGACACACGGGCTTACGCCAAGTGCTATGAGACTATCTTTCTATAGATCATGGTCATTGCCCAAGAATTTTCTTACTATTCTGCAAGTATTCAGTATTGTCGCTTTTTGGAGAAGAATGTGAGTGGATCTGGGTATATTGAGTGATTTAAGACTAGTGTGTAATGTGTATGGGATTACTCCTGTGGATGAAAGGACTATTGGAATACTAATAATATTATCATTATTATTACGAGCCCGCCCGCCCCCTCTATCCGATCCTGAGCGGTCTCCCTCCAGTCCTTGTCCCATAGACCCAACTCATCACTCCATCTCTTGCTGGGTCGGCCACGCTTTCTCTTTGCATGTTCTGGGAGCCAGTCTGTGGCTCTCTCAGCCCAGCTACTCGGCAGCATTCGAGCAACACGGCCGACCCAGTCCCACTTTAGTTGGGCAGCCTTCTGAGCTGCATCTATTATCTTTGTCCGGGAGCGCGTCGGAAAATTAATTAAATTGATTTATTAATAAACATACATAACATACAGGCACATTGCTTCTGCATACCATCAGAAAGGTCTTTCGAAATACATAATTTTATGTATAAAGGTAACTTTGTAACTTGCGAGAGAAAAAAGTTATGATCAAATGGAGCTAGCTGCATTTGACGTCAACTGACGCCTCGCCTGTCGGTAGTACTACGAGGCGAGGCGTCAGTTGACGTCATATTCTGCTCCATTCTAAAGGTCGTATCCTAATAGCATTTGAACCGGATAAGTTCATATAACTCTCAAACGATCGTATGGGTTAACTGGCGTCTTTGTGTCATCTGTCAGGCATTGGAGTGTCTACCGGAGCCACCCGTGACCCGATAAAAAGCGTTTCTCCTTGCACGGTCGGTATTCTTTTTAGGGTTCCGTACCCGAAGGGTGACAAACGGGAACCTATTACTGAGACTTCGCTGTCTGTCCGTCCGTCCGTCCGTCCGTCCGTCCGTCTGTCTGTCACCAGGCTGTATCTCATGAACCGTGGTAGCTAGACAGTTGAAATTTTCACAGATTTCTGTTGCAAGTTCAAGTTCAAGTTCAAAATTTTTATTGACCATAAAATCATACTTACTTAGTCAACGTCAATATAATATTAATATTTTTGTATACTACCGCCCGTTCGGAAGTTGTGGGCTTAGGGATGGGATGCACAAATGGGAGGCACAAAATGCCGCTATAACAACAAATACTAAAAATCAAAAGAAATTTAATATTAAGGGGGGCTCCCATACAACAAACGTGATTTTTTTGCTCATTTTTGCTCGATATTGATAGTAGTAGCAGGTAGACGCTTAAAATGTTCACAGTATATTGAGTATATTATTTACTTAAAAAATAAATAATTAAATTAAAATTAAATTAATATTTAGGGAGGGCTCCCATACATTTTTTTTGCGGTTTTTTATAGATAATGGCACGGAACCCTTCGTGCGCGAGTCCGACTCGCACTTGGCCGGTTTTACGAACTTGTATGGACATTTGAGTACCTTGGAGTCCATGAGTGCGAAGGGTATGTAGGCGGACGACTGACGCAGCTGCTTGGGTTGAAGGGACAGCATTGTCCCGTCCTGCAGCATGATGTTGCAGTTCGCTTTCTCGTCCGTTTGCATGCTGGAAGGAAACACCTTGATGTAAATGCCAACAAGTGAGTAATATCACAGATACTATAAATTATACTAAGGGTGGATTTCACCAACAAAAAGTTATACGAGAATAACTATCCCGGGGATAACTTGTATGACAAATGAATGACAGTTCAAAATGAGGTGATCTGATCTGGGTGTCACTGGTGTCTATGAAAAAGTAGAAGATACTCTCGAGTAAAAGTTACTCTTTCGTTCGTAAAATCCAGCCTAATACAGATAGACCACCTAGAACAAAATATGACACCAGCGTAAACTGAGATGCTACGGAAGCTTCTTTAGTTCGAGGCCATTACCGCTTGGTGCAGCACCATCGAAAAATTGCAAAAAGCACGACATGGCGCTAAGATATACAGGATTTATTCTAAGGTTAGCGCCACCTAGAATTATGTTAACTAAAATCACGGCATTTAAAGTAAAAATCTTACTCCTCACGCCATCTCTTTTTTACGAAGGGTTACTAATTCTAATTTGTATGGGATGAGCACATGCTGTAGGTGGGCAGTAGGTGGGCACTTACTTGCTGTAGGTGGGCACTTACTTTCTGTAGGTGGGCACTTACTTGCTGTAGGTGGGCGGGCACTTACTTGCTGTAGGTGGGCGGGCACTTACTTGCTGTAGGTGGGCACTTACTTGCTGTAGGTGGGCACCATGACCGGCGAGCCCGACATGGACACCACCATCTCTCCCTGCCGCGGCTGCCGCAGCACCGTCAGCGTCGTGTGAGGCGCCACCTGGTGACACACAACGTAAATATTTACATACAGGCACATGCGTTACTACTGGGCTGGCACTAGGATACCCTGTGCCGTGAGAACCAGAAACAGCGACAATGGAGGCTATTTGGGAGGTGTCAAAACCACTAAACTAGAGGAACTAAAGGCACTAACCTGACAACCTTCAAATCCGACAGCTCTTGCGCGGTGGCCACAGGTTCCATTTTCAAACACACCATTTTTTAATTAGTTTAGTTAGTATAGTTCGTGTCGCCTCCCAAATCGCAAGCAATGTCTTGGGCTTGTACATTGGGCGTGATATGAAATCCCGAGTGCAGCGATACCACATACCTAGGAGGGCGTGATATGGAATCCAGAGTGCAGCGAGGCATTCGTACCTTGGGAGTGATATTCGGGTAGTGGTTGGTCGCGTTTCTGTTGTAGGCCGGCGTGCGGTAGACGGACTTGCTGCGGCGCCGCGCGCTCTGCTTGGGCGCGGTGAGCAGCGCCGCGCGGCTGTCAGCGGAGCGCGAGCGGCGCGCGGCGGAGCGCCCGCCCTTCAACTGAGGTCCTGGGGCGGACTCACCGTTAGTACGTACTCGTAAATTAAACACAACTGGGCCGGGATGTACACGCCCGCAATATGCCTGACGACTGTATCAAATAAATAATCAAAGATTTAATGATTCTAAGGGAAAATATTAAAAGGATTTAAAACACTAATTTAATTTGATTAAAAACATTGAGATTATTATGATTTTCAAAACGAAAAATTAAAATACTGCATTCGGCCATTTTGATCGAAACAGGAATCATAGCGCATGACGCTGCATGACGTCATAACAATGTAAACATGATCTGATTTATGCTGATTACTCATTTGGACATTGACATGTTTACTTATGCGTGACATCAAAGCCGACGCCATGACACCTGAGAGCTTTTTTCTAGATAGACTTTAGTTTCTTACCGGAATAAAGTTTTTTTCGTAAATAGTAAATGTCACACACATCCTCTGCCACATTATGGCAGAGGATTTCAATTCGTGATGCCTATTCTACAAACGGATGGCATACCAGAAGCTATGGCGCGGGCGCAGAAACCTGTTCTGGGCTTGGCGACGACGACGCCGAGACCTGCCGCGCCGGGTACAAACAAAACTGGTTTCTGTACCCTCCGTCACAGAAGAGATAATAGTACTCCGTGCCTCCGTGCAACTGGCATGCCATCCGTTTGTACATTTGGGGGATAGGAATGGCACGGAGATAGCGGGGCGCGAAAACCAGGTTTTGGCTTGTCGACGGCGCCGAGACGCGCCGAGACGCGCCGCGCCGGCTACAAACAAACAAACCGGATTTTTGCGCCCTCGCTATACACAGGGTGTAACAGAAAGGTGTAGTCATATTTTAAGGGGTTGTTAGGGACACCATTCTGAGCAACTTTTACTATGAAACCAATTTGATCAGAGCAACTTTAATTTTCACTTCTCTATACAAATCAGCTGACCGCCCCGGACCAAAATGAAAGCAGTAATGAGCAATGAAAAATAAAGTTGCTCTGATCAAATCGGTTTCATAGTGAAAGTTGCTCAGAACGGTCTCTCTAACAACCCCCTAAATTATGACTTACCCTTCTGTTACACCCTGTAGATGTTACACCCTGTAGATGTTACACCCTGTAGATGTTACACCCTGTAGATGTTACACCCTGTAGATGTTACACCCTGTAGATGTTACACCCTGTAGATGTTACACCCTGTAGATGTTACACCCTGTAGATGTAGCCGTTCGTGACTCACGACCTTGTAGTGTAGAGTATTAAACATTTAGACCGTCTTGGAAAAAAAAAATGTGGAAAATTACATAAAACTGTTTGATAGGCTTATCGAGAACGCTTGAGACGGGGCCTTAATGTAGGTATATATACAATAGGCCTGACAAGACAAGACAACGAATATCTCATGTAGAAAAAAATACAAAAAAATATGCAACTAGCTATAGTACCATGCATTTAGGACCAAAACATACATTATTCTATTCTAGGGTATGATTCTCGCGCAATCGATATACGATATCTACAAGTGAGTGATTTTGTATGGGAACCTGTCAATATAGGTACATCGTACATAGGATATCCGTACATCGAAGGCGCGAGAATCGACCCGCTGTTGGTCTGCAAAAGTTCTCTCGTATCGGAATTATATTCCCAGTTCGTAGTTTATCAAGTTATGCTAACGCCCGTTTTCACTAACGTCGAACAAGGAAACGCCTTACTAAGTAACTCCTAATTTATGGCAATGCTTAGCATAAAGTTCCGTTTCACCAATCGATTTGTCCTATCCTAAGAGTAGCCTAGATTTTTGACAGTTGTCCATGGTTTTGTTCGTCAATCTATCACATGTCTCTCTCTAACACATGAGACTGTCACATGTGTCAGTTTAGAGGCACCTAAGCACTACGCCCACCCAAATCGGTGTCGTAACTTTAGGTCAGCCTAACGTCATTAGTCGTGACTTAAGGGTTAGTGAAACGTGTTTTTGCTCTAGGCAACTCCTAAATATTTAGGTATCTGATTTAGGCGTGTCCTATGGTTAGTGAAAACGGGTGTAAGGCTCGTATTAATAAAGCGCTCACAACTCTGAGAAGCTGATAGTTGTCTCAAGAGCATGAAAATGACAGATTTGATATGGCAAAACCATCACTATGGCATAACTGTGAACTCTTCAAAGCTGAGATAGGTTCACTAATGGGCTCTACTCCCGATGCAACTTGACTTGCAATCTGTCGCTGCAACTCATAGAAGGCAAGTCGCCTTGCAACTGATAGAGAAGGACAGGACAGGATAGAGACAGAGAGATAAATACAAGTTGCAGCAACAAATCGCGAGACTAAAAACAAAGGGGGGCTCCCATACAACAAACGTGATTTTTTTTGCTCATTTTTGCTCGATAATGATAATGGTAGCAGGCAGACGCTTAAAATGTTCACAATATATTGAGTATATTATTTACTTAAAAAATAAATAATTAAATTAAAATTAAATTAATATTTAGGGGGTGCTCCCATACATATATTTTTTTGCGGTTTTTTATAGATAATGGTACGGAACCCTTCGTTCGCGAGTCCGACTCGCACTTGGCCGGTTTTTATTGTTTTGTGCAATAAAGTATAAATGAAATGACAGAGAGACGGGCAACGAAGTCTTCGTAATAGGGTCCCGTTTGGCACGCTTCGGGTACGGAACCCTAAAAAGATAGGTTATTGAAAACAGCCGCAAGAAGCGTTTAACCACAACAGAAAAGAGCATGCCCATGCAGACACAAAGGCAATGGTGGATGAAGCAGGCAAGCGGAGTTGACTCACCAGTCGGTTTCTTGTGTCCCCCGGAGCCTTGCGAAGTGTTCTCCGTCAGGTAGCCTGCCCCATAGAGCACCGGGTTAATACTATGGCTTGACAATCTCACTTAGCATTCTACTCCTTATGTCCCTGCACATGGAGGGACAGGTAAGAAAAATCTCTGAGAACTTAACTAAACTATGCCATTCAGATTGATGGTTGATCAATCAGAGTGCGAACTGACTGAACCAGCAAGGCCGTCCCATTTGAAGTGCGCTCACTAGAGTAACTTGCATCACTGATCTGGGCACGAATTCTACTGTTCACAAGCATACGACAAGCCTGGCACAAACTTCAATACGAGGTATTTGGCACAGGTATTTTCATTCTTAAAAGACAGCTTCAGCTTACATAATGCTGTCCACAAATAAACAATGCTGTCAAAACACCCAGTAGGATATTCTACATGTTTACAATTAAGATGTTTATATTAAGAAACGCAATGTATTATATCTGTTGTGTTTTGCAATAAATAAAATAAAAAATAAAAATAATGTTAATAATACTCATGGTTAATCAATAAACATTTTTGATTTGATTTTGATTTTGATTCAACTAAAACCGGAATCCAATTCACAAGCGCCAGCGTACGTTTTGGACAGTAGTATACGAAGTACGCTGGCGTCAAACTGGCGCCAGCGTAAGTCCGTTTTGGACAGTAGAGTACGAAGTACGCTGGCTTCACGCTGGCGCTTGTGAATTGGATTCCGGTTTTAGTAGAATACCAAATAATCTCGTATTGAAGTTGTGCCAGGCTTGTCGTATGCTTGTGAACAGTAGAATTCGGGCCCTGATCACTCTGATCAGTTCCCCCCCTCTTTCCCCCCTAGTTTATGAGAACTATTGTGAGATTGGCAGCCTCTAGCTTGTATGGTAGATGGTGGTTAGTACTGAGGAAGACCATTGAAGTGGGATGATGAATTTTTGGTGTTGTTTAAAAGAGAAAACAGTTTTAGGAGATTGTGCATTGTGACTCACTCAACTGAAGTAATAAAAAGACGAGTTTGAAAGCAGAATCTATGGTATCCTTATAAGAGCTATTGTATGTAAAGCTGTCAGTGGCTAAGTTTGGCCATTGTTAGCACTGCCATGTTCCTTTTTGCCAAGCAGTGGAACAAAGTGGTTTCATGATATCTGTCTCAATACTGAATTCCCTTTTTCAAATCATATTATTTATAGTTATAGATGATGCCAATTTAATATTTACAATGACTGAGATGATTGTTAAAGTATGTTGTAAGCTACAGTTAAAAATCTTGCTCTTCTTCATTTTACTCATGTCTAGAGATAAGGTCAAGAAGTGGAACAGTTCGGCCTTGCTTGACTATAAATACGAATCTGCTTTATTGCGTGTATAGTATTATTATTATTATTATGTATGAGCCTGTAATATCCTACTGCTGGGCAAAGGCCTCTCTCCCCCTCTTCCACTCCATCCGATCTTGAGCGGTCTCCTTCGTGTATAGTATGGGTACTATTTTTCTGCTGATGCTGCTGCTAATCTAATGATGACTATTTATAACTATTATACAAATGCTACTACTGTACAAAACCTTTGATTCAATTTTAATAGTCTACAGATACAAATACAATATGTTATCTATAAAATGTCTACAAAACTATTTCTACATTTTCACTGAAAGCACAAAATCTAGAAGATAAATCATCAATCAACATTAAAAGTTTAACCAAAAGTTTTGGAGACTTATGCCCAGTTCCCTAGGCCCTGATTAAGTCAACAAATTGGTTAAATCACCCTCAGCCAATCACGTGCCACTATTATTCAAAATAGCGGCACGTGATTGGCCGGAACTGATATCACCTGTTAGGAAACCAGGTGATGAAGTTACTTTGACTTTGAGAGAGTCATTACCTTTCTTTCTCGCACAGAGAAAGATGATGTGAGAGAGAGAGACCAAGGGGACAGCGCGCGAACTACTGCTATAGATGAAAAGGTCATACCATCATCATGCGACGGCGGCCGAACAGAGTGGCGCGTGCGTCGAGACGTAGGTGGAGGCTCCTTTAAAAGTTGCTCATTTTTCTGAAAATTATAATGTTTTTTAGAATTATAATAGGCAGAAGTGCCAGAAAGTACAATGATTGTCTGAGCACAAAATGTTGCTAATGGTTATGGCCGATTTCAACAACAATCCCTATCAATTAGGGGACACTTAGCGGTTGCTTCGCTTCGACTTAAGAGGGTATCCTATCAGCATTTTTCCATACAAACGTATTCCCCTATTTCCTTCCTGGTTTATCCCTCTAGAGGACTCGTTTTTTTTTATAAAATCTAGGTGACCTGTATGTATGTCCCTGTCATTTACTTTTTCCCAAAAAATAATTACCAAAACAGATACGAATTTTCGAAAACCTAAAAAATACCTCATTTTTACTGTCATATTCAGATGACTACCAGACAAATATGAAAAGTTTTTACGTTAAAACAAAATAATAGAAACATAGATCTACTCTTCCTCTAAATTTCAACACCAAACATATTTGAATCGGCGCAGGTTTGAAAACAGGGGAATACAAAGCATCGATCTTGTCAAGATTTTGTAGTGAAAATCGGTCTGAGCTGCGGTTGTCCCTATCGCACATTACGGGGAAAGATCAAGGGTAAGGGGGGGTCAGACTAATACGTATACAAATAGGGAAGTGACAACTGTCGATTTTTTTATCGATAATGTAGTGATTTCCGTCATTATCGATATTATTTGTACAGAGTTTGGTATCTGTATGCCGTTTCCACGGAAAAATCCTTTGAACCGCCTATTTATTTTACAGAATTGAAGCTTTTAATTTTATTCTCCAAAAGCAAAAATATTTTTTTTTATCTTTTTTGGAATCAGAACACAAAAGAAGATTGGCTATCTATATATATATATATAAAAGTAAGTCGTGTTTGTTTGTTCGAACACTTATAACTCGAGAACGGCTGGATCGATTTTCAAGGTTTTTGATTTGTTGCATTTGTCTCCGTCCAGAATAAGAAAATAACAAAAAAACATCTTAAGGGAAAATAGGTAGGGTAGTGGTAGAGTAGTGGTAGAGTAGGGGTAGGGGTAGGGTAAGGGTAAGGGTATGGGTAGGGTAGGAGTAGAGTAGGGTAGGGGTAGGGTAGGGGTAGGGATAGTGGTAGGGTAAGGGTAGTTATCAAGCAGGGTTAGGGAATCACGCGAACGAAGTCGCGACGGGCAGCTAGTTTTAAATAAAACAAAACAATATCGATCAAGAATAATTGAATATGTGTTTTTATTCTGTTCTCATTTCCACCCTTTCTCTTACCGGCATATTTCGTCTTCACTACGAGTGTATTTATTCTGTTGTCTTGTCACTACGAGTCTAATGAGCCCAAACTCGATGGGTTTACTAGTAAGCATCCCAAGGTTCCAGCTCCCACCTTCGATCTTCGCACTCCATTATCAGATCAGCCCAATGGTACCATATTCTCAAAGGTCTTGTCACTACGAATCTAATGAGCCCAAATTCGACGGGTTTACTAGTAAGCATCTTAGGGTTCCCACTTCCACCTTCGAAGTCCATCATCAGACCAGCTCGACATATACCACAACAACATGCTCCAAGAAATCTACTTACGAATAAAAAAACAATATTCAAATCGGTTCACCCGTTTACGCTCCGCGAGCTGAGAGACAGACACACAGACAGATACACAGACAGAGTGACTCACACGTCAAAGTCATAACACCCCTTTTGCCTTCGTTAGGCGGGGGTTTACCAGGTTGTAGCCGCTTTCACATTGTTACCATTTATCTAATGACCATCTGGAGTAAGTGGAATCCGGCTATGCTATTCAAGGTCGATTCCAGCCTCTTTAAAGTATCATAGGTACTTAAATACTTACTTGGATAATACCGTGCGCGGTGCAAAATGAATCTTCCGCTTTACACGTAAATGATGTTTTCACTTCTCATGCTCTTAAAGTTCGTCTTTATGTCGGGTATAGCCAGCATAAAATCAAATTTTATGTTTTAGAGCATAAAGTAAAATCTTCGTCTAAATCTCAGACTCTGACAAAGGTCGTCAGGTAAACAGCCACATACACCTATGCTTTTAGCGCTCAAGAATAAACGCGCTTTATTTTGTTTTCATCACATCTATTCAAAAAGATCTACTTTAGTCCCGACAAACAGGGACTAAAGTAGGTCATTTAGTCCCTAGGCACTAAAAGTAACTTTTTAATTTTGTTGCCAGTACAAAGGAAAAAAAATGCTGTCAATAATCAGTTTCACTACCACTCAGGCCGAGAGACCCTAAACGCAGCCAATAAAAAAAAAGTTTGTACTAAAATGCGTACTCGACACAGATAAGATAATCCGATCGACCGAATCGATTGACACCGATAAAAATTAGTTAGTTGTAAAAATAATTAGTGCTGAATTAAAATTTAAGTTGCTTTGATCAAGTCGATCCCATAGTGAAAGATGTTCAGAATGATGTCCCTCTTTCCGCATGTACACCCCTTTCTGTGACACCCTGTATAAGTACATGTATGTTATTTTATTGATTACTTACTACTTTTCTCATAGAGGGTGATGAAAAGTAGAGTGTCCACCTCAGGAGTAAAAACTATTTTTGGCTCGAGTGATGTACTTTGATTCCCTCACTCCCTCAGGATTCTACTTTTGAGTCCCTCGTTACACTCGGGACTCAACTCTAGAATCCCTCGGTCGCTCAGGATTCAAAAAACACTCTCGCCCTAAAAATAGTTCTTTACTCCCTTGGTAAACAATCTACTATTTCTTTTACCCATCACAAAGAAGGTTTATCTGAAACAACAATTACCATGATTAGGTACTTATAGCTCCACATTTGTAAATTGTTATTTATCAATAAGTAGTTATAGTATTTTAGATCAATATAATATGTATGTATTGGTTTTCGTTTATCTATTTGAAGTAGGTAAAATATTTAAAAATAATAGGTGGGTAAGTACCTACTTACGTTTTTTCTTTAGTCGTAAATATAATTACTCAAAATCCGATACACAAGCCAAGTCAGTTCAGTAAAGCATAGACTGTAAACAATAAAAAACGTCTAACACAATAATTTGATCGAGTAAGTAGCTCGTAAATGCCAAACACTGCAAACGCCGACCGATGCCGATAGCAAATGCAACTGAAAGACCGCAGAACGAAAAGCGGCCGGGCGCGGGAGTGGTATCTACGCACGCACACGAACACAGACTACTCACACGCACATTGATAGCGCGGTCGCTTGGGCGCAACGCGACGGCAATAGTTTGTACAAATACGTATTTCTCAATTTTGTCGCAGACCGACTACGCTCTTAAGTTTAAGGGTCAACTAGACCACTATGGGACCCCCTAAATTTAAGGGTCCGACCTCCGGAACAGTTCAGTTCAGTTCAGTTTTTTATTTCTTTAAACAATGTACATTGTATTAGAAAACTAAATAATATAAATTAACTTAAACTAAGGCATTAATGAAGAAAAAAGTCATCAAGTACATACGGACATTTCTTAAGCAAGTATTTCCTGAGATCAGTTTTAAAAATACTAGTAGATTTGATTATCTTCAGACTTAGAGGCAACGCATTGTAGAATCTAACAGCTTGGTAGCGAGCACTATGTTCAACAACTTTCAGAGAGGGGGTCACAGTATTGATGCGGATATCTTTGCGCCTCGTATTTAACCTTCGTACCTTCTCATCTGGAGTTTCTAGCCTATCGAGCTGTTTGAAAAAATCGGTCAATAATACGTATATGTATAAAGAAGGAACGGTTAACACACCCAGCCTAGCGACATGGTCCTTGCAAGACAGCAATGAAAAAGAGCTAAGAGTCGGCTAACTGTTGGTGAAATCAGGCAATAAGTAAAGTAAAGCCTGTAACAGAAGGGTGTAGTCATATTTTAGGGGGTTGTTAGGAAGACCATTCTGAGCAACTTTTACCATGAAACCGATTTGATCAGAGCAACCTTTTTTTTCATTGCTCCATATGTTTTGGTCAGCTGATTTGTACAGAGAAGTAAAAATTAAAGTTGCTCTGATCAAATCAGTTTCATAGTGAAAGTTGCTCAGAATTATGTCCCTAACAACCCCCTAAAATATGACTACACCTTTCTATTACACCCTGTATACATAAAGACACAGACAAACATAACTTTTGCCTCCACCTTAGGTAGGAATAGGATACAAGCACCCCTAGCATGTCAGGTGCAGGGGAGGTTTTGTTACAGAAGATGAGGGGCAGAGACATGTAAAGCGCATGCTCGGTTCTTCACTCTCTCGCGTCGCGATACCCGAGGGATCTGGCATGCTTCGGGTGCATGTGTCTTGACTTGAGAATAGAAATAGTGACATCATGCCGTTAAAAACAACCATGAGGTGGTCCCCGATTTTCGCGCTATCGAGATCATCTCCATGGTCGAAATATCGATTTTAGTTAAAAAAAAGGTAACCTCACGACCCGCCTTACGATCAACCGAGATATCGACTATATAACCGATTTTGATCGAAATGAATATGAATTGACGTCGTTTTCGACGGAATATATGGTATCAAAACCGATATCTCGCCTGTGGCTGTGGAGATGATAGTGATAGAATGGGCCCCAGAGGTGTAATTGTGACTATTTCACCTTATTCCCAGTATGCTGGTTATTGGTTTCATTTGTGAAAGTGCAAGGAATAAATACCAACCAGTTCCCCAACAGTTTTATTCAGTATGTCGGCGCTAATTGAGCTGAGCAGCATCTTGAAAGCCAGCTCGATTTCCCCACATCTCATCTGAGTATTTATGTCTATCTTGTTCTTGTGCTCTGACGCTGGAATGATATCAAAGAAGATTATATTAATAAAATATTTTATTTCAAAAATCAAAAAACTGCATGGTTAGTTCCTAACTCAAAAATCAAGAAATCAGAAATTCCGATTTCTTGATTATTTTGGCTTCCTCCAGCCATTTCAAAGAAGATTATGTTTAGGTTACATTTAGATTGGGTTTTTAGGTTAGGTTGGAACTTTGAAAAAGTAAAACTGGAGTGAGCAAAGCGGAGCGGATATGCAAATGAAAAACAAAATTTAATATTAAAAATACCCTTAGATTCTGATTTTCGCCACTTCAATCAAGTAGAAAATAGAACCCCTCATCAAAATAAGAACTTTTTTTTTATGTAGCCTTTTAGTGTCCCACTGCTGGGCAAAGGCCTCCCCTTCTGCACCCACAATTCCCTATTCCAAGAACAAATAATTAAGTTAAAAAAAAACAAGAAACACAAACACTGACCTAAGAGCTGCTCAGTGTTTTAGGGATTTATTTATTAGAGGAGGGGCAAGCGTCTCAGATAGGTATAAATGACGCCAAACAACTTGAACAAATGACCTTGCATGCGCAGAAACCATCTGATATATGATACTGCGCACCACGGGTATGGGGTGCGGGACGCGGCGTGCGGAAGGAGCATCGCATCGAGCGCGCCTAGCCACGCTATTGGTAGATCAGTTTCCCGCTTTGAGTTCACGTCTCGTCGCTGCCCAATACACTTGCGTGCAGTGAAATCACGGATAAAAAATGCCTCGACGTCCGAACGTAGTTTTAAAAAGGCAAGCCAGAAAGATGGTATATGATGAATTTTCTATCGCTGGAGATATTATTATGTTTTATAGGTGTACATGGAAAAACATAATTTTAGGGAATTTCAATCGTAGGTATCCCATAAAAAATCTTGTCTTTTGTCAAATCATTATTCTTTGCACCAATAAAGAGGACAATTGTTGCTAAATAATTTACAGTTTTATTTTGATAGTCATATCCACAGACCATTAAATCTGTATAGTTCGCAGCAAATGTACCTACTTCGCATGTCTCAAACAGTTATTGTGCACCTGTTACCACTCAGTCCCTCATGCAAATGGTACAGTATATTTTCTCATTTTCTATCGATTGAACTAAGTAAGTTTAAAGTATTGTGCACTAAGATTCATGCAGTATACTGTGTAGGTACAATTTGTTTTGAGAATTTTAAGTGCGTCGTTTTTTTGGCACGTAAGTGTACCATGCGCAAACTTTCCCCACCACGTCACATTTTGCTCAAGATGTTTGGCGTCATTTATAGTCAGATTGTTTCATGTTTCATTCAAAACCTGGATTTGGAGTAATTTGGACTCGTCAATCACAGTTTGCTGAATGTAGTCGTGGGAGCATTCTTTTCCTGTACCTTCGCTAGGAAGAAATACCTACGTATGTAAGAACATCATCAGAAAAGGAAACCCTCAAACTCACCTAATCTGTCCAATTTCTTCAGTTCATCATCTTCTGCCGGCTTCTCTTTCTTACTGACTGGGCGCTTTGTTCTCGGCATTTTTGTAAATATATTTAATATATCACTGTGTATTATTCCCACCTCAGAATAATAAACTCACACACATAGCAGCAAGAAAATAAATTAGCTTCTGATATTGGAAATAATTGGAATATATTTGAAAATTTGAAAACAAATAATCCAAACGTGACAAAACACAAACGACTTTTATGTTTATGGGGATTGTTAATTATTGGGTTTAATGAAGCGGACACAACATTTTATTGTTATTTATTCCATCAACGTTTATTTTATGAGTTTTGTAAGTAAATCAATGATTTTTTGGCGCGTTTTTTGATATTTAAGAAACCAAAGTAGGTAAACCATCTCACTTATAATATTTTCACCTGCTGGTTTTCTAATTCCAACTATCTTTGTAAATGCCTTCAGACACTTTTGCGTTTTGATTATCCTTTGATATAAGACGACTAAAACCCTAATTTAGTTTTACCTTATGCAATAACAAAACGCAAAACAAGTTCCAAAAAAGTACTTTTTAATTAAATGAGGATATTTGCAAATCTAATGAAAACAATCGATAACTTTTACACAATAATTAAAATAATAAAATATTTTAAAATATCGAATAGTGCTAATTTAGTATCGAATTCTAATTAAGACAATTTATAAAATCTTTTAATTGACCTGCAGTAGTATGTATGTATGTTGTTGTGATTAAAGAATGGCGGATTTACATTTCCTATTCTGATGTATGTACCTATATAATTTAAAATGTCCTTAGATGTAAATATAAATATGTAATGTAAATATTCAAAACTGATATTAATTCCTTTTTTCCAAATTCCGCATCATTTCCGTTCCTTTCCATATCTTATGTTACGTTTCCCTACCTTTACACAAATAATAAAAATAAGTAAATAAAAAAAAAAAAAAAAACTTGACACTGGCAAAAGTACAAGAGACGTACATTGCCATAACAAAAAAAAAAAAAAAAAGAATGGCGGACGTTGTTGTGGGATGTTTGGTCATATTTTTGCTTTTAAATGCGTGCCTTGGTGAGTTTTTTCAATAATTATCAATTCTCCGTCATCTTTACTATTGAATACAATCACTGGAAAAGATTAATTTAGATAGGATTCCGTAAACTATCCATTCCAAATGCCTTACTTTCTTCGTCTAATTGTAGTGCTTTATTTATTGTTTTTGATTCTTTCGATTTGATACTATTCGCGTACCGTAATATATTATTCGAACATAAACTATACGGCATTATGTTCGTGGTCGTAATCATGTCAATGCCACATACCACCACATCATAATCCTTGCTAAATAGGTTTAGCAAATTCAAGGTGATAAGATAACTCCTTTATATTATAATTAAATCTTTCAGCCGGTCTCCCAGGCCTGGCAGAAGGCACAGGGTCATCACCAACGGACCGAGCTGACAACCATATCATCAATGAATCTTCAATGATCAACAAAATGATGGTTCATCCACCAAGGTATGTGTGCATAGAGCAACAACACGGCCTCCTCTAAGTTTGCCACCCTAAATAGGATATGATCGTGAGAAATCCTTCCAATAATACAATAATTTTTAACAAACGTTTTTAAATAATCCTTCTGCATTTCTTGCAACCAGGAGAAGGAAATTTCACAAAAGGTAAGGTACTACCAAATCCAATCCATTAATTTAGGTAGGTATGTCATGTGTCTTCAAAGGCGTTGAGCCCATCTATAGGTTCCACAAATAGTGCTCATGTGGTTAAGGATAACGACAGGCAAAATGTAGCCAGTGTTAGCACTCGGATATCGACATCGATCAGAGTGGACTCGGACGCTGCTCTATTAGTCCGAGCGCACTCGGATGACTAAAAACAAAATGGCGCCGTCAAAGAAAAACAAAGCGGAGATCAGAAAAAAGGGGACCGAACGGGATAAAGTGCGCTTTTTAGAACACTATGAAGTCGAGGAAGTGTTATGGAACCATAGGCTAAATTACTATCGGAGTAACAGATCAGTCGTCGACATCTTGACTGTGCTCGGAGGAGTGGCCAAATACTACTTTGGTCTAAAAACCAAAACTGTGTGAAAACCGCAATCCGAGTGGACTCTTATACGAGCTAGCTCGTATGAGTTTGTCCAAGTGCACTCGGTCCGAGCGTACTCTTATCGTGAAAACCCCGCTTTAGGTGGGAATGATAACAAAATGAAAATTACAAGTATGCAAGGCTGCACAACTTTTTATATAAATCTTACTTTTCTACTTGCTCTGTATTTTATGGTTTTGATACATTCCTTTTTGTCTATGTTTACAGTCGTCAGATTACAGAGTTTTTCTCACACAAACCAGTGCCTATTATAGAGTCCATAATAACAAGTATTATTTCATTCAGATTCTTGGTAGGTACGTAGCAGTGTAAGTACGTTTTGGATAGTAGAATACGAAGTAGGCTGGCGTCACGCTGGCGCTTGTGAATTGGATTCCGGTTTTAGTAGAATACCAAATGCCTCGTATTCAAGTTTGTGCCAGGCTTGTGGTATGCTTGTGTACAGTATATAATTCGGGCCCATGTACCTGCGTAAACACTGTATTAATCCGATTAACAGTCTAAATGCTTTGAACTAGTTCTCAAATTCAAATCATTTTTGTATCACGTTTGTATGGGAAATTCACGCGGTCGCCGGTCTCTTAACAAAGAATTTGAAAACCCATTACAGATACAAATGCCACCAGTGTGAGCCACCGAACTGCACTGAAGAGTCAAGTGGGGTGACCTGCCACAGTGCGCTCTACTGCTTTAAGTCCTCGGTTCGGGGCCCGGACGGGAGCATGCAGTTCTCACGGGGCTGCACAGCGCACCCGGATCACTACCGGTTTACGTGCTGGACGGGGACTCCGGGGTGAGTTGGTGACATGCTAGGAGCTCTTACTATCTCTCATACGCAAGTAGGGGCTGGACTATGCACGCGAATCGCATGGCGCTATAACGAGGGTGCTAAATTCCAGTTTGCTTTGGCGACATCGCTGTCACGAACCAGTATTAGTTACCATGCAATTTGCGTACAAAATCGGGCCGCTGATTGCGCTTCGGTACTAAATGACGAAAATCTTACAACGAGTCGGCAGCAGGATTCGACGCTTTGACGCGGGAAGTATGCTGGCTAACTCTGCTGTCAACAATTCAGAGACTGCTTTCGATGCTTCAGAGTATGCTGTCGACGCGACAAAGTCTGCTGTAGATGCGCCAAAGTATGCTATTTATTGACCGAGCGAGCGAAGCGAGCGAAGCGTCTCCGTTTCAGGTTTGGGCAAAAATGCTTTCGTATGTCCGGTTGTTCTCCTCTACAGGTCGCATTTATGAACCGATTCTCGTGAAATTTTGTGAGCAGGTTGGAAAAATAAATAGAATTTTTTACTCGAGCCAGTTTTTTGATTTTTTTCAAAATGGCGGAGATAAAATCGCTACAACCCAAACGGCTCGATGGATATTAACAAATGAGGTGTCGTTGGATTCGTAAAGACCATGAGAGTGAAACAGATGAGCGAGCGAAGCGAGCGAAGCGTCTCCGTTTCAGGTTTGGGAAAAAATGCTTTTGTATGTCCGGTTGTTCTCCTCTACAGGTCGCATTTATGAACCGATTCTCGTGAAATTTTGTGAGCAGGTTGAAAAAATAAATAGAATTTTTTACTCGAGCCAGTTTTTTGATTTTTTTCAAAATGGCGGAGATATGGGGTTTTAAAATGTAAAAAAATCGCTACAACCCAAACGGCTCGATGGATATTAACAAATGAGGTGTCGTTGGATTTGTAAAGACTATGAGAGTGAAACAGATTATATAATTTTAGTAAAAAGTCAATAGGTTGTATAAAAGATCGCGAAATGTAGTTTACAAAGTTATTGGTGCGGCTACTTTCATACTGCATGTACGTAACCAGGTACATTCATAAGTTTGTATGTGTTATTGAAAGAAAATTATTTGGGTTATTTTTTTTATGTGTGTTAGCAGTTCAGCTTTCCCACCGACATACTCGCGAGGTCTACAGCTCACAGAGCCACTAGTGTATTTATGCATCAAAGTCCGATATCACACATTTACAGCAGTCAACAGCATCTGTGGTCGACTTTCGTTTGAATCTTGTAGTCGAGATAGCTCTCAGCACTGAGAGCAGTTTATTACTACAGGCCTAATCAGAGACTATAAATCCAAATGACTGCGCCTGCGGGGGAATGCGGCTCGCCAAACGTTACTTGTATGCAACGTACGGTACGTAACAAAGGGGCCGCCAGACAGTTTCGCAGCGGCTGAGCAATCACAGGGCCCGAATTCTACTGTACACAAGCATACCACAAGTCTGGCACAAGCTTCAGCCTGACGCCAGCCTACTGTCCGACAGTAGAATACGAAGTAGGCTGGCGCTTGTAAAGTGCGATTCCGGTTTTAGTAGAATACCAAATGCGTCGTATTGAAGCTTGTGCCAGGCTTGTGATGCTTGTGTACAGTAGAATTCGGGCCCAGCTCTCGTACCACGCCCCCCGCCGCCCGTAAATTTGTGAGTTGTGTTTCAAAGGGAAATGTATCTATGCACTGTCCACTGGATAAGTGTTCCCTGGGCCTAATTCAGTTAACCATCTGGGCCGCCACATAGCTAAGCCATTATAAACCTGACTGATTTCAATGGCTTGTACATGAGGCAGTCTATACTCAACTGTATTCCCTGGGCCCGAATTGTACTGTTCACAAGCATACGACAAGCCTGGCACAAACTTCAATACGGGGTATTTGGTACCCGACTGAAACCGGAGTCCAATTCACAAGCGCCAGCGTGAAGCCAGCGTACTTCGTATTCTACTGTCCAAAACGTACTTACGCTGGCGTCAAGCCAAATACCTCGTATTGAAGTTTCTGCCAGGCTTGTGAACAGTACAATTTCGGGCCCTGTTAGGCTGACGATGATCATTCCGAACCTTATCCCTTTGCCATACAGCATGCGCAAGCGTCACGCGAGTCAGCTGAACGTGTCGTGTTGTCAGGGCGACATGTGCAACGACGGGGACTTCCCCGACCTGGCGCCGCAGCCTGACACAGGTGACACGCCCCTCCTACTGTAGAGGGCAGGATAGGCATGGAGATAGCTATGGCGAGGCGTAATAATTGAAACAAAAAGTAAAACTAAAAAAAAACGACTTCCACAAACGCTATTTGATAAGAAACCAATTTCAAGAATGCTTTTTGAGTTTAATACAAACTGTAAACCCCTATTTCCCCTCCCCTCGAATTAATTTCGTCAAATCCCATCTTAGTGCTCCAGGCTACCCCTTTGGCTATTGTAAAAACTCCCGCAGCAAGGTGGATGACAGCTATCAAATGACACAGCTCTCTACCGTAAAGACTCCTTCCATACAGTGAGCTCCGGTTTCGGAAAAATCGGTTTTGGAAATCCCTATGTATTTTTTTTTATACTGGCAACACTGCAGGGAATAGCCAATGAGACTAGCTTCCGGTTGATATCTCACACTTGATTGGTCGAGAGTTCAGTCGCAAGGGGAAAAAAACAAAAAAAAAATCGCGCGTAATTTCCTCGATTTTCGAAATTTGCGATGTTCTTTTTTTTACTAATTATAAAAAGATGTTAGTGACGTTTCCACGACACAGGTTATCCTAGTGTGGTGCAGAAGCAATGTTTGAACCCCAGGTCCTGGATGTTTGTGACGTTTCCACGACACAGGTTATCCTAGTGTGGTGCAGAAGCATGTGCCTGTATGTAAATGATGACACGTTTGTCCGTCCGCAGCGATAGAGCCGCTGCCGGCGAACCCGTGGCGGCTGTGGGCGAGCGTGGCGGCGTCCGTGCTGGCGCTCAGCGTGGTGGCAGCCATGGCCGTGTTCGTGCTCAGACGCAGCCACAGGTGGGCACCAGCCATTGTTTTTGTAGCAGCGATAGTGCCGCTGTGCCCAACCCGTGCTGGCGCTCAGCGTGGTGGCAGCCATGGCCGTGTTCGTGCTCAGACGAAGCCACAGGTGGGCACCAGCCATTGTTGTTGTAGTAGCGATAGTGCCTCTGTGCCCAACCCGTGCTGGCGCTCAGCGCGGTGGCAGCCATGGCCGTGTTCGTGCTCAGACGCAGCCACAGGTGGGCACCAGCCATTGTTGTTGTAGTAGCGATAGTGCCTCTGTGCCCAACCCGTGCTGGCGCTCAGCGCGGTGGCAGCCATGGCCGTGTTCGTGCTCAGACGCAGCCACAGGTGGGCACCAGCCATTGTTGTTGTAGCAGCGATAGTGCCGCTGTGCCCAACAGACAAGCCTACTGTCTCCACATACAAGACTCTTTGTCGTGCTACAGACAGGAGATATACAGGGTGTAACAGAAAGGTGGTAATCATATTTTAGGGGGTTGTTATGGACATTATTCTGAGCAACTTTCACTATGAAACCAATTTAATCAGAGCAACTTTAATTTTCACTTCTCTATAGAAATCAGCTGACCGCTCGGTGCAAAACGTATGGGAGCAATGAAAAAAAAGTTGCTCTGATCAAATAGGTTTCATAGTAAAAGTTGCTCAGAATAGTCTCCCTAACAACCCCTTAAAATATGACTACACCTTTCTGTTACACTCTGTAGAGCGAAGTTAATAAAATAATTGAGCAAGCGTAGCGCGAGTGAAACGTCACCGTTTCAGCCTTGACAAAAATGTGTAAGCATCGAAGGATGTTACCTGTTATTTGCTGTTTGCAATAAAGTATAAATGAAGCGAATGAAAGAGACCCGAATTTGATGCGCACAGGCGACGCGTCGCCCTTAAATCGCCGTCATACGCGTATCCACACAAGCGTTTGGCTGGATCTCACGCGTATCCAGGCAAACGCTTGTGCGCTCGGTGGGGACATTAATGAGCTACATGAATGTGTTTGGTATTTGCAGGCTGCGCGTGTCGCGCTGCGCACAAAAACTCGGCGCGGACAGCTACTACCCGCCCTGCAGCCCGCCGCTACACAGTGCGCATACCGACGGTGAGCGAGAACGTTTACATACAGGCACATTCTGGCCCCATACAATATAATTGAAACGAAAAGTAAACTTTAGAAAAAACCGACTTCCACAAACCCTATTTGATTAGATTGAGTTTAATACAAACTGTAACCCCTTATCTCCCCCCCCCCCCCCTCTTGGGGTCTTGATTTTGTCAAATCCCATCTCAATGCTACCCCACGCTACTAAGGAACCTCTGTACAAAGTTTCATGGCTCTAGGTCCACCGGTTTAGGCTATGCGTTGCCTGCCCATCAGCCACGCATTGTATTTGTACCTAGTATTGAACAGATCTGGTGGCCATATGTGGTCTTCATCAGCAGTTCCGCATCACAATATTATGTGCATTTGCACGAGTTATTATGAAAAACACAAAAATCACTATAGGTCTGCCTATAATATTTGAAGAGTTCCCTCGATTCCTCCAGGATCCCATCATCAGATCCTGACCTGGTGTCAATGGGACCAATGGGAAGGTAAACCCTTCAAACAAAAAAATAATTTTCCAAATTGGTTCATCCGTCTAGGCGCTATCGGGGCACATACATAAAAAAAAACATCCGGACGAATTGTAAACCTCCTCCTTTGGGAAGTCGGTTAAAAAGTGTGTCACTGGACATCATTGGATTACGAGGCAATATAGATGTCAGCTTTAGAGTGGCAGGGGTGCAGCCTCTCTAATCCAGGAAGACGGCTCCCGCGACTGTTTTTAGAGATAATCTTGCCGTTGTTCATGTCCTTTCTGTATTGTTTGTGTTTTTTCTGATGTGCAATGAAAATATACGAAGACGGTGAGCAGCCCCTCGGATCCAGGGGGGGAAACCACCCCAGCAGCCGACAGCTCAGCCCAGCTCGGCGTCACACGCGGACAACATCGATGCCCTCACACGGTGTCAGTAAAAGTAGCACAAAGTTGGTTTAAGCGTTTTCAATCCGGATTTTTTTAAGTCAAACACGCACCTTTTTAACCGACTTCAAAAAAGGAGAGGCTAATCAATTTGGTGGTGTTTTTTAATCATTTTTTTGTTTACATCGAAACGTACTATGTATGAAACCGATTTCAAAAATTATTTCTTTGTTAAAGAGGGAAGCCCAATAGTTTGGTCCCATTTTTTGAAAATCAGGAATCGGTCCAGTAGTTAGGTTTCTACATGAAAAAACTGTGAAGTTTAATTTGTTTTTACCTGGATGGCATTATACATCCAGCCAGTCTTTTTGGTGTTTATAGTCATTGTCGCGAGATAGATTCTAGATCGCATACTCGTTTACATTATGTAATACGTATGGACTTCAGCTGTCAGGAGACAGCTATCGTAGGCTCGTTTTCGGGTCTATAGACGACATTTGTGTACCGAGCAGGGAGGACTAAGCGATAGGTCATGAAGTCGGTTTTTAACTTAATAAATAAATAACTTAATAAATAAATAAATAAAAACTTGGTGAATTATCGACCCGCCACGGTCTTCATACGAAATCACTGTTAACCCGACCTAACATTCACGTCGCGCCCCCCCCCCCCCCCCCCCCCTCCAGGCGCGGAAGGCTCGAGCGCGCTCGGCGGCCTCCTGGCGGTGGCGGCCGGCGACTCCACCCTCCGCGAGTACCTCGACGCCTCCCTCACCTCGGGCTCCGGCGCCGGCCTGCCGCTGATGGTGCAGCGCACGCTCGCGCGCCAGCTGCACCTCATACACTGCGTGGGCAAGGTGAGAGGCTGGGGGGGTCTCGCCCCCCTTACGCCTAATCAGCCCTCATGATTTCTTTATTACATACAATTAATTGCAAGGACAAAAAGTATAAACAGTGTACAAAAGCGAGCTTATCTCTAAAAAGAGATATCTTCCAGCAAACCAAGTTCCGATGAGAGAGTTACAATCAGCAAGGGTAGACCTTTGTGTACAGCAATATACCTACGAGTACCTACAAAGCTAGAATATACTTGCATCCAAATACAACCTGAAATTAACTACCAAAATATCTATATATATAAAAATGAATTGCTGTTCGTTAGTCTCACTAAAACTCGAGAACGGCTGAACGGATTTATCTTATCTTAGTCTTGAAATGTTCGTGGAGGCCTAGGGAAGGTTTAAAAGGCGAGAAAAAATCGAATAATTTCCGGGAAAACCCTAAAAACAGCCCTTTTCTATTTCCCATACAAACGTTTTCTAGAGTCAATTTGAACTTTATTGCTATTCAATAAAGTTCATATTAAATTGAGGCAGTACGAAGTCTGCCGGGTCAGCTAGTTAAAGATATAATATCATTAATAAACTGGTAAATATAAAGAAATATACAAACTACCTGAGATTCTAAAGAGTAAGGTAATGTTTCTTTACCTGGCATTTAAATATGTTAGGAGTATTACTGTTCCTGATGGCACAGGGGAGTGCATTCCACTACCGAATGGCCAGGAGTCTGAGCCCTCTTTGTATCTAAGCAGCACTCCGGTCTAGCATCTTATGAACCCTCCGATGTCTAGCCCCCCTGATATCCTGACAGCATTCCGTTATTTAGATCCCTTGGTATCTAATTAGTACCTCGATGTTTAGCCCCCGATATCTAAATAGCCTTCCGATATATAGACCCTCTGAAATATAATTAGCACCCTGATATCTCATTAACCCCCTGATATCTAGCCCCCCTGATATGTAATCCACCCCCTGATATTTAAACAGCCTTCTGATATCTTATGATCCAGCCCACCTGAAATCTAATTGGTATTGGTACCCCGATGTCTAGCCCCCCTAAAATGTAATTAGCCCCCCTGAAATATAATTCTTCTTCTTCAGAATTTTCACGTCCACTGCTGGAAATATAATCAGCCCCCGATATAGCCCCCTGAAATAGCACGCCTATGTTTATCCCCCTGAAATCTTATTAGCACCCCGATGTCTAGCATCCCCCTGATATCTTATGAACCCCCGATATATGCATAACTCTCCTATTGTCTTATTAACATGTTGTCCCCTTTTGTCTTGACCAAATTTTAGATTTCTAATCTATCATTCGTGGTCCCTAGGGCCGCTTCGGCGAGGTCTGGCGTGGTCTCTGGTACGCGGACAGCGTCGCCGTGAAGATATTCTTCTCGCGCGACGAAGCCTCGTGGCGGAGGGAGACGGAGATATACAGCACGGTGTTGCTGCGCCATGAGAATATACTGGCCTATATCGGGAGTGACATGATATCGAGGAACAGCTGTACGCAGGTGAGAGGTTAATCAATCAGTCGACCAATCAATCAATCAATCAGTCAACCAATCATCACTCAGCCAACCAATCAATCAACGAACCAACGAGCTAATGAACCAACTAGCCAACTAACCAATCAATCAACCAAACAACCCACCAAACCAACCAACCAACCTACAAACCTCCCAATTAACCGGCTAACAATATACCAACAAACAAACAAACAAACAAACAAACAAACAAACAAACAAACAAACAAACAAACAAACAAACCAACCAACCAGTAAAGATATTCTTCCCGCGCGACGAGGCCTCGTGGCGGAGGGAGACAGAGATATACGGCATGGTTTGCGCCATGAGAATATACTGGCTTATATCGGGAGTGGATATCTTATCGAGGAACAGCTGTACACAGGTATGGACACGCATGACATTTGAGAGCATGTTATGTATGCCCCACTGCAGGGCAAAGGCCTTTTCCCCTTCTTCCACTCAATACGATCCTGAGCGGTCCCCATCCACTCCCTATCCCATAGACCAAGTGACCTGGGAGCACTTATCCAGTGAAGAGCGCATAGATACATTTTCCTTTGAAACACAACTCACCAATTTACGGGCGGCGGCGGGGGACGAGGTAAGAGAGCTGTGATTGGTCAGCCCCGCTGCGTAACTGTCTGGCGGCCCGTCATCGTACATAGGTTGCTTAAGTTGATTACAACTAATGTTTGGCGAGCCGCATTCCCCCGCAGGCGCAGTCAATTGGATATATAGTCTCTGCAAGTGACCCAACTCATCAACCCATCTCTTACTGGGTCGGCTACGTTTCTCTTTGCAAAAAAATAATAGTAAGGTTTTGGATGTTTACATGTTTGTGATTTTTCTGTTTCTGGATCCCACGACACATGGTATCCTAGTGTGGGGCCACAAGCAATGTATGTGCCTGTATGTAAATGTTTATGTTTTGCTGCGCTGGTAAAACGGTCATTATGTATTTCAACCTGTACACTCGTCCACAGCTCTGGCTGATCACGCACTACCACCCGCTGGGGTCGCTGTACGAGCACCTTGCGCGCGCCACGCTCACCCGGCAACAGATGATGGCGATGGCGATCTCTATCGTCAACGGCGTGCTGCATCTGCACACGGAGATACACGGCACGCAGGTACCGAGGGGCCTAGTACTAACTCTGAAAGCAGGACCTATATAGTACTGCCCTGCTTTTTTGTACCAAAACGTATACGAAAAATTGGTCAACGCACACGAAGGCTTCCGCACCATTGTCGTATGTGATACCTTCAATCCCGTCATCAGTCGTCTCTTGCTATTAAAAAATGTCAGGCGCTATTGTATTGAAATTGACTTAATACCTACTATTTAATTCTAAACACCCTTTTTTCGTGTATTTCAGTGTTTGTTGTTGCGGCAATAGAAATACACATTCTGTAAAACATTTCAACTCTCTCGCTATTACGGTTCGCGCTGTAAGACACGATGACGGACAGGCGGACAGCGGAAATAGGGTCCCGTTTGGCACCCTTCAGGTACAGAACCCTAAAAATCAGGGCAGCACTGTTTAGCTCCTGCATTAAGAGTTGGTATTAGGCCTTCAGGATATATCCAACCTCCACCCAACCTCATCCCGACTTCATGTCATAATGAGGGGGAGCAAGCCAACAGGTTATGTTTATTCGCAGGCACGCGGGTACCGCCCGGGTAGAGATGCTAATAGAAGGTGGAAACGAATGGGGGCTTAGCTCCTTGTTATTGATAAGCGATTAATTTATTGAGAAAGCAAAGTGTATATGCAACGTTTAAAAGAAAGGGGGGCTTAGCTCCCCGCTATTTTAGACTTAGATTGGAGGGGGAGGTGGAGCGATATGGGTGAACGAAGAGAATTGCAACGTTTTTGAGAACTAGGGAGCTTAGCTCCCCGCTGTATTAGACTTTGATTTGAGGGGGGGCTCAACAACACCCGCCACTTAGGCGCTGCCACAACAAAAGGCGTGGCGTAATACGTGTAATCTAACGTCCCCAGGGCAAGCCAGCGATCGCTCACCGCGACATCAAGTCCAAGAACATCCTCGTCAAGTCGGACGGCTCGTGCTGCGTCGCCGACTTCGGGCTGGCGGCGACGCGTGCGCACGTGGCGGCTGCGGCGGCGGCGGCGGCCGAGCAGCCGCGGCGGGGCACCAAGCGGTACATGAGCCCCGAGCTGCTAGACCACAGGTATAGTTTTACTATGGATAGTTTTCATCGAAACATGCCTAACAATCGATAGATCGAAACGTCACAATACTATCGATAGTATCGATTGTTTTGGAATATCGATTGACTTGATTTATGCGATGTGTAGGGTATTTTATCGATAGTTGATAGTATCTATAGTCGATAGTGTCGAGAGTCGATAGTATCGATAGTACGAGGAGTAGGACAGGTATGCAGCGGGAGTGGGAGGACGGGGGGCTCAGCCCCCTTCACTTTTATGAACTTTTATTATTAGTTAAACGATAATCCACAAAAAATAGCGGCACGGGATTGGCTAATAGCCGCACTCGATTGGATGTTGTTAATTCCTCTGTTAGCTAATCTTAACTTAATCTTTAAACAGCGCCTAGAAAGCCGCCCCGCTAGCCTTCATCGAAGCACCTATAAAGGACAGTCTTCATTGGTCAAGGACAGTGGACAGTGGCGATATTTTTATGAAAGCCAAGTTGACTCGCCACTGTCCGATCGGTTTACACTACTGTACAGTCCACTGTCCACGGTCCTTGACCAATATAAACAGCCCTTAAAAGCCAACATGACTTACCTTCCAGCATGAACCTCCAATGCTTCGAATCATACCGCAAGTGCGACATCTACGCGCTCGCGCTAGTCCTCTGGGAACTGCGGTCGCGCACGGGCGCCGCGCCGCCGGAGTACCGCGCGCCGTACAGCGAACTAGTGGGCTGTGACCCGAGCTTCGATGACATGAAGAAGATTGTCTGCGACGACGGCGCGAGGCCGCTGAACCCGGCATCTACACAACCGGTGAGTGCGATGTGATCCTGGTACTTTTCTCAACCCACCGCCGCCGTCGACATAACTTATGAGTGCTGCTACGTTGTTATGGACTCCTGGCAGTTTTTCTACGCGACTTCAAGGTTATGGTCCTCTTGCGCCGTTCTGTTAACTCAGAGCTATAGTTGCCGCCATCCACGACGACGCGTGACGTAGCTATTTGCATCTTTGTCTTTCATCGGGACACACTGCTGAAAGACAAAGATGGAAATAGCTACGCCACGCGTCATCGTGTGGGTGTGGCCTCAGCTTCGGTGATATGAAGAAGATTGTCTGTGATGACGGCGCGAGGCTGCTGAATCAGGGTTCTACATAACCGGTGAGTGCTATGGTCTACTGGTACTTTTTCTACGGGAGTTGAAGGTTATGGTCCTCTTGCGCCTTTCTGTTAACCCAGAGCTAGTCAGCTGAGAGACCTACGGGTGCAATGGATTTCTGGTACTTCTCCTACATAGCCGGTGAGTGCTGCTACGGTGTTATGCGATCCTGGTAGTTTTCCTTCGGAGTGAAGGTTATGGTCGTTCTGTTAACCTCGAGCTAGTGGTAGTGGCTGCCATATTAAGGCTTCTGACAGAGACACACCACTACTGACAGAGACACACCACTACTAACACCGTAGCGTTCCGACTTCATGTCATAATGAGGCAAACGCGGCGCAGCAAGCCAACGGGTTAGCTTTATGTTGGTCACCGTCAGCTACTTTAGGAAAGGGTACACAATATCTAATCTAATCTTATAAACTTGGGTAGGCATTGTACAATATCTTATCAAATCCTCTCTCCCTCCGCAGACGATGGTAGGGCTAGACAAGCTGATGCAGGAGTGCTGGCACGCAAACCCTTCCGTGCGGCTGCCGGCGCTGAGGATCAAGAAGACCTTACTGAAACTAGCACAGCACGACAACGCCATTAATCTAGACCTGGACAATGAGGTGTCGCTATGAGTACCATTTATATCCCGGTCAAGTTCATTTGAGACCTGAATCGTGGCTCGTCACGGCGCTTTCAATGCAATTGCATGTCTGTGAGGCCTCCAGTTAACTCGACCAGGTAATACGAGTGAATTACGTTTAGTGGGACTTGCACCAGACTTGACAGCCGCTATATACAACGCAGCCATGTTGAGTGGGAAACTGGATGACAGCAAACAGCCTTGGCGTGTGTGACAACGTAACTTGGCCGTGTTGTACATTAACGGCGATTAAGGGGGCTGCGACCGCGTGAATTCCCCATACAAACGTAATACAATAATTGAAACAAAAAGTAAACTTTAGAAAAAACCGACTTCCACCAACCCTATTTGATTAGATTGAGTTTAATACAAACTGTAACCCGTTATCCCCCCCCCTTGGGGAATTCATTTTGTCAAATCTCATATCAGTGCTACCCCACTCTACTAAGGAACCCCTGTACAAAGTGTCATGGCTCTAGGTCCACTGGTTTAGGCTATGCGTTGCCTGCCCGTCAGCCACGCATTGTATTTGTACCTAGTATTGAGCAGATCTGGTGGCCATATGTGGTCGTCATCAGCAGTTCCGGATCACAATATTATGCTTACCATGTGCATTTGCACGAGTTATTATGAAAAACACAAAAATCACTATAGGTCTGCCTATAATATTTGAAGAGTTCCCTCGATTTCTCCAGGATCCCATCATCAGATCCTGACCTGGTGTCAATGGGACCAATGGGAAGGTAAACCCTTTTAAACAAAAAAATAATTTTCCAAATCGGTCCATCCGTTTAGGCGCTATCGAGGCACATACATAAAAAAAAAAAACGCGTGTATCACCGTACACGTGTTAGAAGTAAAACTTCTGTAGCTAGATCATTAAGTGGTACCTATACTATACACCTCTATCTACCTATACTAAAAGAGATTTAAATTTCCAATTTTGAGATCCAATCTCTGCTTCAAGTTACTTTTAAGTTTCAGACGTCCGATTATTTGAAATTATTTTATATTGTACTTACTTTTAATACGTCATGTCATTTATTTCCCACCATTCCTTATCTACAATTTGTCGCGCTCGTGGTGATATACTTAACTCATTCAATAGTGTCACTACTATTTGCATCTCGCTCAGATTATATACCATCTGACGTCACGTCTTTAAGCCGTCTCGCTCAAATGTATGCATTGCTTTGCTTGTTTTAGAAATCCATATCGACCCGTGTGACATTGATGAAACTCTTTTCTTACAAACTGTATGGATCGCATCGCACAGCTGTCAAACATAAGTTCCGGTTCCAACAAAGAGGTTGAACGAAGTAGTTTTTGGTCACGTCACTGGTTTTGTTTGTCTTTGTCCCAGCCAGCGGCGGCGGCGGCGGCGGCGCCATCTTGGCCATACCGGAAATCAAGAACTCGTGGAAGAATGCTTAAAATAATTTTTATTTGTTAACGTTTCATCAGGTTTTTCTCTCACTAATTAACATTCTTTATTGTACGAATGTATTATTATCTTATCTGATTAGTTAAAAACCGTATTGAAAATAGTTGCGGTTATAAAAGTCTTCAGCCGACCCTGACGTCACCGATTCCAATTTCCGTTACATTTCTTAGCCACTCGTGATAGCACCCGGCTAGTAGCAATTGAAAAGCAAATATATGAATAACCCACAGTTGAGAGGTTAAATAAATTTTACCCCCGTGCCCCAAGAAGTTTTACTTCAAAAACATCCGGACGAATTGTAAACCTCCTCCTTTGGGAAGTCGGTTAAAAAGATAATTGAAACAAAAAGTAAACTTTAGAAAAAACCGACTTCCACAAACCCTATTTGATTAGATTGAGTTTAATACTAACTGTAACCCCTTATCCCCCCCCCCCCCTTGGGGAATTAATTTTGTCAAATCCTATATCAGTGCTACCCCACGCGACTAAGGAACCCCTGTACAAAGTTTAGGTTAGGCTATGCGTTGCCTGCCCGTCAGCCACGCATTGTATTTGTACCTAGTATTGAGCAGATCTGGTGGCCATATGTGGTCTTCATCAGCAGTTCCGCATCACAATATTATGCTATGTGCATTTGCACGAGTTATTATGAAAAACACAAAAATCACTATAGGTCTGCCTATAATATTTGAAGAGTTCTCTCGATTTCTCCAGGATCCCATCATCAGATCCTGACCTGGTGTCAATGGGACCACCCTTGAGGTATTACCTATACGCCGAAAAAAGATTTGTTCAAATCGGTTCATAATTGGCGGAGTTATCGCGTAACAAACATAGAAAAAAAAAAACATACGGGTCGAATTGAGAACCTCCTCCTTTTTTTGAAGTCGGTTGAAAATGGATTGTAGGGTAGGGTTCAGCTCCGAAATTGCAAGTCAAGTCAGAAACCGCCAATCTAACGTTCGCGCTGGTCGTCTTGCTAATATTATTTTAATACAGTGTGCAAAATGGAAAGAAACCAGGAAAACCACAAAAAATTGAAGCCATCAAGAATACCTCTCCCAGTAGACCCTTTACCTCCAGTTCCCGAACACCTACTCGTATACAAAATAATTGAAACAAAAAGTAAACTTTAGAAAAAACCGACTTCCACAAACCCTATTTGATTAGATTGAGTTTAATACTAACTGTAACCCCTTATCCCCCCCCCCTTGGGGAATTAATTTTGTCAAATCCTATATCAGTGCTACCCCACGCGACTAAGGAACCCCTGTACAAAGTTTCATGGCTCTAGGTCCACCGGTTTAGGCTATGCGTTGCCTGCCCGTCAGCCACGCATTGTATTTGTACCTAGTATTGAGCAGATCTGGTGGCCATATGTGGTCTTCATCAGCAGTTCCGCATCACAATATTATGCTATGTGCATTTGCACGAGTTATTATGAAAAACACAAAAATCACTATAGGTCTGCCTATAATATTTGAAGAGTTCTCTCGATTTCTCCAGGATCCCATCATCAGATCCTGACCTGGTGTCAATGGGACCACCCTTGAGGTATTACCTATACGCCGAAAAAATATTTGTTCAAATCGGTTCATAATTGGCGGAGTTATCGCGTAACAAACATAGAAAGAAAAAGAAAAAAGGGGCGAATTGAGAACCTCCTTTTTTTGAAGTCGGTTGAAAATGATTTGAATTTGAGAACTAGTTCAAAGCAATTAGACTGTTAATCGGATTTATACACTGTCTACGCAGGTTCCTGGTCGTATACCAAGGTTCTTATTCAAATTACTTAAAAATATTTTTAAATTGGTTGAAGAGGAACCCTGGTATACAGACCAGGAACCTGCGTAAACAGTGTATAAATCCGATTAACAGTCTAAATGCTTTGAACTAGTTCTCAAATTCAAATCATTTTTGTATTACGTTTGTATGGGAAATTCACGCCGACGCAGCCCCCTTAAACTCCATTTAGCGAATGTCAAATGTTTATAGCAAGTGACCCTCCTTCTGTGTTTCTGATGGACGGATGACATCAACGCCGTAGCCGGTAGACCGTGGATGCGGGCTGCCCGTGATCGAGGTAGATGACTGATCGTGTGTGTGAGTGGAATAAACCATAGTTTTATGAAACAAACACAGAGGACTCTGTTTACACCGTTCTGGTACAAGCTGATGTCTGATAAACAAACATGTAATATGTAGGTAATGAATTGAAATCTGTATATCTATTAGCTATGATATTATTTTGGCCTGTTCCAGACGGTCTCAATACGTATTATATGACAGGTTCATTCCTGTCATAATATTTCACATTAAATACTTATTATTTGTCTGGGGGAGGGAGTTGCTCACGTCCGAAGGAAATAATTGGTACCTGCAGCGCTTCACGTCCTCCCGGGTGGTGCTAACGAGCAGCAAATCAACACTAACATCTCCAGATTCTAGAAAGAGTGTCCAAAACTCCAAATACAGTGAAATCTATAACGCACAGGACATGGCGAAATTAACGTAAGTTAAGACCGCCATTAATTTAGAAATATAATTCATTGTTTATCTGTTTAATAGGGCCTATCGAGACTCTTTGGAACAGAGCCTTAGTGTGCCTAAATTAATATTTAAGCACACTAAGGCTCTATTGAGGCATTTTTTATTTTGTTATAGGTTAAGTCGATATTTGTGAACAAAATACGTGACAGTTTTCCATCAGAAATAAAAGTATGATTTATATTGTTTGCCATTTAACGCATTTGTATTTTGACTATTCATTGTTGAACCATATTGTTTTTGTTGTAAATATTGTGACTTAGAATTTAATTAAACTCAAAAAAAATATGACAAATGAATCCAGCTTATACAATGTTCTATGTAGGGTATTATTAAGACACGTGAATGATTCTGTTTGTATTGTACATAATTTGTTTTTGCAAGACGAAAGCTTTAACTGTTTGCAAGACGAAAGCTTTAACTGTTTGCAAGTTGTGACTTAAAAAAGTGCCGAATAGTATTCTAAAGCTAGTTTAAGTTTAGCCTTAAGTTTGAGACTGTCCTTCACACTTGGCATATTTTCTAGATTGTCAATAATAATGTCAAGTGAGCGGGCTGCCTATGTATTTTAAAGTAATATGTTTTTATACCTATTATTTGCCATACAAAATGAAGTAGTTAGCATTTGACTGAAGCAGCTTGTTATAAAGAATCTCTTTAATTATTAATCACTTGTTAACTCACACTAGATGCTACTATTCTTTAAATTGTAATTTTAGGAGTATTTTGTATAAAACTCTGGTTTAAGGTATCACTGATTCATGTTTTTTTTTGTTTCATGATCATCAACTGTCTGAATACTCGAATTATGACATGATTTCCCATGGATTTTGATGACAATTTAACTTGTTTCAAAGTTTACCTATTAAACTTTCAGTGCAGTCAGTGGTGAATACGATTCATAGTAAAAGTTGTTCAGAATAATGACCAGTTAGTTAGGCACGACCATGACCAATTAGAATGCGAGCTAGTAATGTTCTCAGATTAAGTTCGACTACTTCAAACGTAAGTCCACTATAATATCTGAATCCACTATAATAATGACATCGTCCGTCGGGCTCTTGTCTCTGCCAATATTCCGGCGGTTCTAGAACCACCGGGTTTGAATCGCAGCGACGGTAAGCGCCCGGACGGTCTGACATTAATTCCGTGGGAGAGAGGTCGCTGCCTTATATGGGATGCGACCTGTGTATGCACTTTTGCTCCATCCCACATTGGCTCAACTGTGGTTACCCCTGGTGCTGCTGCTGAATCAGCGGCGTGGCAAAAGCGCATAAAATACGCGCAGCTAATGGAAAATTATCTGTTTGTTCCTTTGGCCGTCGAGACCACTGGGGTATGGGGTTCTGAGGGTAGGGCCTTCATCAGGGACATCGGCCGTCGTTTGAGGGACCGAGGTTTTGGCAACCGCTCCGGGGCTTTCCTGGCCCAGAGGATTTCGCTCGCCGTGCAGCGCGGTAACGCAGCCAGCGTTATGGGCACCTTTGGTCCGGGCGATTCTTGGGGCGGTTTGTTTGTATAATTTTATATTTATAATTGGACTTAGATATAAAACCAACTTTTGTCCTTTTGTGATGGTTTTGTTTGTTACTGCCTCCTGACAAATAAAATGATAAAGAAATATATCTGAATAACATTGATAACATAATACTAAATGTAATTGTATAACTGTTGTTAAAGATATTTAGGGAATAATGTTGACTCGTCTTCGAAGTAGTGGCACTAAGTTAATCTGAGAAATGTGCTAACTCGATTTCTGTATGTCGGGTCTTATTAACCCCTTGATATTTGACTACATCGTTTAATTACATACTAACGTAACGAAACTGTAAGTAGGACTATTTGTGTTCAGTGGTAAGAATTGTAAATATTTTAGTGTTATTTCATTATAGCTATCTCTATATTGTGAAGCATGAAATATGAAACAGATTGAATAAATACCTATTTGTGTATAAAATGTACAAACGCTTTGATTTCTTTAGATCTGCAAGGTATCTATTCCCTCTCCATACAAATTATAATTAGTAACACTTCGTAAAAAAGAGATGGCGTGAGGAGTAAGATTTGTACTTTAAACGCCATGGTGTCAGTTAACATACTTCTAGGAGGCGCTAATTTTAGAATAAATCCTATATAAGTTAGCGCCATCTCGTCGTATTTGTAATTTTCCGATGGTGCTGCACCAAGCTATAATGGCCTCGAACTAAAGAAGCTTCCGTAGCATCTCAGTTTACGCCGGTGTCATATTTTGTTCTAGGCGGTCTATCTGTATTAGTATAATATTATAGTATATCTGTGGTTAGGGCATCAAAATGACCCCATTTTCCGTTTAGATCAACAAAAAACAGTCTTCCAATGATCTTTTGGCTGATGAGTGATGTTAACAGGGGGCGCCACTTTAACACAATTTAATGCAGCGAACCTGTCATCCACATCCACACCGATCAAGTGCTAGTCACATCTGTCACGGAGCGCCAAAAGATCGCTGGAAAACTGCTCAAATGGCCGCCACTACACAGACATTACAGGCCTGGCCCCCGATTCTCGCGCTATCGATATCATCTCCCCAGTCGAGATATCGGTTTTGATTCCAACGAAAACGATCTCGATTTATATTTATTTCAATCGAAAACGGGTCGAGATATCTCGGTTGGTCGAAAGGCTAGTCGTAAGAATTCGGTATCTCAAAATCAATATTTCGACCATGGACATGATCTCGCTAGCGCCAGAATCGCCCCGCAGCACGGGCCCGCATTAGAACCCAAGTGAAACTGCAACATTAGTTAAAACATTTATTATAAATTAATATATAAAAAGCATACAAGACAATTAGGTACTTATTTATTAAATGCTAACAAATGCACAGTTTGGTACGTTATTGCTTTTCGACTCGTAATATTATAAAAGTCATTTTATTAAAAAAACACTTCAATTTTAATACTATTCATGATTATGAATCATTAATTAATTACAAATGTATTATTTGCACTAGAGAGGCTAACAAAAGTATCTTCTATTAACTTCGATCAAAGTCTATTAAATGCAATTTCGTTGAAAAGTTAGCATAAATTCTCCGAAAACCTGACTTTGGTATTTTTATAGAAACAGAGATACAGCCTCTATGACTTGACGATCAGAAAAGTTGCGAGTAAAAACCTACGATAAAAAGAAGACCCAGAAATCTAAAGGTAAAACCACACATTTGAGGCTATACAAAGGACAAAAACGCCCAAACCCGATCGTGTAAACGCAATGAAGGTGTTTCTCACTTGTGACTTTACCTAGATAGCCTTTCAAGTCATGGTAAGGCTCAAAAGAAATGTCCGTTTAGATAGAAATTTCTGATGCTACAGCATCCTTGTCTTGAGAGACGGGCAGGGACAATCCGGTGTCTAGACAAGAGTAATGTAGTAGGTCAGAGGCCGACATATGACATCATCAGTTCATCACTCATCATCATAAAATGACAAAATATGGAGATTTTGTAGATCGAGTTAAAAATGGATCCTGAAGCTCACATGTGGTCCACTGGTCCCAAAGTTATAGTGGGACGAAGACTATCTTCATCTTCAGATATCACCCAAGACACCACAGTACAGTCTAGAACTCTAGAAAATTTTCGGCCAAAAAACAGACGTCGGGAAAAGTGAGTCGTTTAAGCGTGTTGCTCATCAGCCTGTAACTCCTCAAGGTCGTCCTGATCAAACTCGGTGTCCTCTTCCACCGTCGCCTCCTGATACTGCTGGTACTCGGCGACCAGGTCATTCACGTTGCTCTCCGCCTCAGTGAACTCCATCTCGTCCATACCCTCGCCCGTGTACCAATGCAAGAAAGCCTTGCGCCTGAACATAGCTGTGAACTGCTCTGATATCCTCTTGAAGAGCTCCTGGATAGCTGTCGTGTTACCAATAAATGTCGAAGACATTTTTAAGCCTTTAGGAGGGATGTCGCACACGGCTGTCTTCACGTTATTCGGGATCCACTCGACGAAGTAACTGCTGTTCTTATTTTGGATCGACATCATCTGCTCGTCCACCTCCTTCATGGACATGCGTCCGCGGAAGATGGCGGCGACGGTGAGGTAGCGGCCGTGGCGCGGGTCGCACGCCGCCATCATGTTCTTAGCGTCGAACATCTGTTGGGTCAGCTCCGGGACAGTGAGCGCGCGGTACTGCTGGCTGCCGCGGGACGTGAGCGGGGCGAAGCCGGGCATGAAGAAGTGGAGGCGCGGGAAGGGGACCATGTTCACGGCCAACTTGCGCAGGTCGGCGTTCAGCTGGCCGGGGAAGCGCAGGCAGGTCGTCACGCCGGACATGGTGAGCGACACCAGGTGGTTCAGGTCTCCGTACGTCGGGTTCGGAACCTTCAGGGTTCTATAGCAGATATCGTACAGCGCTTCGTTGTCTATGCAGTACGTCTCATCAGTGTTTTCCACTAGCTGATGAATCGACAACACAGCATTGTACGGCTCGACAACCGTATCAGAAACCTTCGGTGACGGAACTACTGAGTACGTATTCATAATTCTATCTGGATACTCTTCTCTAATTTTCGATATCAGCAGGGTTCCCATTCCCGAGCCGGTGCCGCCGCCTAGCGAGTGTGTCAACTGGAAGCCCTGGAGGCAGTCGCAATTTTCGCATTCCTTCCTGACCACATCTAGGACCGCGTCGACTAGTTCTGCCCCTTCTGTGTAGTGTCCTTTGGCCCAGTTATTGCCGGCGCCGGACTGGCCGAAGACGAAGTTGTCTGGCCGGAAGAGCTGGCCGTATTGGCCGGAGCGGACGGCGTCCATGGTGCCAGGTTCGAGGTCCAGGAGGATGGCTCGCGGGACGTATTTGCCGCCGTTCTCCGCGCACGCACCTGGAGACAATGAAACAAGTGTGTTAGACTATTAGACACACACAAGCATCACGTTAGTCGACCAGCAGATATCTGCGTGCTTATACACAAGTCTATCTGAATTTGGCTGTACGTAGACATCACTTCTTCTGCCACCCTAAGGGTATTCTAGGTTAAAATTAAAGGAGCTATTTGATACTATAATTGAGGTCTTTGATTACCCATAATGGGCTTGTTAGGTTCGCCGCCCTCAGCATCAACATAGACGAAGACATGATTTTGAGACTTGCTGTGTACCTTTCTGGGTTATTTTGGATGTAAAGATCTATTTGGGCATCTTTCGTGCTCACATAAATCTGATAACTGGCTGTAACTTGATGGATGTTGAAATATGTATACTGTGACAATGGTATGGACTAAAAAGCGGTAACATGAAGACATTGCTTATTTCTATCATTTGTTTATTATTTCAATCCCGACCGCGAGGCTGAGATCACGGGTACTATTATCTCTTCTGTGCTGAGATGTAACACACTGACGATATTATAAGGTTGGGCCATTGAACTGAAATGGTTCATAGCTAAGTAGGTACCTAGGTACCTATATTTTATTAAAATATAGGTAGGTACCTACTCAGCTAAGAAACATTTCGGTTTAGAGTTTTGAAAGCACATTGAAAGTCAAGGAAACAAGAGGTAACATGACTTTAATGTTTTCAATATTATAATCGTAGTTATTATCCACGTTTTTATCTTCCAATGAAGCAGAAGGGGCACAGGATGTGTCATCAAGTCACCGTGAGCTCATCTTTATCATTTTGAAACAATGCCGTTTTGTTGCCATTCGCGTGACAATGGCTCACCTATCGTCCCATGCATTATGAAGAGATGCATGCCTGCATACCATTATAGAGGTATTGTAGTCTGGGTGCGATACGTCGAGGCATGTAATAATTATTGGTTACATCCTACCTATAGTATGTGTGTCGTTGTGTCTGTGCCAGCCCGTATTATCGGAAATGGCGTGAAGTGAAGGTATGTATATTTTCTGTCTGTATATCGCACGTAGCCTACGTTTGCACGAGATCTACCCAGAATTGAAGGATTTAGGTATCCAAAAGGACATGCAACAATGAAATTATACGAAATATATGCAAACGTCTATCTGTGTGTCATTGTCAGCTTGGCTCGAGGAGACCTATCTAGCTGCGGCATTGGATTTGCTGGGTTTGTTTGGTTTGCCCCACGTGACGCAATACTAACACAACATAGGTACCTATAATAATAGGTGGGATTGAACTACTGAAGGAGTAATATAATAGGTATACCTACATCTACATCATAATTTACTCTATGATATATGTATGTCGCAGTTAGTTGGTTAAATCAGACAGTTAACTAACGCCCTAGACCGTTAATTATAGATCGACATTTAACCAAGTCGCTAAAGTTCCGTAAGACAAGTAGGTGAACGAAACGTTTGACGAATTGTCTAAACGTTCCTAGGCAACTAGACGCATTTCAACTTTGGTAGGGTAATAAGCAAACAGATTCGGTTTTGTAAAACTACACGGGTTCGCCTCGCTCCGCTCCGCTTCGCTCGGCTCCGGGTGGTTCATAAAGTTGTGACCTAACACAACCTATCTTTAGTATTGGCACAGAAAGTGACCTAAAGCAACCATTCGGTTTTGTAATCGTGAAATAATTATGGCGGAGTCGGAGTTTACAATTGCACCAAAGACAAAATTTGAAACAAAAAACCACTGAACACAACAAACCAACGTCGCACAACGTTTGCCAAAATGAAACTCTGAAAGACAGATTTCGGTAAGACAGATCGTTAAACGTTTTCGACGATCCTTTATTTAAATCAAAATGCTAGTGACTCAGTGAAATGTCGTTATTTAATTAACGGTATAGGGTGTTAGTTAAGTGTCGTATTTAACCAACCAACTGCGACATGTATACTAATTTGCAGCCTTCCAACTTCCAACGATCTTTTGACGTTTTCAAGAGGGCGCCAGTTCTACGCAACCTAATGCAATGAACCTGTCAAAAAGCGACATTTTCTACCTGTCACCGCAGTTCACCGCACGCCAAAAGATTGTAGGACAGTGGTGTACTGTGAGTGCTGTCACTATACTCTGGCCGCTGAGAGAATGCGATCCTGACACATGTCTATGTCTCTGTCTGTCCCGCGCTATCACTCTTGGACGATTAGGTAGTTCGTCCAAGCTATCACTCTATCTCACTCCAATCAATTGCATCCCAAACTGACAGTGTCATCATGATCACATTCTCTCAGCGGCTAGACTAAACCGCTTTTCATTTATGACCACTTGCAACCAGACTTCTGACTTTTAACGGCCCCGTCCAAATTCAAGTCCAATGCGACCAATTCTCGTAACACCAAATTCCACTCACAAACATCCGATTTGTAGTCTACCCGCACCGCCAAATATCATCGCTCATATAGATCGTGAAATCAGCTGCAGCTGTGCGGTATAGTATACAGCCAGAACCAGAGACTATTATCCAATTGACTGCGCCTGCGGGGGAATGCGGATCGCCAAACGTTTGTTGTATTCAACAAACGTTCGCATACGCAACCTATGTACGATGACGGGCCGCCAGTTTCGCAGCGGCTGACCAGTCACAGCTCTGTTACCTCGACCCCTGCCCCGCCAGGAAATTGGCGAGTTGTGTTTCAAAGGAAAATGTATCTATGCGCTCTCCACTGGATAAGTGCTCCCTGGCCAGAACGGACAAATTATGAATAATAATAGCCATATAACAGTACAGTGTACAGTTATACCAGTACGTCGGTTGGTTGAGCAAGTGAGGACTGTTGGATGCAGTGTGTTAAACTTCACTAAAGTCTTCACAAAATAAAAGGCCCGTTTTGACAGTACACGCCCATAGGTAATAAAATAAAAGCCAACTGTAGCGTGCAAGTAAAGCGTACATGTTCCACCTGGGAAAACCGCTTCTATTACCTAGCGCGTTAGGGGTTAAAACTTCATGGGCGTGAACTGTCAAAAAGGGCCTTTTATTTTGTGAAGACTTTAGTCCACTCAGAACACAGGCTTCTATCCCTATGAAACTTTTTGTTTACCAACTTCCTTCCTCGAAGCTTCTATCGGCAGATCTGTCAGTATGGAGATGTTGTGTTGCTTGTTGCTTGTGTGCACTTTGTGTGTGACGCCGCCATTTGCTTGTGTGCACTTTGTGTGTGACGCCGCCATTTGGATAAATTAGGCCTAGTATTATAATATCTGTGATTAGGCACATAATTAAAATCAGGGCCGCGAATTTAATCACATGGCTTAAGTTCCGGCGGGCAATTATTGAAGGAAACCTTTCGAGTTTCTGATCGTTCCTGAGCGAATTATTAAGGGCGGGCCCTATCCTAGGCAGTCAGAACTTAGAACTTCATCCTTAACTTATTTTTAGAGGAAATTAAATAAATAAATAAATAAAAATAAATAAATAAATAAAAATAAAGCCAAGCTAAGCACGTCTAACTGAGGAACATACATACTGCGTCATTTTTATAATGATTAGATAAATATCAAGAACACAAATTCAGATGCGGTGCGAAATTGTAAAATAAAACATTATGATGACAGACAGATTTTCTGGCGACTTCAGGCGACTTTTCCATCGAGCCAAATTAATAAAATCGGGGGGCACGGTAGTGCCAAGTCGAGCGCGAAGCAAACACTGCCGTACCATCCTTTACTGGAACCATTTCGCCGTATTTTCAGGCCCCTATTTGAGAACCTTTAGATAAGACCAGAACGCAGAAATTTTTGTCATCCAGTAAGCTATAATCAGATACTTAAAATCTAAAATTTCAAGTCTGTAGGTCATTTAGTTCCGAAGTTAAGCGAAAGCAAAGTTTCGCATGTATGACACTCACTCACTCACTCATGATCATCAGAACTAGTACTTCCCATAAACTCAGAGAGCTGAAATTTAGTACAAAGTTAGGGTTTAATGGCCACATAAAGGGAAAACTATAAAACTAGGATAATCGAAGATCTGGAGTACCTGGTGACCCTGATTAGAAAACACAAGAGCCCAACCAAACTATTAGAGATCGACATACCGCCAAATAAGAAAATGTAATAAAATAAATCAATATGCCCACGTTTCTACAAAAAGAAGTGAAATCCCACCAAAAACATTCTGTAAAAAAACTAGCCAAGTCTCGATGGAGCTGCTTGTTTATCTCTAAAAAGTAATGAAATCTAGACAAAGTCGTGCCATATATTCATAAGGTTCGTAATTGAACTAAATATCTAACTAAGAAGATTCTATGCCGCACTTCTTCATGTGCAGGTTCGTCGAAGCATCATTAGGATGAGCAGACACGAGAATTGCGATTGTGTGTGTGCTCGCTCACCTATGAAGGTAATTATACCCTTCGCACATCATCGTCACCCTATCAATCACATTCCTCAAGTCTCTCGGTAGGGCCTAGTTTAAAATTAATCTTCGCACAACTTCCTCGTTCCGACCACACCAGGGGTCAACGCACCCATATCACTTGACTTGAGAGTAGAACCAATTGTGTCGTCTCGAGCTGTAATTATACCACCGTACGAATGTAATTGGACAATTGTCTTCTTGGATTGGGGATTAGTTAGAGTCGTGTCGTGATCCGTTCAATTGCTTTGGTCAATTTTGAGATTTGTTTTATAGGTAGGATTTAGGATGTTGATCATACATTTAACTATTTGTGTCGCACTCAGTAATGGATGGCGTATTAACGAATTTGTAATTTATGTTACACTCTTACTTAACCTCTCAACTCGTACGAATTAAAAGTTTATGTCCAAAAAAGCTTATTCTTCTAGAAATCCTCACCGTGGACTCAGTGAGGATTTCTGGAATAACCCTTCAAATCTGTTTACAATCTGAATAAAAATAGTACTTTTTTGTCTTTATTTTGTTATTTTTTTCCTCTTTTCCTTTTTCGATAAGTCTAGTGGTTCGCGCGTGCTTCTTACGCTCGAATCCCGGTGCTGACCATAATGAGATAAATTAATTTACCTTTACGAAAGTTCTAGCTGATGGAAAACTTCGCGAGGAAACCTTCAACACTCCATATCGGTGGTGATGGGCTATCTCTGTGACAGGAGTCATTAAATCATTTTACGTAATCAGGATAAAGCCAATCTGCTTTCCATTTACCAGATGTGAAAAAAAAGTAAGATAAGGAAGCAAGAGATGTCTGCCAGTATCGTAGGTAACCTAGCAAGTGGAGGTCTTTCGGTCTCTGCCTACTCCTCGTCCAAAAACAAGGCGTCAGCATGTGTGTGTCTATCAAACTTTTAATCTGTGCACCCGGTTAGAAAATTATGTCTAATTTTAATTAATCTTCAATTCTTCGAAAAAAAACCCCAGGGGTATGATTCTCGCGCATTCGATATACGGATGTCGACACTTATATCGAATGATTTCGCATGGGAAACACGAGATTATCGATTGCGCGAGAATCATACCACGTCTTGGATGTTCATGTTTGTGATGTCGCTGTTTCAGGTTCCCACGACACAGGGTGTCCTAGTGTGGGGCCAGAAGCAATGTATGTGCGTTTATGTTTATGATTAATCGTCTGTTACATTTGACGACTCTTCCAGAAAGTATCTTACCAGCAGCCTCATTGTAGTAGACGGAGATCCTCTCGAGCTGCAGATCGCTGGTTCCCTGGTACACACCGGTCGGGTCGATGCCGTGCTCCTCAGAGATTATCTCCCAGAACTGTGGACGAGAGGAGAAACAGGTTAGGTTTTGAGTTGAGCAAGCCAGGGCCATCATTCTGTACGCGAATCGCATGACAACAGCTGTAGCGAGGATATTCACTATAGAGAGATATTCGAGGATATTCACTACAGATAGAGAATATTAACTTATACCAAATGACAAGGCATATGTACGAGACGCGCAACTCCAACAAAATGGCTACAATCGCGCACAAACTAGAAAGAACCGGCCAAGTGCGAGTCGGACTCGCGCACGAAGGGTTCCGTGCCATTATCTCTAAAAAACCGCAAAAAAAAATGTATGGGAGCCCCCCCTAAATATTAATTTAATTTTAATTTAATTATTTATTTTTTAAGTAAATAATATACTCAATATATTGTGAACATTTTAAGCGTCTACCTGCTACCATTATCAATATCGAGCAAAAATGAGCAAAAAAATGACGTTTGTTGTATGGGAGCCCCCCTTAATATTAAATTTCTTTTGATTTTTAGTATTTTTTGTTATAGCGGCAACAGAAATACATCATCTGTAAAAATTTCAACTGTCTAGCTACCACGGTTCATGAGATACAGCCTGGTGACAGACGGACGGACGGACGGACAGAAGAACAGCGAAGTCTCAGTAATAGGGTCCCGTTTGGCACCCTTCGGGTACGGAACCCTAAAAACAAACAAAACAATCCACACTATGGGTCCGGTAGTGTACAACAAGCTATTTTTTTTATACCTGGGACTATGACTGATGCGCCGAGTGTGTCCATCTTTAGATCTAAATTTAGAACATCGCTTATTGAGAAGTCCCTGTACAGCTATGATGAGTTTTTAGCATAGGCATGTAGGTAACTAGTTAACTAGTCACATAATTTGACATTATTATTTACAATTTTATTAATCCGACATTGCCCAGAAAACGTATTGGTAGGTAAGAATAGGTAGGTATTTTGTTGGTTGTCTTTTGGCGTAGCATATAATATTGGATACTATACCATGCCGTATGGAAAACTAAAGTTATTTTTGGTAGCTAAAGCTATGTGTAAGTTATTAACAAAGTTCATTAACAAACAAAAAAGCACACAATAGTGTTACATTTTAAAGACTTGATGAATGTTTCATTGTTCCGTTCCATGCTCCTTTCGTAGACCTTAGTTATTCTTATTATTTAGCATCGACCCACATGTCAAACATTTTAACGGCCCCTTCTTTAAAAATAAAGACAAGTTACAACATGTTGCCATACCTACTTAAATGTTGTGAATTATTTATTTGAGTTCAATCTTTAGATAGCCTCTACAATATTTGGTAAGGGTAGGTAACGAGATAATGGTGTCCGTTAAAGTTCAGATGGGTTTTTACAAGACGATTTACGCCTGATTGCCCAATGTTCCACCGTTTAGGAATTTGACCGTTTAGGAAGTTGACCGTTTAGGAAGTTGACCGTTCAGCTGAAAATGTAAAAAAATAACCTCTGTCTACAATCCTAATGTGGATCCAGAAACAATGTTACAGCGATACATCTTGTCTATGCCTACAAATGATAAGTCCTGTGCTAATAGCTAATTTCACCAATAATCTCTATCTTTTAGGGAACACTTTATTTTCTTTCAAGGATCACCAAGCAATTGTTTCACTTTGACTAAAGGTTAAGGGTCAACTAGGCTTCTAGGGGACCCCCTATATTTAACAAATTACAAATTCGTTTATTTGCGAAAAATATGGTTATGAAGATGTTATAGTAGTATGTGCAGCATATCTCGCCACGCAGTGGCATGCAAATATTATTTCTAAGGCATTTAATTACATTGCAACAGCAATTAATAAACATAACTATAGAATTCATGAAACTATCCTACAAAAAATGTACAATTTATAATATAAAATATTGAATGCTGAGCGTAATTTAATTAGTATGTCACTCACTCCCTGTCATCCCATATCTGTTTAAAACCGAGCCCTACAGTCTAGAAATTCTTTAATATTATAGAAGCACTTACTTATTAGCCATTTTCTGAGCTTATGTTTAAATATTTCAAATGGCAGTTCCTGTAGTTCTATTGGAATAGAATTAAAAATTTTGTTCGCCATCCAGTAACAGTTTCGCTGCATCAGTGCTGTATGCTATATCGGGAATGTCAGCTTATTGGAAAACCTGGTGTTAAGAGGCTGGCCTCCGAAACAATCGTTAGACAGCTAAGATAAAGAGCTAAGTGTCCCCTAACTGTTGGTGAAATCGGGCATAAGATTGGTTTTTTGGAATGGTCTCCCAAAAACCCAACATTTTTTAAGGGTTCCGGTGACATAGAGGTATCATAGTTTTCTATAAAACCCAAAATGTCGGACAAAGTGACGAAATAGGAAAGTATCGATATTGATAAGTCTTCAAACGGAAATGACACCATAATAAACCTATTTTAGCGTAGTATAACGACAGTAAAATAAAACTTTCATGTTCCGCCGCCGTTTCATGTCGGCATAGAAATCACATAGCAAGCTTGATAACTATGAGATAAGGGGTCATTGGACTGACGTTAGTTTTTGTTGATGATAATAACCTTGATTGATAGATACAATCCCATCAATAATATAACTGTCTAGCTGCTAGACTCTAGCACATCGCTGGATGGAATTATATTTGAATGATATATATAAATATCTTTCAATTTGATATAGATTAATTATCCAGCTTGTATCAAACATCATGTCCTTAGGTACATACAATGTACTACAATATTAAATAAAATACATGAGAACATCAACGACACATCAAAAGGTTTTTGAAATACACTTTCCTTGCCCTAATGCCCACGTATCAAAATTACTGCATAGTAATTCCAGAAATCCCCACTGAATTCTGGACATCTTTTGTGAGTAGTCAGTGAGTTGGTATATGAACTAACTTTTTAAATTCAATTTGTTGTTGTAGTAGGTACCCAGTAGTAGTCGCAGAGAAATGTTTGAAGACTCAATTCATTCGATTGAGCCTGGCGCTCTACAATCATTTGATTTACGATTTCAGTTAAATGTAGGTAGATAAGTCTTTATCATCAAGTTACACGTTTTGAACTTTAGTTCTTAATCTTGCTAGGAATCGAATTCAAATATAATCATTTAGTTATGTAGTAATTGTTTGCCTCTTCTGTACTTTGGATCACTATGAGAGAAGAGCATGATCAAAAACTCGACTCAACCTCATCGTGCGTACGTATACCTACCTACATAGATAGATAAATATTTAGTAGGTACACAAGTACAAACGTAGCATAGATTGAACATAGTTTTACGTTTATATAAATAATGGAAATATTAATTTGAGGTCTTTACTCCACATAACTTATCTTGATGGTCAACTTTTTTCTAGGCCTCATTGGCTGTCCTAAATCACCAGCTTATTGATTTTTACATGAACTCAATTCAACTGAGCAATCATTTTAGATCATTTTGTAATATGAATATTGCAATGGCGATGCTGTTCATAGCGACCTTTCAGTTTCTCCCACAGGTTTCACCCTAGCCTAAACTCGAGAAATATTTGTGGGAAAATAATTTTAAAGTAGGTATTACTTATTATATCCCTAACTTTACTCAACAGTGGGTGTTGGAGGCTGCCCGGCTGGATATAAAATGGATATGAACTATAGGAGATATTATGATTACTGCAATAGAGCAACTATAAGTTTGATGTCCTTTATGCGGAGAAAAACCATATTTTTTTATCGATTACTCCAGCCCCACGTGTCCAATTACTGGCACGCACTACTTCTGACCAGACGACATGCAATGGGTCAATGTTTGGACGCGTTGACATTTCAGTCTGGACGGAATCGGAAGTCCAAGAAACCCTACGAATGATCCCTTTCCCGTTTTCGTTGTAACTAACTAAATAAGGTCCTGAATTAAGGGTGCACCTGCTGCCGTTAATACGGGATATTTTAATTTTTTTTAAAAGGATTTTAATTTGCTTACTATATTTATTCAGTATTCAGTATTTATTTATTGTGTCATATAAATAAATACCATATAAATGTCATATAATTTATTAAGGGTTAAGGGACCCTACTGATACAGTTTAGTCTAGTCTGCTAATTAATGCCTTTTAGGGATTTTTCAGATGATGAGATGCCCACCTAAAGTTGTGTGGGGAGGGGAGCGGGTTGTCAAGACTTTATTGGTCAGACTGAGTAAAATTTGAAACAATGTTGTGTTGTTTGCAGAATATACACTTACCTAATTTCAGACACACTTCTTTTTTTTTAAGACCGCCGACATCTAATGACATTCGAGAGCGAAGCGAAAGAGCAGCAAAAAATAAATAGCACAGAAAGTTTTTCAAGCGAATGACCTAAACTGTATGACAGCGAAGAGCACTCGTTTGTATCATCCTCTATGAAAACCCAGATAATTAATCTGCGTTAAGTACACATTTGCATTTAACTGCATTTTCCATGCATTTCCATTTCATTTCAACGTTTCCTGGCAGCCATTTTGAATTTCAGCCCGCCGCGACGGTGCATTTTGAAAATAGAACTTTAAGTTTTTCTTTCTTATTGCATCGTCTCTTGGCCGTTGACATGTGCATCTTATTTTCGGCCAGTGCTGGAGGTTTTACCATATTCGTTACTAAAATGGACGCCATGTAATATGACACGAATGAACGGTCTTTAAACTGACATCTTTATGATAGATCAGATTGTTCTACATTTACGGCGGATATCATCTGTCCGCTGTAAAAGGATGTGTAAATATGGTGTTGAAAATTACGCCTTTTTAATTGCAGCTAATGAGTGTCGTCAAGGTGATAAAGACAAAAATAGGTTTCCGGCTAGGTAGGTACTTTTGGACGCTGAAGTGGCTGGCGCCAAATAAATTTAAACGAGTTACAGAAATATTTGAGATACTTACTTCATTACAATATACCTAAGAGATACATTAGAGGATTCCCAAAAAAAATTGCATGTGACACTTAAAACTTAAAACTTGGAGGCCCACTAGACCACAGAGCTCTATACTTTTTATGTCATTTTTATTAATTTTATTGTTTTGTTTTGTTACTTTATTTGTTTTTGTTATAATTTGTTTTTTTTTCTCTCTTTTCCTTTACAGGTACGGTCTGAAAACCAGCGCTTTGAGATAGAACATGTTTGTGCTACTCACAGCAAACGCTGAGACCGTCCCTTTTTTGTCTTATTAAACTAATGTACCCTATTTAGCTGTACTTTTTATGTATATTTTTTTTAAGGCAAAATAAACTATTTCTATTCTATTCTATTCTAAAATGTAAGTAGTAGGTACGATGAATATGCGAGTCTTAGGAAAAAATGCTGTCTGTATTATTTAACTAGTATTATTTATAAATCCAATAGTGTTGGATCAATAGGATTCCATCTATTCAACGAGTTCCTTTGTTTTTAGGACATAATTGGAAATGTAGACTCGAAAGAGAATTTTGAAAATAAATACAACAAGGGGCGTATCGAAACAAAATGACGTTGACTGGCATTTTGTAAACACTGCTTGGATATCCATTAAAAGGATACTCATATCCTTCTACATGTATGAAAGCATAAAAGCACAGGAAGTAGTTCAAGAGAGGTTTATAGCTGGATGGCGGTATTAACACCATGGCAAGAAAGGATAGAAAATTTCTATCCATAATCTGCAGATTTGAGATTGCTAGTGTCAATTTTGACATAAATCCCATAGCGTAACTGTCACATGTAACGCGTAATCTGCAGATCACGGATAGAGATAGGTTATTGGGATCGGCCGTTAGTCTAGCTGCAATATTTGCAGACACACAGAACACAAATACGTCACTTTCATGTTGCCATCATTGAAATTAAATTATATACAAGCTCCAGTTGCTTCAATATGTGATACCTAGTTACATAAACGTCTCAAGTCGCAAAAGAATGTTAAAATGGTAACGATTTAACGACAAAATAAACCAAAAAATGCGGAAGTAAGACTTGAAAGATATAATGGCACCAAAACTAGTAGCGCCGGTGAATCTCTAGCTTTGTTGTTTTAAAACGTTTTTTAATCTCTTGTTTGCTTTTTTAACTGCTGTCGGTTATTCTTATTCAACCTGTTTGTTTTAAAATTCAACAAACGTTCGCATACGCAACCTATGAACGTTGACGGGCCGCCAGATAGTTTCGTATCGGCTGATCGAACACAGCTCTCTTACCTCGTCCCCCGCCGCCCGTAAATTGGTGAGTTATATGGTTCATGTCTTGAGACTGAGCCCCGCAGTCGCGAGCCGCGGAGCTCCTCCATCCACATCGGCTCATGAACTCTCCGGTACGGCCATGTCCAGTTCGGAGTCTATTAAGTTGGCAAATGTTTTCTTGGGAGATCGAAACCCTTCGGCTTTTGTGTTGAATCAATTTTCATTGGGAGATTTGGGGGAGTGTTAGCGGTCCACTCTTGCTTCCACGCCTCCGAGATATTAAAGTCCAAAGACCCATATTAACGAACCCCTCTCTGTTGCTGTATGAGATGTTTCAGCTTTAGTAATTTTCATGCGCGGAGCACAAAGAGCTTGCCGAAATTATGGCTTCAGTAAGTATGTGATTGGTCCGGCTCTGTGTATCAGCAATGTCTAATCATTCAGCCAAGGTGACAAAAACAAGTGCGAGTCGGACTCGCGCACGAAGGGTTCCGTACTATTACCTATAAAAAACGCAAAGAAAAAAACCCTATGGTTGTATAGGAGCCCCCTTAATATTAAATTTCTTTTGTTTTTTAGTATTTGTTGTTTATAGCGGCAACAGAAATACATCATCTGTGAAAATTTCACCTGTCTAGCTACCACGGTTCATGAGTTACAGCCTGGTGACAGACAGACAGGCAGACAGACGGACGGACGGACAGCTAAGTCTCAGTAATAGGGTCCCGTTTGGCACCCTTCGGGTACGGAACCCTAAAGAGATTTCCTAGTTCCCTACACAGTTACGTTAATCTAGGTTTAGGTATTTCAGTCATTTGAAGACATTCACCCCGTTTCGTGGTCTACCAAGTCTAGTGGGATGACTCACTCTAGAAATTCAGCGAATAATTTTAACGATCTCTGTCTGGCTGCACATAGAGCTGGTTTCATTACCGACTTACCGAAAACTGGTATAATCCGGATAATCATGTTTTTGAAGTCTGCCTGCACCCCGTGGTGGAAAAGGCGTGACGACTATGTTTTGTTATATAAGTATAATATTTTTTTGGAGCCGAGATCAGGAGCTTGGATAAGGTGCTTTCAAAAAGTGGTACAATTAGGGGCATTGTCCGATCGATGCCGGTCTACCTCTTGATGAAATACCATCTATGGAAAAGTATTTATTGTTCAAAAATACCAAGTCTTTGTTAGGCCTCTGCCTAACTACTAAGTAGTTCCTTTCCTGTACCCTATTTTATTTTCACATTATGGCGGTGGAAGTGAATGATTACCAGGACAATTTCCAGTTTAAAGTTGACCTGCTCAGGTCAGACTCAACGGTCAAGTTCAATGAGCAACCAGTCACGCAATTTCCAACCTAACTAATTAGCAGCATGTGAGGAGTTGAGGACATTGCATTTTGCAAGGTATGAGGTAGATACAAAATCGAGCTGGTAATAAGTTAGGGGATCTAAGTTGAGAGGGGTCAGTAAAATATGTGTCCAGATGTTTCATTTCATTACTTTGGAACGAGCGACAAAGAGATCACACATAAACCATATGTAGGTTTCCGTGATCGCTCCGAAAACTTAGTTTGTTTTTTTTTGTAACATGTATACAAATAATAAAAAATAAAAACAAAAAAAAAAGTCTAAAAAAGTAATACTGATTGAATCACCAGCAAGTGACAAAGGAGTCTACGCTGTGTGCAGTCCCATTGGTAACACACGAAGTGACTGTCAGTAAACTTGTTAGTAACCAGCCCATCTGATTAGGGGTGATCATTCTCAGATAAAGATAACTTTATTTGACACTTCATGTACGTGTGATATAAATGCCTCAGTTAAACAGACAGGTTTAAACGTTACCTGAGGATGCAAAGATCGGCCCTTATATGTTTTTCATCTTCAACACACCATGAATTAATAATCGTATCGAGTGCAATGCCACACACAAATGTGTTAGTAATGGTTCAGAAAAAATATAATTTGTTACACCCCGACGCAGAATAAAAGAGTCATCTTCACACATCTGCTGATTGTGGGATCACTGCCCTGTTTTAATGACTTATGTTGTGAGCTACATTGTTCAGATCATGGGCTTTCATTAAGTGCATAATTTAATTAATTCATAATTTTATAACCCGTTGGGTTTTGCTGGGTTATTCCAGAAATCCCCACACTCCATGGGCGTTAGTGAGGATTTCGGAGTAAAACCAGAAATCCTCAAATGTCAAGGGTGGATTTTCTTTTCGACTTATTTGGATGTCCACGTCTTATAGGAACAAAACCACTGAAGCAAACTAATAATTTAATTCTTATTGTTGTTCTAGATACCCAAGTATGACATTAAAACTAAAAACATTATGTGTAGGCATACCTAAAACCTGAGAAATCCACCTACGAAAGTTCAAAATCACCGATTACGAGCGCTGGGAGGCTTGTCTCCCGCGCGTTTTGGGTCATACTAGCTTCGATAAGTTTCTGGCGGAACACAGTACCAAAACGATTTATACCTCATTGGAAGGGAAATCATTTCACGTACACTATTCAATAATAAAAACAATAACGTTTAGTAGTAATTTGTTAAATGAGAGGTCGCGACATGTTTGTCCCACTCTGAACCGTGCTTCTCATGCTTTCCAATACGTATTGCTATCTCATTGGGCACACACACTAGCGTCCTGTCGCTAACGCATGTTAAAACAGGTTAGTTGTGCGTGCGGCTGCATAGGAAGTGGACGTGGAACATATTCTTTTTGGCGGTCTAACGAGGTATGTTTTTCACGCGATGTACTTTGGTACGCCGATCGGGTAATTTCCGTGGCTCATTTTTTGATTACTTATAATTAGACTTGCATTTTGTCATTCCATTTTTCAGATGGTAAAAATGACGGAGCTTACATTTTTGAATGATTTTTTGTAATTTTAATAGTAGTTAAGTATTTGAGATCAAAACAGTCGTTTGTCGTAATTTCCGTGGCGTAATTTCCGTGGGCATTTTTACCATGGAAATTACGGTCGTGCCTCGGAAATTACTGAAAGCTTTAATTAAATGATAACCTAACTTAACGTTTCCTTAACGGGGTGGCAGAAGCTCAGATGGGTCTCAACATTTAATTTTTACCACTTTATTATATTATCCGACAGCACGTTTTGCCGAAACATTTTTTTTTCCTTTCGGCGAAACGTGCTGTCGGTGAATCGATGTATCGGTTAAACGCATTTATATTTAAAATAATTTCAATCAAGGGTAATTCGGGATAACGTATGGCACTCCAGTAAAAGTTCAAACCCTTCATCCGGTTATGAATTGATTACACATAACAAATCTTACGTAATCACAAACGGGTATTTGGCATTCCTAGCCGGGTGAAATTATTTGTGCGGTTTTTTCTGTCACCAGACTGTATCTCAAGAACCGTGATATCTAGAGTGTTGAAATTTTCGCAGATTATGTATTTCTGTTGCCGCTATAACAAAAAATACTAAAAACAAAATAAGATGAATATTTAAGGGGGGCTCCCATACAAAATTACGTGTTTTTTATGAATCTGTCTGTCTCCAGGGTGTATCTCAAGAACCGTGATAGCTACAGAGTTGAAATTTTCACAGATTTTGTATTTCTGATGCCACTATAACAGCAAATACTTAAAACTTAATAATAAGAAAAATAAAGGGGGGCTCCCATACAACAAACGTGACTTTTTTGCAGTTTTTTGCTCGATGTTAATTCGTAATTTTTGACAAAAGTAGCAAAAAGTAGCACTCCAATCGTGAAATACCTATCATATGACAGTTTTTGTTACCCGTTACAACAGTAATCTTTAGTCGGAAAGTCGGAAGCACTCGGAAGGATAAATATAATCACTTTGAAATGTACAATTCAGATAAAAACTGAATAAATAATGGAGACAATTTGTAAATAGATTTTGAACCTTTCAAATACATGTAAACATCAGTGAATAGTAATAAATAAGACTGTTCTTACCTGTATTACGATAATCCATAGTACTTTTGGGCAAATAACTCGTAATAAACAAACACTGAGGTATCAAACACGGTACGTTTTTAATGTAGCCAGTAACTGACACCGAGCGCATGTTACATCCATCAAGTTCCGGCTGATTTTTGGGTTAAAAGCATTCCTAACAGATGTTTATGGATAATGTTACTATGGTTTTGTTATGGGTTTTTTCTTTTTTGATAAATACACTCATAAAGTTTTTTTCATTTTTATTTCATCACTTTTAGAACAAATAATTGTCAATTGATCTTATGATCGACCAATCACTGCCAGAAATACGTAATAATATATCCATGTATGATAAAGTAGTCCTTTCGTAATTTCCATGGTAAAAAAATTCCACGGCCGTAATTTCCGTGCCAAAAATATTTTTGATGATAAATTTTAGCCAAAGTATTCGCTTCTAATTGACGCCTCATTGATAGTTTAGTTTTTGAGGCTTTAGTCTTTCATAATCTTTGTTAATTTTACATGTATTACGAGAAACAAAAAATGCCACGGAAATTACGTGAAAATCGGAATTTCAAAAATCCACCCTCAAACTATGTGTGAAGTGAAGAATTAATTTATGTTGTATCTAAATTTTATTTGCCAGAAAGAATTAAAGTGTCCACGTTTTTTAGGGTTCCGTATCCGAAGGGTGCCAAACGGGACCCTATTACTGAGACTTCGCTGTCCGTCTGTCCGTCCGTCCGTCCGTCCGTCCGTCCGTCCGTCTGTCACCAGGCTGTATCTCATGAACCGTGGTAGCTAGACAGTTGAAATTTTCACGGATGATGTATTTCTGTTGCCGCTATAACAACAAATACTAAAAATCAAAAGAAATTTAATATTAAGGGGGGCTCCCATACAACAAATGTGATTTTTTTGCTCATTTTTGCTCGATATTGATAATGGTAGCAGGTAGACGCTTAAAATGTTCACAATATATTGGGTATATTATTTACTTAAAAAATAAATAATTAAATTAAAATTAATTTAATATTTAGGGGGGCTCCCATACATTTTTTTTTGCTGTTTTTTATAGATAATGGCACGGAACCCTTCGTGCGCGAGTCCGACTCGCACTTGGCCGGTTATTACAATAATATACCAACAATGCCTCATAAAATCTCAATAAGAACTTTTCTTGGCCGACAACGTCAAAGGTCCAAAATAGGAGTTCTAAAGAGTTAACAGGATATTCGTGACATGCTGACAATGGTGCTGTATTGTTGACGCACAGTGACCAATACGCATAATGTCTAATTTGCCAGTTTTGCAAATTACATTCTGCGCACGCACACGGTATAAGAAAACTTCCCACATCGAACGTCATTATTTGTGATTGTGAGCATGTCGTGGAATAAAATATGCAAAGTATTTAATTTCAGTTTGAAAATTAGTGTCATTCATTACATTGCTATCCCGTATGGGAAATTGCTTTTTTTTGGCCTCTGTGGCGCAGCGGTTGCACGTCTGCCTACCATGCGAGAGGTCCCGGGTTCGAATCCCGGCTGGGGACAAAAAAAAACCCCAGGTCTTGGATGTTTACCTACATGTTTGTGATGTCACTGTTTCTGGTTCCCACGACACAGGGTATCCTAGTGTGGGGCCAGAAGCAATGTATGTGCCTTTATGTTTATGTTTCATGGTTTTGGACTCAATAAAACGTTATTGTTCAGTACCTACACAACATTGTTGTAATTGAACGAAATTTCAAAACTTGTGAGTGTACTGTAGAAAAAAATATCACCATCATCGTATTGTCTCGAGAAGAATGTTATGATAATGGTATCGATGATTGTAAATATTTCTAAGATAAAAGGCAAAGCAATGACTATTTTGCAAACAAAATCAGAGCAATAGTCATCATTACAATGATAAACAGTATTCTTAGTCATAAACTCATAACTATATATAGCAAAAATAGCAGCAATGTTAATAAAATAAGTTTCCTGTTTGAGAAAAATGCATGTACCTACTTACATTGTATTTTATGCATATACTTACTATATTTTAACGAATGGATTCATGACACCGAACATCTGAATTATCCATAGGCATGCATGGTAGGTACCTATAGCTATTTTCTTTACAACTACTCCTGCTGCAACTGCGTAATTTTCGCCGATTTCCCTCATCTTTTATCAAAACACCGTTTTAAAATGCTAATTTTCTTCAATTTTCTTTTTTTTTTCTTTTACTTTTCTTGTAGTACGAAGCGTAGCATTTCGTGCTGAGTTATTGTTAATAACATGCGTGCTTTGTTTACTACCGAATTGGCAAATGAGCACGTTTCAATATACTTCAATATACTTACCTACTTTATTGCACAAAATAATAAATTTTACAAAGTTTCTGTCTATTTCTTTGCCTATCAAACTATTCTGACAGGTAAAAAAAGAGAGCTCGTTAGTGACGTTCCTATCTATATCTTGAAAGTGGTGTGATGTGATGTGTGATATGTAATTTAGCGTCTCCTCAATTTGTTTGAACCCATGCCATTTGAGAACTGAATGATTCATTAATTGATTGTCCATAATACTTCCACATCCACACAATAGCACCCATCTTTAGTCAGTTAATCAAAATTTCATTATGTGTGGTGTCTCATCAATCAGCTACTTCCAAAATTGTTTACACTAATGGAGACAACTATGTAGGTTAAGTCTAGCTGTCTAGATGCACAGCTACTAAAATGTGTTTTCTCGGCTATTGCGAAAAGAAAGCATAGAATAATTACATCGTTTTGACTTGCTCTAATAAAAACCGTGAAGAGTCTCGTAATTCACGGTGTGATTGTGATAGCTCTTCGGATTCATTAGAAAGTTGCCAAATGGCGAATTTTAACATTCAAAATTAACGTTATATTAATAAATCGCATTGCTCAAATCATATCCATACTTAGCGTCACTTATTGTCCCATATGTAACCTAGCTAGCTATGAAGATATGACCCCATAATGTATCATATCAGGTACTTTTTCCTCGTATGAATACTCACTTTTGGTATTCATTATGTTAGAAATAGGACATAGACTTTCTGACAGACATCTGCGTCTCTGGTAATACGGATTTCATTGAAACCCTCAAGATATCAACAGTGAGAAAGCCCTTGCTCGATATAAAGGTTGCCTGGCAGACTGATGATGTTGACAAAGAAGCAGTCAGAAAATGATCTACTGACCAAAACGCGGCCCTTATCAAGGCTTCACGATGATTTCCTTCACCGTTGGAGAGTGGCCTGATAAAATAGTACCTAAGCTTTTTAAATGAGCATTAATTTATTTGTTTACTACATCTACTAGTCAGTAATCAAACATTACACTAATCATGTGAATAAAACATGAAGTCCCCCATCATAACTTGTAATTACTTATAGCTTAGCTAAGTTTCATAATAACAAAAACTTTCAATCAGCCAGCCCAGTTCACCTACTGCTGGGTATAGTTTAATTAAATAATAAATAAATAAGGCCTTTAATTACGTATATAAAAAATAATCTTAGTACCTGTACCAAGTATTTTTGAAATGTTTTACTGGAAAAAACTGCCAAACTACCTTCATTTTTCAAATTCCCGTTCAAAAACCAACGGTCAAACACAAAACTAAAACCAACGCAGCACTGACCTTCGCTCCAATCTGGTTTCCGCACTGGCCTGCTTGAAGATGCACTATTTCCCTCATAATTTATTATTACTTAAAAACTAATTAATAAAATTAGTAAAATGTATTTCTCGGTTGTCGTGTACGACCGAACTGTCCCTGCCTCTGTCTGCCACTGACTGGCTGAGGAAATTATAACTGTAGGGAGGAAGCTATGTGCAATGGATCACTGTACATTACTCATAGGGCGGTGACTCTTGTTGGTAAAGGAATAGAGATTACGATTGATGTGTGAGGAATTTTGTTAGTGGTTTTAAATCTACGCGACACGCGACGGTCCGTAGCGGTTTGATAAAAATGTAAGGCTAGTTTAATAATGGGAATAACTATGAAACAAGTGGGTAAACGAGTAGTAAACACATTTTTGAAGGGTTACCAGTTCGTTGATTGGTCTGTAATTAATTAAAAATATCTGGGGACCGAGCTTTGCTCGGGCGGTTGGTGGTACAAACAGAATAAAATATTCATTAAAAAATTCATATTCATGAGACTGCATTATCATTAAATTAATCAATATGCTGCTCTGTTTTTAAACAGCCTGACGCAAATGACTGACTGACTGACCTGACTTTGTTTTCCTCGCAAAATGCCTGTTTGCTTACTGTAGCAAGAGCAAGCAAGAAGGTTGAATAGCAGGTGATGAATTTAGAGATTCGACATTATTTGAACGAAACTTTTTTGTGTGAATTCTCTGACGACTCGCGCCAAAAAGTGTTTCGTGATGTGAGGTCGCAATGAGTAACTAACTTTTTGATTGTCATTGTTTTTTTTCTTTTACTAAAGTGAAATTGCCGTTCCTATAGCGCGGGAATGATAAAAGCATGAAAACTCGGAAATACGTTAATTTTCACTTTTGAGACCTAGCTCGATCGATTTTGTACCCTCAAAAACCCCTACGTTGCAAATTTCATCGAAAACTACAGCGCCTTTTTCTAGAACTCAAAACATATATCGTTACACCGTTACATACTAATATTCCTCATAAATATTATGATGGCGGTGCTCGCTCGGGCCAGCCTACGGCTGGTCCCTCGCGCGCACACCAATTAGAGATAAAAAACAAACAGAAGGCTTCTCCCCGAACCAGAGCAGTGGAGGCAATCAAGGCAGTTTAGAGCAAGCCCTAGACAGTTAAAATATAACTATTGTTTCGCTGTAGCCTGCACCTTCTTTTTATTTGTAAAATTACTCGTATTTGGCGAGCAATTGAACTCCCTTTTCCCCATTGTTTACAAGAATAACTAGGTACTAATAAATAATAATAAACTCCCTAAAGTATTATAAGCCAAAAATCATAGTTTATCCAGTACCTAATGAGCCACTTCATGCCTAATTGGTTACCTTACCTAATACATTACCATTACCTTAGACGAGGAATATTTGTATGTATGTAACAATATAATATGTTTTGAGTTCTAGAAAAAGGCGCTGTAGTTTTCGATGAAATTTGCAATATAGGGGGTTTTGGGGGGTAAAAAATCGATCAAGCTAAGCTAAAATTTCGTATTTCCGAGTTTTCATGCTTTTCTTATACTCGTGCAATAGGATTGACAATTTCACATTAGTACAATGAAAATAAGGCAGAATTTTAAATGACAATCAAAATGTAAGTTAACTCATTGCGACCTCAGATCACGTGACACTTTTTGGCGCGTCTTCGGAAAATTCACACAAAAAGTTTTCGTTCAAATAAGGTCGAATCTAAGTCCATCATCTGCTATTCAACCTTCTTGCTTGCTTCTAGTTTGCAGCTGTTCAAAAGCAGAGCAGCATATTAATCGGTGTGCAGTCTGATGATATGAATATAATGTCTTATTGTATTTGTACCACCAACCGCCGAGCAAAGCTCGGTAACCAGATATTGTAGTTATTAAATTAATAAAAACTTTTTTGTATTCTAAGAAATGTATATTCGATGATTCTCCGTTATTTTTAATTATTTGCCAGGATAATGCTGATCGATATCTGTGATGCTGATGAAGATCATTTCCCTTCACGAATTCATCCGTATAACATTACCCTGTGATGTGAAGTAATATAATATGGGACAGATCTCTTCAACATTTACCTTCTTTATTTATTTATTTATTTAAAGTAAATTCGTACAACATGACAGAAAAAAATAATCCAATTCGTCGTACAAAGTATCCAAACTATAAAATAGATTACACTTACATTAAACACCACATGAAATTATTAGTCAGGTCAATAAGTTGAAAGTGGAGGTAAATCCCATTGTCTAATTATCCAAGTTATTGGGTACATTAAAACCATAGAGAATTACTTTCTTATGCAGCATAACTTTCCATTTGTGCAACACTGGCACAGACTAAGTGCCTTTTCACACGTACCCGGCAGCCGGCCGGTCGCCGGGCCGGGTAAAGTGTAATGTATGAGCTCCAGTCGCGACCGGCCGGTTGTGCATGTGAAAGCTGTCATTGGAGCTCATACATTACTACTTTACCCGGCCCGGCGACCGGCCGGCTGCCGGGTACATGTGAAAAGGCACTAAGGTGAGAGGGCTCCATGGAAGGCCACTCTAACAAATAAACCATTATTATTAGTTTGTTTTCTGGATAAATGAACAAAATCTTAACTTTGTTTTTTTGAGTATCCCATAGAAAACTTTTTATTATTGCAAAGTTTATCAGTAGTTATTGAAGGTAAGTTTTATAAACCTCTTCCAAACGGCCTTGCTTGGAACACGGCTCCTTACAAGGCCGATATAATGAATCCGTCATTTAACTGAAAACTCGCAGTGACAACTAAAATATCTGCTTATCCATAAACTATATAAAAAGGTATTTCGTGTGATGAAACATTAAATGCTTACAATATTATAATCACATACTAATTATTCAATGAACATTACTTGAACACAATCGTATAACTAATATGTACTCATTTTTTTTTATAAATAATACTTACTATCGAGTATTATATCCATCAAATAAGTTGCAAATAACCTTTGAACTTAAATTATGAAAAATTTGAAAACAAGTAATTGAGCTAAAACGGCCTTTTTAGGGTTCCTAGTAAGTCCAAACAATAATTTTTTTAGGGTTTCGATCCTTAAAAGGAAAAAAAAAGAACCCTTATAGGATCACTTTGTTGTCCGTCTGTCTGTCTGTCCGTGCGTCCGTCCGTCCGTCCGTCCGTCCGTCCGTCCGTCCGTCCATCCGTCCGTCCGTCCGTCTGTCGGTCCGTCCGTCCGTCCGTCCGTCCGTCCGTCCGTCCGTCCGTCCGTCCGTCCGTCCGTCTGTCTGTCTGTCTGTCTGTCTGTCTGTCTGTCTGTCTGTCTGTCTGTCTGTCAAGACCTCTTTTCTCAGAAACGCGTGGAGGTATCATGTTGAAATTAATATCGATTACTCAAGTCTATGGTCCCTTGGAGTTGTGAAAAAATTAAACTTCTAGGTCCACGCAATCAAAAGATATTATATCATGATTTTGCTGAATTTGTATGAACTCGCGTGGAACTCGCAAGGGAATCAAAACCTATAGGGTACTTCCGGTTGGCCTAGAGTCATGAAATTTGGAATGAAGGAAGGTCTTATAGCACAAGTAAAGGGAAAAATCCAAAAAATCCTTTCTCAGAAACGCATGGAGGTATTAAGTTGAAATTAATATCGATTACTTAAGTCTGTGAACTCTTAAAGTTGTGAAAAAATTAAACTTATTTCAACGCAATCAAAAGTTCAAAGTTCAAAGTGTTTATTAATCAAGAATTAATTACAGGTTTACTTATAATTAAAGCTTAAGTAAGTTCTAAATATTATTCAAAGCATGACATTAACTTCTGCACCGGTCAGAGACCGCCTCGCAGTAAGTTAAGATCAAAAAAATAATCTAAAAACTAATTTCAGTCTAAAAACAGTTTTTTTTTTATATATATATCTACCTGTTTACAGAATGGACAAATACAAAATGGAAAAAAGTAATTATACGTAGTCAAAAGATACCGCATATGTCTCAATTTTGCTGAAACAGCTTGATATTCGCAATGGAATCAAAACCTAGAGGGTACTTCCCGTTGACCTAGAATCATGAAACAAGCATGCACGAAGCAAGGTCTTATAGCATAAATAAAGGGAAAAATCTGAAAACTGCAAATTTCTGTCTTTTTAAAAAAAAAACAATTTGTTTTAATGACATCACACTTTAGTTTTTTATGTGGAAACCTAATACACGTGTTACGCTCTCCAAGTGTGATCGGAACCCTTGGTGCGCGAGTCCTACTCGCACTTGGCCGGTTATTTATCTATGACAAGGTTTCTTTGTTCAACAACATAAAACAGACTTACCGTAACTAGACACCTTATTAATCATTTATTCTGTCTTCTTTACTTACTAAATATTATAATAGTATCCATAATAAATAAATCATAAACTCCATGTGCCCAACAAGGCCGAATAAGGCCAACTGACAAAATTTTAAACGGCCTTGCAAGGAGCTATTGACTTTTCTAGAAACACTACCGATATTTTGACTAAAATCGAAATTAATCAATATATTTCTTCATTTATACCATAACAAATCTTCATTCTATTGATTTAGAGTAAAAAATAATGATTATAGTAGATTTTTTACCGGTAAAAGTAATGTTTTGTTGTGAGTGCGAATTAAAATTTTAACGTCTACGATCGAAGTCAACAAAGCAAGGGGTCGCAACGACAAATTAGCTACGCGAGCGACCCGTCGTCGCGTCGCCGCGTTTGTGTCGTTGAGTCAGTGGAAGGAATTTGTGATCACATGGCTATAAATACGACTTTTTAAAAATCAGCCTTCCAAGGAGCGCGGCCTTTCATGGACTCCCCACTTTATATTCCCTAAGGGCTACTACAGATGTAAATTAATTTAATGTATAAGGTAGACTAGACGTCGTCAATACCAACTCCAATAAACTTTTATCAACTCCATACATTAGGTTATGAAGTTGTCTACAGTTTACTCGAGTTTGTAGTTAACTTCTCGTTCTCGGCCCAACCTTGTCGATTATTTGTCTATGCTTACCACATGATGTTTTTACTGAGAGTCTGCTGACCATTTGTGCTTCTGCCATTCCAATTGTCCACGAAACGATTAACTTTTAACTTTCATTCACCTTGACCGTGTTCCAAATCATTTCCATCAAGGTAAACTACACCAAAGCAGTGTGACTTTAGACCGTACCATGCAAACAATAAGAACTGTACCTAAAGGTTTAACTTGCCTAGTTCGCGCTGCGGTTTTCTTTGTACTTTTTTGCGTTTAATTTTGTGTCTGCATCAACTAGCGGTAGTTTATTGTCATATTCATGATGGCCCTGTAGCCTGTATGCATGAACATCAGACAAACATTAAAAAAATACGCGTGTAGCACCGTACACGTGTTAGAAGTAAAACTTCTGTAGCTAGATCATTAAGTGGTACCTATACTATACACCTATACCTACCTATACTAAAAGAGATTTAAATTTCCAATTTTGAGATCCAATCTCTGCTTCAAGTTACTTTTCAGTTTCAGACGTCCGATTATTTGAAATTATTTTATACTTGTACTTACTTTTAATACGTCATGTCATTTATTTCCCACCATTCCTTATCTACAATTTGTCGCGCTCGTGGTGATATACTTAATTCATTCAATAGTGTCACTACTATTTGCATCTCGCTCAGATTATATACCATCTGACGTCTCGTCTCTATGCCGTCTCGCTCAAATGTATGCATTGCTTTGCTTGTTTTAGAAATCCATATCGTCCCGTGTGACATTGATGAAACTCTTTTCTTACAAACTGTATGGATCGCATCGCACAGCTGTCAAACATAAGTTCCGGTTCCAACAAAGAGGTTGAACGAAGTAGTTTGAGTCATGCTAGATATTAGGCTACTAACGCCATCTAGCGAAAGAGAGTGAGCGCCATCTTGGCCATACCGGAAATCAAGAACTCGTGGAAGAATGCTTAAAATAATTTTTATTTGTTAACGTTTCATCAGGTTTTTCTCTCACTAATTAACATTCTTTATTGTACGAATGTATTATTATTTTATCTGATTAGTTAAAAACCGTATTGAAAATAGTTGCGGTTTTAAAAGTCTTCAGCCGACCCTGACGTCACCGTTTCGAATTTCCGTTACATTTCTTAGCCACTCGTGATAGCACCCGACTAGTAGCAATTGAAAAGCAAATATATGAATAACCCACAGTTGAGAGGTTAAATAAATTTTACCCCCGTGCCCTAAGAAGTTTTACTTCAAAAATTACGAACGAGCAGTAGACGAAAAGCGGCGGCTGTTCCGGAGTCATTTGGGGTCGGGGATTTCATTTTCATCATTAGTTTCTGTTTTAAAAAGGGTGTGTTTTTTTTTAAGATGGTAAATATTAATACCATTCTGGTTAACATCGGAAAAAATCGGTAAAGTGGTAAAATATATACTTACCATTGTCTCCTTAGGTTTTCTAAATTTTTTCATTAAGTACTAAGGTTTTACCCTGGTTTACTTATTTTTATACCATAAATTCAGTTGCGATACTTTTCAGCACAATGTAAGTACTAAATTGTAGCGTATGTACGTAACTAAATTTACAACTGAAGTCATGCCAGAAAACATCACACATAAATAATAGGGAGTAAAACTTAAAAAAAAAACGATTTCCACAAACCCTATTTGATTAGAAACCAATGTCAAGTGCTTTTTGAGACTAATACAAACTGTAACCCCCTTCCCCCCCCCTCCCCTTGGGGAATTAATTTTGACAAATCACATCTCAGTGCTACCCTCCCTACACTGCTACAAGGAAACCCTGTACAAAGTTTCATGGCTGTAGGTCCACCGGTTTAGGCTAGGCGTTGCCTGCCCGTCAGCCACGCATTGGTAACAGTAAAACACAAAAATCACTCCTGTAGTCCCGTTGTCCACCCCCTGTCTGTCCCCCACCTGTGGGGACAACGGAACTGTAATAAAATAATTTACTTTATGTCCTGTTGTCCACCCCCTGTCTGTCCGCCACCGGTGGGGACAACGGAACTGTAATAAAATAATAAAATTATGCCCTGTTGTCCCCACCATTCATTTTCTAGTGAAAGGGTGGACAACGGAACTTAATAAAATAATTAAAAAGTGTCCCGATGTCCCCGTCATCAAATTAAACCTCAAATCATTTTTGTCATGCCGTTGATACGTTGAAATTCAAAGAATACACAACACAGCCCAATCTACACATAGCCCAATCACGAACAAAGATTGGGTTGATTTTTATATTGTTCCAGTCGAATTTGATTGTAATGAGGTCGTTTATGGATAGCTGGCAGTCACTTTTCATACCAAAGTACTTTTCTTTTTGTTAGGAAATGCATAGTTTTATGAAAATTCAAGGTTAAAATCGCGACATTTCGGTGATCAAAACGTAATTTGCAACGAAAATCGGCAAATCAGCAACGATAAAGCAATTTGGGAAAAGAAAATATCACAAAGGTATGTAGACACATTTGCTTTAGGTCACTTTCTGTGTTTAAACTAGAGATAGGTTGTGTTAGGTCACAACGTTATGAACGACCTGGAGCCGAGCGAAGCGGAGCGGAGCGAGGCGACTCCATCTGGTTTCAAAAAACCGAAATGGTTGCTTTAGGTCACTTTCTGTGTAAATACTAGAGATAGGTTGTGTTAGGTCACAACATTATGAACGACCCGGAGCCGAGTGAAGCGGAGCGGAGCGAGGCGACCCCATCTAGTTTCACAAAACCAAAATGGTTGTTAAACATTATGTTTTGTTTATAATGTGGGTGCTGGGGGGTGTTTTTCTTAATTTTCCCTCCTTTAAAATTATTGTTTTTTTTTTCATTTTCTGATCATTTTGGGTGAACCTAACCTCCAATTTTAATAAACTTAAAAAAATCATATCTCAAAAAGTATACACTTCCTAACTTTATAAACTATATTGGGGGATGGGGGGACCTCCCCCTCTCCCTTCCCCTTTCCCCTTCCCCTAAATTCAACTAGAACGATTCAAAAAAAATCCCCAGAGATTCGATAGAAAACTATCGAAAAGCCAAATGTGCCTTAAAAAGCCTTCTTTGTGACATAAAATATAATTTCCTGCGGTCTCGAAAACGTTTTACGATCTCGAAAACGTGTGACATGGATGCAGGTTGCCAAGTGCGAGTCAGACTCGCCCATGAAGGGCTCCGTAGTAATTATAAGACTGGATGTTTGTGTTGTAACTTTGTTTTTATGAATGACAAAATTATCTTTGCGTTTTTAATAAATATTTTATATCTTAAAAACTGCTAGTTATATTTTGTTCAAACCAATTTTCGATGAAAGTTTGTATTGAGATACACAGCATATATTTTTTTCACTCTATAGACAGACACCCCACACATGTAGGTTAGATGAAAAAATATTTTTGGTGTCAGTTCTGTGTATGGGGAGCCCCATTATTTTTATTTTTTTTAAAGTTACATTTATTCAGTAAAGGAATAGGCTGGCATGTAAGTAAATACTTGATTTTTGAACCAATTTTCTATGGAGTTTCATTTTCAGCCCATACTTACTTGCTGTGAGACGTGCCCCGAGTATACACATTATTATTATTTTGTGTGACCTTGAGTTGCACGAACCTAGGCAATCAGGAGCCCAATCACGAACAAAGATTCGATAGAAAACTATCGGAAAGCCAAATGTCAGTGATACTTATTCTTTATGACATAAAATATAATTTTCCGCGTTCTCGAAAACGTTTTACGATTTCGAAAACGTTCGTGATCGAGGTTCTGGACTTAGAATTTCATCCTTAACTAATTTTTAGAGGAAATTAAATAAAAAAAATAACATAGGTTAGCCAAGCCAAGCAAGTCTAACTGAGGAACATACTGTGCCATTTTTATTATGATTAGATAAATAACAAGAACACAAATGCAGATGCGGTGCGAAATTGTAAAATAAAACATTGTGACCATGACAGACAGATTTTCTGGCAACTTCAAGAGACTTTTCTATCGAGCAAAATTAATAAAATTACGTCTTATCGAGCTACAATCCTAAGGATATGCTTGAATTTAAAAAGGTATGTACAAATTGTATGTACTGTACATGGCTGTTTTCTTGTAATTGTAATTTTATTAGACTTGCTTATAAGGTGGGTAAGTTTTTTTTTTAAATTAATTAACTTAAACATTAATTTTGACTTTGCATACTAGTAGCGCACCCGCTATTTATTGTATTAGGTAACAAAGTTGAAAATGCGACATATGGGTAGTACTTACGTTGACATTTCATTTTCAAAAGGTTATTATAACCAGAATAACGAGCTTACAATGGTCTCTCTATTTTTACATTATAAGTGGTTGCATCATTAAAATCATCAATGAATCAGTTCAAAATCTCTTAAAGATAAGTGGAAAAAATGGCCAGGTGCGATTCAAATTCGCGTAATGAGTTCCGTACAAACCGTCTCGCCGTGAGTCAGCCAGGTTGCTTTTGCTCTGTCTGAGTGAGGGTAAGAGGGTGACTTCTCTCACTTTCTCTTTACCTCTCACCTTCTTACTCGGAACCAAATACAAAGGCGCGGACTGTAGGCAAACTTGTTTATTTGTTTATTTGGGAACTGAGCCCACAGCACAATATAAAAAATGCACAGCACAATAAATAACTTATACCTAGGCCAATTAGGGGTTCTTATTATACTAACATTACATTTTAACATTTTGCAAATACCGTTCATGCATTTTAATTTTTTATATTAATAAAAGTTTTAAGAGATTATCTTGAAGTTAAGAGGGAGGGGGAGGTGTGAAGTTTGTGTGAGGGTGTGTGTGCGTGAGCATGTGTGGATGTGTGTAACTAATGACTGTAATGAATGACATACAATGCGTTTACGTTACGTTATACGTTTAAGTGCGAAAAAGGGGCAATACTTTTTGGTCCTGCTTTGTGAGTTATTTATTATGTTATGTATGAGTTAGTAGGGTATTAAGCCTCCATTTAGGCAATATTTTTCGTAGCTTTTAAAAAAGTATAGGTTTTGAGCTGTCACTCGCTGAAAAGACTTAGAGCGAATTTTACCAACGAAGAGAGTAACATTTTACTCGAGAGTACTTTTCCTAAGAATGACCGCATTTTGAACATAGAACAAGGTCTTAACTTGAGTTTACCTAAGAACTAACTACATTCACTTTTTTATTATATACCTAATGTATGTATCTGCTTCAAAGTAAATTATTAATTGTATAAGAGAGCACTTACAGCGACAGATAAACCTTGTCTGGTTTTCGTTCGCTGCTACTTGTACCTAAACCTAAGCTTTTAATATATGAATAAAAAAAACTGTCAATTGTCATACAAATTATCCCCGGGATAGTTATTCTGGCATAACTTTTTGTTGGTAAAATCCAAGCCTTATTACTATTACTTACGTCTAAACTTGGGCATAAGTGCATCTAAGTTAGGTATTTATAAGTAGTACACCACTGTTGAATACGGAACCCTAAATCAAGGGTCTTGCTAATAAACTTATTTATATATATCAGTGTTTTGCATAGTGCTAATCTGCGTAGACGTTTGTAACTGTGGATTCTGGGGATTGTCTTGAGAGGACTGTCTGGCGGTACGTACCTACTTACTATAGATATAGATCGTAGCAGGCTGGTCATTCATTTCATTAGAGATAGCCATTATGTAGGCTGGGAAGATGTGAACCAAATCTGGCCAAAAACTGAATAAGTGTGTTTTAAAGTGGCTTAAACGACCTTTGGTACCTATTTTCTTTTGGGTAGGTTCCTGTTAGTGTAAAGTAGGCAATAACGATAATGCAATAATTCTTAGTAGTAACTAGTACTATTACTTATTCTGTGGTAGTAATAAGTAGTAGGTTACCTACGAGTAGGTATACTTATATAGGTAGTGATTATATGCAATGCACTCACCCATAGATAGATAAGCCCATATAAAGTAGCCCTATGCATGTATAAAACTATATCGCTCGCTATATCCTATATTATATACCCATTAGGTAATATGATATACTCACCTATGGCTATTGTACAAGATAGGTACTAGCGCAAGATAATTACGCATTTAAACTAAAGCAATGATTCATTCAAAAGGTAGTTGAGTCTGACGAGATCTTTCTGGGTGTCTTGTTGTTTGCATATTTAAATGTCCGACTAACAAATAAAAACAATCATCTCGTTTTATTATTAAGGTAGGTATGTTAGGTACTTATACTTATGTTATATAATTTGTTTTTTGTTTGCGGTGTTTGAATGGAAATATCTGTCCACACAGGTTTCGTATAGATTATTCAGCGGTCATAGTGGGATATTGAGAGCGGTAAGTGACTCAATCTGGCTGGTATTTTTTATTTTTTTTAAATGGCTTTTTATTAATATGTATATACAATTAACTTACTATTAAAAAACAATTAAATTAAATAAAAAATATCCTTAAGATGATGGCTGGTATTAAATTAAAATACCTAAATGATACGGTTACATACAGATCTACCAAAGAGTTTTGTAAGCTGAGGATTTATTTAACCTCACTCAACCTTTATCGTTATTACCTCTTTGGAAGCGCGCCTTCTATATTTTCTTTCACCAAAAAAGAAAATATTTTCATAACCTCAAAAGTGAATTCCCGCCAAACTCATAGAGTTAATAATTTTCAGTTTTCGTGCCTAACCTTTTTGCAGCGTTCATCATGTGCAAGATGCGAAGTGCCGTTTCCTTGGAGAATCTAGCAGTGCAGCTATTCGAGGCAGGAGCTGTCAAGCTTGGTGATATCGAGGCCATGGACGGGAGGAGGACACCGATTTACTTCGATTTGCGAGTGGTTGTATCTTACCCGAAGCTTATGGTAAGTTTTTTAGGGTTCCGATCCTTAAAAGGAAAAAAGGAACCCTTATAGGATCACTTTGTTGTCCGTCTGTCTGTCTGTCTGTCCGTCCGTCTGTCCGTCCGTCTGTCACGACCCCTTTTCTCAGGAACGCGTGGAGGTATAATGTTGAAATTAATATCGATTACTCAGGTCTATGGTCCCTTGGAGCTGTGAAAAAATTAAACTTCTAGGTCCACGCAATCAAAACATACCGCGATATTATGTCATAATTTTACTGGATTTGTATGAACTCGCGTGGAACTCGCAAGGGAATCAAAACCTATAGGGTACTTCCGGTTGGCCTAGGGTCATGAAATTTGGAATGTAGGAAGGTCTTATAGCACAAGTTAAGGAAGAAATCCGAAAACTGTAAATTTCTGTCTGTCTGTCTGTCTGTCTGTCTCACCGTCTGTTAAGACTTTTTCTCAGAAACGCATGGAGGTATTAAGTTGAAATTAATATCGATTACTTAAGTCTGTGAACTCTTAAAGTTGTGAAAAAATCAAACTTAAAGGTCAACGCAATCAAAAGATACCGCATATGTCTCAATTTTGCTGAAATTGCTGATATTCGCAAGGGAATCAAAACCTAGAGGGTACTTTACGTTGACCTAGAATCATGAAATTTGGCACGAAGCAAGGTCTTATAGCACAAATAAAGGGAAAAATCTGAAAACTGCAAATTTCTGTCTTTCTAAAAAATATTCAATTTCGTTTACATGGATGACATCACACTTTAGTTTTTTATGTGGAAACCTAATTACACGTGTTACGCTCTCCAAGTGTGATCGGAACCCTTGGTGCGCGAGTCCTACTCGCACTTGGCCGGTTTTTTTTTAACTTTGAGTGTGCTTTGAGTAGGTAATGTAATAGTAATAAATAAAGGATGTACCTGCTTAGCTATGTACTTTTACCTTATTATTATTTATTACTCAAATATTTTGGATCGGATTTCTTATTTATCATAAACTACTTACTTATAATACTTAATGTATTACTAATGTATTACCTACCTACTTGCCACTTTACACTAAGTATATACCTTTTTGAAGTCTTTTTACATGAAATGCATAGAACTCATGTAAGTACTTAGGTAGACGTACCTACCTAGAGATGGGTAAGTATGCGGGCTGCGGGTCGATTCACGTCACACGAATGAGATCTCACTTCACTCACAAATATTCGTGAAATCGACCCTCGTAGAAGATTCGTAACGCTTGCAACGCTACTTCCAGCATTCGTAGAGCTCGTCTAAGCTAAAATCCCGCGCGGCTCAACTTTAGTTTCTGACCTACTCGCTAGGTCGTCCAAACTTTTTTAGCGTATAGTTGGCGTCATTTATTCATCTTCCTGAAAGTTTCAGGTTGCGAAACTCAGTAGTTTTTAAGATATGATTTTTTGAAAATCTGAAAATATTGTAAAATTATGTAACAAAACGCAAAAAATATGTCAAAATCTATGGTCTGTGGTCAAAACTCGGTCAAAACAAAATACATTACTTACGTTTCGTTGTATGCATATTTGAAAAGATGAATCTATTTTAAACGTAAAATATCACTTTTGATAAATTAAAAGTAGTAATTTTTCTGAAACGGAGTGCATTTGGGGTGTTGTCTGTCCGAGTTTTTGTTGGTTGGGCGGCCATTTTGAATCCGACTGGATCAATTATAGGTTACTTCCTGTTTGAAAACTAAAGATAGGTTTGTTAGGTACACACTTATAAGCAGAACCGGGAGCCGGAGCGAAGCGGAGCGGAGCGAGGCGACCCCCTACTTCTGGCAACCCCCCCTCCAACCCCTCATCCCCTCCAACTCCCCCGCCCAACAATGCAAAAAAACTTCAAAACTCAAAACTTTAAAAAATCATATCTCAGCAATTAGGCATTTCCGCGGGGGGGAGGAGTAGGGGAGGTATCTACCCCCCTTCCCCTTCCCCCCTCTCCCCCTCAATGTCAAGGTCAGTAGGTCAGGAACTAAAGTCCTTATATTATGTAACCTCTAAAAATTAAAAAAATCATATCTCAGAAACTATGCAGTTTCGCGCGGGGGGAGTAGTAGGGGGTGCATCCCCCCACCTCCCCCCCTCCCAAGGTCAATTTCAGTAGGTCAGGAACTAAAGTCCTTCCATCGACTCATGCGCGCACCCTACTACTGCCTATACTACCTAGGTAGCGGAAATTGGCGAATTTCCAAAAGTTTCGCCGCGACCCAGGTCTCACGAATCTCCCGATCCTGTTTGTGAAATCGGTCATACACCTTTGTGTTATTTATTTTACTAGGTAATATGGTACATCGTTCTACTTTTGATTACACTTCCGATGTTCCGTGTTCGCGCGAATGTTTACGTCGATATGCAGAATCGCCGTCATAAAACACCGGGTCAGGTTAAAGATAGCATTTCTAACTGAATATTCTCTAAGTATTAAGTAAGTACGTATACCAAGGTTAGGGAGTTCCTAACATAACTTTCCTATCTACTGACCACCACGCCCAACGCCCACGCCTTTAGTTCCAAAAGGACCACTTCCCATTATGTCCACTCTCTTAATACTTACCTTGTTAGGTTTCCGTACCCGAAGGGTGCCGAACGGGACCCTATTACTGAGACTTCGCTGTCCGTCTGTCTGTCTGTGTGTCTGTCACCAGGCTGTATCTCATGAACCGTGGTAGCTAGACAGTTGAAATTTTCACAGATGATGTATTTCTCTTGCCGCTATACATACTAAAAAACTTGCCATTAAAATTAGGGGAAATTAAGTTCTCATCCCCTTGCAACAGACATTAAATGACGTCTTGGTACCCACCACTGTCAGTCTTGGACTCTTTTGTCCAGAAGCCACTGGGCCGCATAAAAGGAAAATTACTACGAATGCCATAAAACTACACCTATCAAATAACAGAAATCTTCGTGACAAAATCAAACTTAAACTAACTAAACCTAGGACTCACTAAGGAAAAAAGACAATATAATAGTATTTGAGGGAGCACAGATGTTCATAACACCGTGTAAATTTACGAAAGTATAAACACTTTCATCGCAACGAGTACTTGCCGTAAATGAATTTACCTACGTAAATATTTTTAAGCATAATGTAATTTCTTATGAGAATAATAGTTATTTATCCAACAAGTGAGGAAAGTTCGTTTTTCCTATGAGTTTTGATTTTGAGTCTTGAACGAACGAAGGATTGAAAAATATAATCACGAGCGCAGCGAGTAAAAGCAAATGAACTTGCTCACATGTTGCATACAAAACTTTTCACCACTCCCAGCAAGAAAGTATTCAGTCACCATAGGTAAATAAATTAAATAGTCACAAAGCAAATCAAAATTATTTATTTTTTAAAATATCTTTAAAACTTAACATAAAAATCAGGCAAGGTTAGTTTCTGAACCGGATCATTACTTTCCTCACTGTTCAAACAGTGAGGAAAAACTAACTTTCCTCACTGTTTTCGTAGAGGAAAGACACTTCTTTCGTGCGGGAGTGGTGAAAAGTTCTTTAAACCTAACATGAAAGAAAGGGTTATCAAAAAAATTTAATAAAATAAACAAATTGCACCACATATCTACCAATTCCAATTTCCCTCCAACTGGCTGCATTCAAAAATAACTTTGATTCCCTCCCTCCAAGACTGTAGTTAGAAGTTAGAGCAGAGAATACAACCAAAAAGTTACACGTTCAGGAATTTGTGTTTCCCTTCTCGACGAGTATCTATTTTTGTTTACAAAACGACAAGATGAAACACCTTTCGGAGATATGTAGATAGATACCCACTACTTTAACTGGCTAGTCTAATGTGTATTTTATACATATTTAGTTTAGTTTATTTGGGAACTTGGGAACTGAGTTTCTTTTCGTCTACTAGCGTAGACGCGTGACTGTAAAGTCTCTTTTCTCTCCCCTCAAATGGGTCTATTAGACTACGCTGTCGGCAGGGCCCTGTCTGACTCACTGTCTCTTTCTAGTCGTTCCATATGAGTGAGACGTCTATACAAATCGTGCCCTGCCGACAGCGTAGTGTAATAAGCTCTAAAAAGCGAAGTCGTTGACAACTTATCTCTGGAAGTGGATCTCGATCCCTATTTTAACAATGGAAAAAGAAATGATATCAAACTTTTCATTTCAGATGACGGTAGCTGAACATTTACACATTCTGTCGGCTGGAATCCAACATGACCTGCTGTGTGGCGTCCCCTACGCCGCCCTGCCCATCGCGGCTGTCATGTCGGTCAACACCAACAAGCCCATGATCATGAAGAGAAAGGAAACCAAACTGTATGCCACGAAGAAAATTCTCGAAGGAGTTTATAGGTACAAGCAAACGTGCCTTGTTGTAGAGGACGTGGTGACATCTGGCGGCAGTTTACTGGAAACAGTACAGACGCTGCGCAAGGAGGGACTAGTTTCAAGAGACGCTGTAGTAGTACTAGACAGAGAGCAAGGGGGCGCTAGTGTGCTAAAAGCAAATGGCGTCGAACTGAAATCTTTATTTACGATGACGAATTTGGTAAAAATCCTGAGAAAAGCAGGCAGGATTTCTGTTGAAACTGAGAAAATTGTAGCAGATCATATAAAGGAATGCCAGTTTGGTATGAACGGCATGGTGCTTACTTTGAGATAGGTAGCGATTGTAGGGTGTTTTCCTTTCTTAAATTCTATAGTTATGTACCTATACCTACCTATTTACACACATATTACTCTATGTTACACACACACAAGTTCACACAACACAAAACACACCCTAAGCTTCGTTGGATGGTAGGCTCCTACATTTAATAGGTACCTACCTACCTAGGTAGGTATCCTAGACAAGTTAAACTGATGAGATGATTATTATACCTACCGCAATGGTTCGCTAGCCACCAGTCGCCTTGCGGAGTGTGACAGCCATAAAAAATACGTTAGAACATCATCATTAATTGTAACGTTGGTCATCGATCTTGTCGGCTTACTCTGGCTCATAGCATAATCGTGATACCTACCTACAATGAACTATAAATCAAACTAGGTAGCTACTATTGAAGGACAGCCCGCTGGTAGGTCGCTGAACTCGCTGATCTTTGAAGAATTGTGGTGGAGAGCAAATTGATGAAGCATTTTCGATTGCAGATTCAAAGCTTTGAAGCAGTAGAACCTATCCTATTCACGCGATCGAAATAATCCTGGTAGTATGTAAAGTTCAAGAATAATAGCTAATTATGAGTACGTTGATTAATTGACACTAGTTATTTACAGTTAGGTTCGAATTTATCTAACGCAGTGTAAGGAAATGAGCTTCCCGTTTGTCGTCTGTTCTGTCTGGGCGTCTACATAATTATATTATGAATGCTGTAGGTACCTGTCTCATATAAGATGTAATAAAATAAAACAGGATGTAAAATTACTGCAGTTTTAATTATTCACCAGCTGGAATATCAATAAAACTTTGATCGACTTCGAAAAGATGTTGTAAGTATCAGCTTTTATGGTTGCCAAAAAGCTAATAAGTTTACAAATAAATCATATAAAATAACTTAGGTATTAAAAAATCAAGTTCAGCCTTATCAAAAAAGATCTTTTCCTTTTTTGTGTCAACAGTGTTTCAGCACTGGACTTGGTTTAGTCATTAGTCAGAAAGGCTTACGTCTGAGGGATCGTTGTTTATTCAAAAATAAACAGCGAGAGTCGCCCTTCAAGGAAATACACTGGGAATGTTGTGTAAATGACGCCACAGATGTGGTCTCCCGAACGAGACAGGGACGAATACGTGTTCGAAAACAACTCGGGATTCGTAAAAAGCAAAGAATATGTCTTTATAGGCCATGGTGGTCAAGGGTGAGGGTTGTGCGGGCAGCGTCTAGTTGTCTTCGATCTCCTGCTCCTGCTCCTCATCAAATTCGGCGTCCTCATCAGCGGTCGCCTCCTGGTACTGCTGGTACTCGGAGACCAGGTCGTTCATGTTGCTCTCCGCCTCAGTGAACTCCATCTCGTCCATACCCTCGCCCGTGTACCAATGTAAGAAAGCCTTGCGCCTGAACATAGCCGTGAACTGTTCCGAGATGCGCTTGAACAGCTCCTGGATGGCGGTCGAGTTACCGATGAAAGTGGCGGCCATCTTGAGGCCGCGGGGCGGGATGTCGCACACGGCGGTCTTCACGTTGTTCGGGATCCATTCGACGAAGTAGGACGAGTTCTTGTTCTGGATGTTAAGCATCTGCTCGTCCACCTCCTTCATGGACATGCGTCCGCGGAAGATGGCGGCGACGGTGAGGTAGCGGCCGTGGCGCGGGTCGCACGCCGCCATCATGTTCTTGGCGTCGAACATCTGTTGGGTCAGCTCCGGGACAGTGAGCGCGCGGTACTGCTGGCTGCCGCGGGACGTGAGCGGGGCGAAGCCGGGCATGAAGAAGTGGAGACGCGGGAAGGGGACCATGTTCACTGCCAACTTGCGCAGGTCGGCGTTCAGCTGGCCGGGGAAGCGCAGGCAGGTCGTCACGCCGGACATGGTGAGCGACACCAGGTGGTTCAGGTCTCCGTATGTGGGGGTGGACAGCTTGAGTGTGCGGAAACAGATGTCATAGAGAGCTTCGTTGTCAATACAGTAGGTTTCGTCTGTGTTTTCGACTAGCTGGTGGACTGAGAGGGTGGCGTTGTAAGGTTCTACTACTGTATCTGACACCTTAGGCGAGGGTACTACTGAGTATGTGTTCATGATTCTGTCGGGGTACTCTTCTCTGATTTTGGAGATGAGGAGTGTTCCCATGCCGGATCCGGTGCCGCCACCGAGCGAGTGTGTTAGCTGGAATCCCTGAAGGCAGTCGCAAGACTCGGCCTCCTTGCGGACGACGTCTAAGACGGAGTCGACGAGTTCTGCTCCCTCCGTGTAGTGTCCCTTGGCCCAGTTGTTGCCGGCGCCGGACTGTCCGAACACGAAGTTGTCGGGGCGGAAGATCTGTCCGAAGGGTCCCGAGCGGACTGAGTCCATGGTGCCAGGCTCGAGATCGACCAAGATGGCGCGGGGTACATATTTGCCTCCGGAAGCCTCGTTGTAGTATACGTTGATGCGCTCCAGCTGAAGGTCAGAGTCGCCATGGTACCCACCGGTGGGGTCGATGCCGTGCTCATCGGAGATTATTTCCCAGAACTGTAACAAACAGAAAGATTCTTTAATTGTCGGAACGATGAGGAATGCTGCTTTCGGAGTGTGATCCCGAGCGTGGCGTCGGCACGTGTAGGAACTCCGAGAGTTTGATTGTCGGAATTTTTACAATGCCGCCGTACATACTTGTGCGATACCAGACGACGATAATTAATTTATTCGTCATTGCTGGAGCAATGTTCGCTCAAAGCTTGAGTTCGAGCCTCAAGCGGACCATTCTCCAAGTGGGCAATTTACAAATATATAGGTAGTAAGTATAAGACCTACACTTTATGTTCGATACGATTCCGAAAGTTTTGCAGACATTTTATAGGAGTCTTGCGAACTTCAGGTTTTGGAAAGTGGATCCTTTCACCGCTTACCGAATCATCGAACTCGTTCCGACCTACGGACCTATTCCCTTCTCTCGTGATAAAAACACAATCCTGTGACAGGACAGTACGGGCTGGTACGTACGTGCACGGTTGTGCGTGCGCTCAGATGACTCACCGTGTTGCCATCGATCGCCAGGACAACCGGGCCCAACAACAACACACCTCATTTGAATAACATCGAGGCTTTATCGATTCAATAAATAAAGGACGCCAAATAAAGACAAAGCATGAATAACGCTTACGTAAGCGGGGGAAAAAATTAACCGTACGCCCACTTATCTTAACGGCACGCCATATAAGTGGAGAGTTCGAGGCAAGGCGCTTTTATCTGAAAACTTGCTCGGACAGGCTTGCCCATAAAAGTTACGAGGTTCTGCTGTGCTGACATTTTGAGGACGAAAAGTAATGGTCGAGCTTTATGTTATGATTCAGGATTTCTCCTTGTAGTTACTTACATCATTTATGCAACGTCAATGTGCTTTATTATTGCACACAACTCAATACATTATGACTATTAAAAATGGAAATAACATGTACAACGGCGAGCTTATCTCTATCAAGAGATTACTTCCAGCAAACCCAGGATGGAAGGGAGACATAAATCAAAAATAGGAAGATCCAAGTGTAAGTACCTACAAGATCAAATACTTACAACACTTGCAACATTATCATTCAATCTCATATAATTTCAAATTCTCATCATCATATCAATTTCTGTATTAAAATCATCAAACATTTCAATCGAAGTCGTAATGAATAAAGCTAATAAACCGAGGATGAAAATCTCGTATATTGGGAGTTGGACTTTGCAGTATTTTGAAACCTGACAAAAAAAAAAGCTCTCACAGCCGTCATCATTCGTCGAATAGATAATATCAATATTGAGTGAGTAATGCTTGTAAAACAAAAGATATCAATCTCACGAAAGTGCTTTATTGCTGTTATTTATTAAAATAGATTAGCGGTAAAGCTAGACATCCGTATTCGAAACAATGTTAAAATATTACATTCAGCCATCAATCACGCACGAAAGAATGCTTAGAAGCAGCGAAAAATATATGTTTGGTAGGTTCTAGAATGTATCAAGTCACCTTTCATTTTGTCTGGGGTTTTTAGCCGTTTCTACGATCAGACTCAACCTCATGGCATCCTGGCAGTTCGCCAACTACTCATAGGTATTTTATAGAAACTCATGTTTTTCGTCATATATATGTCAACCTGTTGGCGAGATTTCAATTTTTGTTGTTGAAATTAATGAGTGGAGATTTATGGTTGAGCGGTAATTGTTATTTTTACTTATTTTTTCCTTTTCTGGCAAAGCAATTTATTGCTCTTGTTTCAATTCGTTATGGGTGGCCGAGTACATCTTATCAAGTTTTTGCTTGTCTGTAAGTTTCAGGCCTGACTTAGCAGTACTATTTAGTCAACCTAACCTCACCTACTGCTCAAATTATTAGCAATGCCAAGGCAGGCATCGCATATATGTTTGTACACTTCAATTTATATTTGATGGCCTTGGCATTGCTCATATATTAATGAACCCGAATGTACACGAATTTATGTAATCTAATTAGGCTAAGCTAGGCAGCTAGACGGACAGAAATAATCTAATTACCTTACAAATAACCTATGCCGAGGGCCTGAGGGTCAAACAAATGGAACCTCTAGAGAAATGTGACAAATTATTATGGGAACACGGTCCTACCAGGAGCCCTATTTTTGAAATCGCTCGTGTGATATAATCGCTCGTATGACTTGCGCAACGAGTGGTTCTGACCAATCGTTGCAGAGCGAATTGAATATAACGAACGAAAATCATTCGTTTTTTAAAATTATATCACACGAGCGATTACAAAAATAGGGCTCCTGGGTAGGTAGGTAAGTACTCTACTACCCACCTAGGTACTACCTTTGTACTTATTGAATGCATTTTTGTGACGCATTCTTGATAAGCTACTAGGTATTTATTTACTTTCAAGTGTGATACACCTACCAACAAATTATCATTTTTATCAGCATTAGCAGATAAGATTCTGTGAAGTACCCTTTATTATATTATGTATGTACATATAAAGGTGACTACATACCTAGGTAGGTTTTAGGATTTCACTCAATACAATCCTACACATACGTAAATATTCTTTTCTTTTAATTCTAATACCTATCTACCTAGGCAAGGCAGGTACCTACCTACCTGCTTACATGGTACTTACATAACGGTACCTAACTTAAAGCTAAATCAGGATCAGGGTATTTCGACAAGAAGCAAGATAGGTTATTGTAAATCAAAACAATTGTAACACACACCACTAGCCATAACTAATTTTACGGTGTTCTAAACCCAAATTTTCGTCATAAATCCGTCTCTTCCTACTGCGTCCAGTTTGAGAATGGAACACGGAGGAATAAGATGTAGCGGTCAATGAACCCAGCATTATAGGTACCTTAGTTTTTAGACGCGGCCGAGTTGCCAACTTGCAGCTTCCTTTTGAAATGGTTTATTTATTGTCTGCATTTTTGCTCAGATTATGTTAATTGTACTGAATTTATTGTACGATATCATGCTACGCTTACGTTACGTGAAATTTATGGTGCCACAGTAACAAAATAATAGAGAAAATCAGAAATGTTTTTGGTGCCTTTAGGTAAACTTAAGTTGCCTACCTATTTTAGTCTGGTCAATTTTTTAAATAGGGAAAATCTTCACTGACACACTCAAAAATTGCAATAGCGGTGAAACTATAGGTAGCAATTTTATCAAAATCTAGGCTTATCATTTTATTTAAATAAGAAAATCAAACGGTGTGCAATCTACTTGCGCGCAAGATACATGCATGCAAGTTAGTGTATACACATGAAAGTAGCTTGCACGTGCAGGGAGCTTGTATGCAAGTACTATGCAAGTTTGCAAGCTATATGCATGTGTATTCCCTCCCGGCTTCATGTGTATACGCTAACTTGCATGCATGTAGATTGCACACCATTTGATTTTCTTGCATGCAAGCTGAGGGAGAGGACGCGGGGGCTGCAAAACTGGCACGTGTGAACAGAAGAGCAAGTATTGGGCATGCAAGTAACTGTCGAGACTTCGCTGTTTTTTTGCCTATTAATTATTCTGTGGTTTTGAGTTCAAGTTTTTTTTTATTTCTTTTGTATTATTATGTCGTCGCGGTGGGGAGAAGAGAAAAGTATACAGTTTATTCAGTTGTACAGAGAATACGCATAGAGTGTGCAAGCTACAGTCATGTGCAAGTACGCAACTTGCATGCAAGTTTAACTTGCAAAATGTATCACTGAGGGCTAGTAACTTGCATTTGTCATAAAACTTGCACGCAAGCTACATGTCTGTTTTACTTGCATGTGTATTCCCGGCTTATTAAAGACAGCAATAGTTTGCAAGTGCGATAGCATGATGATGATGAACGACGCCATCTAAGATTTTTTTCTTCAATGACGCGGCGGGTAATAGTGCCTACGCCTAGCTAGAAGCTAGGTATACTCAAACTCAAATGTTTAATGCGTTATTATTATTTTATTATACTATAAACTTCGTAATAATAAAATAATAATAATAGGTACCTACCCACCTACACTGAAAATGCCTACCCTACCACATGCCATTTTTGCACAACAGTAGGTATTTTTTCGACATCCTCCAGCGGCTGGCTATTCAAACAGCCGGCCGCGCGGTGGCCGTTTTCGAACTCAAATTTCGAACGTTAGGATCCCTGCCCTCTGATTGGTCGATTCTGTAATCCCTTATCATGGGACGCGCACTGAACAACATTGGAATGGGTTCAATCAAATTCAAAATAGGTATGCGTGCCCCTAACGGAAAACCGTTATAAACGCGGGAATGCTGGTCGCAAATTAGGTAGGTATAATTATACCTACAATTGTTTGACATTTATTTGTTTTATTGTGGCTATCGAACAAGATTTTGGTTTTATAGCTTGATTAGGTCGGGCGATAATTTATTCAATAGCAAGAGATTAATAATACGACCAAATGTAGAGGTGATCTAATGCGAATAGAACTGGATGCCTACAAAACTATCAGCGATCATTTCCAGGGCAAAAAATACAATAACATTAGCTTTAATTGCAGCTTTAGTGGCACCTATACGGCCGAACGCCCGGCGAATGGAAAAACAACACGTGGAAGTCACAGCTAGACTTAGCTCGATCAATAACCCAAAGTATGGCATTAACCACATTTCACAACATTTACACAAAGTTATTATGTATTGAAATAAAACTGCAGAGAAGTCTGAAACGGCTCGGTTTCGGCTGCAAGACAGCAGACATTCCGTTCAATCAAGAAATCCACGACACAAAGAACCATGACCCCGACCGACCACACCTTTGACAGATGCTCGCATTTTCGCACGAAACCGTGCGAATTTTATTAGAAAGTTAACTTGGACGACGATATTTAGAGCAGACAAACGACTTTGCAGTCTATTTGAAACATTTTCTAGTCGACTCGTGAGTAGTCGGGAGAGCAAAACGAACGTCACACAAAATGCCGGCCGCTTGACTCATTCCAAATTCAAATCAAGTCGGCGAATAGAAACAAATGAGAAAAAATACCTTAGCTCCAATTTGGTTTCCGCACTGGCCGGCTTGAATGTGCACGATTTCCCTCATTTTGTCGAATTTGAACTTAATAAATTACTTATCACTATAAATTTCTGTTCCGCACACACCACGCAGTTTCGCGGTTGCTCGAAGAATAAAACGAAATTCCGTTTTTCCGGCGGCTCAGTTCGAGTAGGGCCGTCAAGTGATGTGAAACAGTCGATATTTTTATGTCGATATGCTTGACGCATTGCGACATTGCCACACCTGTTTCAGGATTTTCTAACATTTCAGGTATTTATTGCTGTATAGAATTCTAGCAATATTCGCAGACACTGTGAATAAAAAAAAAAAAAACAGTTACGTGAATAGAGCAATTTTTTTAATTGCATTTAAAAATAAACCGTCAAGTGCGTGTAGGACTCGCGCACTAAGGATTCCAATCATTCTTGGATTGCGTAAGTCGTGTAATAAGGTTTCCACGTAAAAAACTAAAGAATGATGTATGGTCAATATTGTCATCCATGTAAACCAAATTGAATATTTTTGTATAAAGACAGAAATCTGCAGTTTTCAAATTTTTCCCTTTACTTGTGCTACAAGACCTTCAAATTAGATTGCCAATCACTCTAAGGCCTGTCAGCCCGGTGCCCATGTAACATGGGTCTGATAAGTTCCACAGTGGTCCAACGTAGAGAAAAAGCGAAAAAATATGTGTTCTAAGTATATTTTTAAAAATCTACAGAAAAGTTTAAAGATCTAGGACGTAAGTTCAGTATATTTTTTCGTATACAAGGAAATATTTTTTTAATTTGACTTTGAGTTTAAACGCTCTCTGATGTAAGCTGTAGAGTAGAACTCGCGAGCGATACAGGGTATTTGTATACATTTTTCATTATTCTATTTCCCCTTCACAACTCTGACTCTTTAGGAGTTTATCGGATGATGTAGTGAAAGTGTTTTCTTTCAATGCTACAAAACTTAAAAACGCACCTCGTTTAAAACATGGTGTATGAAAGTGGCCACACCAATTACTTTGTAATCCCATCATCATCATCATCCTCAGACCACATCGTCCCACTGATGGGCATAGGTCTCTTCTCTATAGCGCCAATCTCCCTAGTCCTGTGCCAATCGCACCCAGTGGCATCCCGACGACTTGATAATATCGTTGGACCATCGGGCTGGTGGTCTGCCCACTTGCCTTGTCGCGATTAATTCGATTAAATAATAAAAATAAAAAATAAAAATGTTTTTTTCTTTTTCATTATACTATAATAATGAAATATATAATTTATCATCTCAGGGTTCCGTACCCGAAGGGTGCCAAACGGGACCCTATTACTGAGACTTCGCTGTCTGTCCGTCCGTCCGTCCGTCCGTTCGTCCGTCTGTCTAACACCAGGCTGTATCTCATAAACCGTGGTAGCTAGACACAGACAGTTGAAATTGCCGCTATAATAACAAATACTAAAAAACAAAAGAAATTTAATACAATATATTTGATTTTCTTGCTCATTTTTGCTCGATATTGATAATGGTAGCAGGTAGACGCTTAAAATGTTCACAATGTATTGAGTTGTTTATTTACTTAAAAAATAAGTAATTAAATTAAAATTAAATTAATATTTAGGGGGGCTCCCATACAACATGTTTTTTTTTTGCGGTTTTTTATAGATAATGGTACGGAACCCTTCGTGCGCGAGTCCAACTCGCACTTGGCTGGTTATTATAAATATTAAGCATATTTTTAATTCATTGACCAACAAAAATATTAAGTACAGCCAAAACTTCATATTCTCCCACTGTGTGTCGCACATAAGAATATATGTATAATCAAAATGCTCTTTAATAATTCAATAATAATCCAAAAGTATCGACTCAACCAGATTTCATCGATAGCGCAGAGTAGCCCGTAGTATTCATGACTATGCCCGTACATCACTAGCTTTGCGTGGACTGGCTGGATACAATCTGCGCTCCTATTGGTTCAAACCAACGCTATATCGACCATTTCCTTTCCCTGACCCTCCCCGCGCAATGCTACCAACATAACAAAATGCGCCGGCATAGAATAAATACCACTAAAATAATACTTAATTGTAGAATATGAATGACAATAATATTTTTAAGTATTTTGTAATATATTTCAAGCTGAATATCATTTATAATGACAGTAAAATCTTAGATTTTTGGCTATTAATTTAACAGGTGTTTCGCGTGGTCATGTTGGTAGCAGACATTTGATTGATTAGGTTTCACTACTTCTTCATTTTATTGCTACTTTCATTATTATTATGGTTATGATTATTGTTATTATCCTTTTTTTATTGCTTTACCTTTATTTTTATTAAACAGATACTATCGTAGCGTTTTGATATTGTGCTGAGACGACGCTCCAGACCAGAAGGATGACTCATGCATTTGTTCGGCAGATGGCGCCTGCGTAGAACTACAAGTTCAATGAGATAGCGCGGGAAAAGTTTAAAAAACTTAAAATGTTATTGATTGTTAAAATGTTAGTAGTGATGGGTTTTTGCCCGGACATTTACGGACGTATTGAATAAACGCCCAATAAACGTCCGTTTATGCCCAATAAACGCCCGATCACAGGGCATTTACTTTATTTGGTAATTATCTCAAATTGTTACTTAATGCTTTGATAAAATTATTTCTAGAGTTGTTTTAATGTAAAGTAAAACTTTAATTCGCGCTATAAGTTGGAACTTGGTTTCTAAAACAACCATTTGTTTTCAATCGATCCTAAAATCGATTCATCATCGGACATCCATTCCTATTTACAATAGTTTTAATTTATGATCGTATGTCGTACGTGTCTATATTGTCGATGGTTCCCTATTTGGTTTGCTGGAAGAGATCTCATAGTAGAGATAAGCTCGCCTTTGTACAAGTTTTCTATGTTTTTTATTGTCCTATGTAACTGTTGAAAGAGAGCTATTTCGGACGAAGGTCCAATTCGGAGCCCGTTCGAGCGCAGCTCGCAAAGGGCGCTAAGGATCGAGTCTTCCCGAGATATTTAGACGCCAGAGCGAGTGAAGCGAGCGAGGGTGAATATGGTTCGAGGGTGAAATAGCTACTTACACCTCGAGGGAACCGTCGGAAATCAGTAGTTTTAGAGTTATATTTTTAATAATCGCCATTTCAAGCATTCGGGACACGTGGAAATGTGGGATCATTAGGGTGGGAGATGAAAAAAATGGCTGATTTTATATCGAAAAAGCTGTTGAACGTTCACTGACCTCGAGTTCAAGAAAAACCGAAAAACTCGTGTGCATGAGCTTTTACTCACTAAACTGGTGCCGGTGCCGGGCCGGGGCGTGTTAAAAACGGCAAAACGCGGTTTCCCTAACAATTTATGAAAACAAAACTGAGTCGTCCGTATCGCCACACTGTCAGGCATAGTGAGTGGTAGTCATCATGACATGAACCATTTATACATCAGAGTGTGTAATGAGTTTGAAAATGGAACGATTTCTAGTTTTCATTGCCCGTCTTCGGAAACGCGAACTTTCACGGACTCTTTTGACATCAGCAAAACCTCTTTCCTGAGCTAGGATGATGTAAATAAATAATGAAGTATGAAATTATGGTTGGGCTCATTTGATTTGTCTTGACAAGTACGATGCTGGAGCCGGAAGGTGGCCAATTGGCCATGGGAACTCTTTTACCAAACGGCGCAATCCTATTGTGTTTGGGCTCATTTGATTTTTCTTGATAAGTACTTTGATCCTAGAATATTTTTTATGACGTGAAGCTGATCTGATGCTGGAGCTGGAAGGTGGCCATAGGAACTCTGTTACCAAACGACGCAACCCTATCGTATTTGGGCTCATTTGATTCGTCTTGACAAACACTCTTATTCTAGATCTTTAAACGATTATGATTTGATTATAAAATGTTTTGTCCTGTCATGATAAAGACTAAAAAGTTAAAAATAAATAAAAAGTTTTTTTTTTTTTTTTTTAAATAAAGCTTTTATTTCATTTATTTCATAAAGAAGAAAATTACTTTTAATTTATTACAATAGGGGATTTTTTGACAGCTAAAAATAGTTCTGAAAGCTGCCGACAGATGGCTTTGTATAGACATGAATTCATATGACACAGTCTGTTGTCGTCACAGAGTAAGTAATTTTTGACCGATCTTGATCGCAGCCCATAGACTGTCTGCCGCATCAGAAAGGAGGATGGTAGACACACACGGCAGACCAACAAATCTGCCGTGTGAGTCTACCATATAGCTGCATTACACGTTGGGTCAACGCACACGGCCGACGCGCTGGCAGAACGTGTAATAGGGCCTTTTTGCCTAGTTTGTGGGTTGGCCACGGGCGTTGGCCGGCAATCCATATCTTGTCAGTTTTTAGTGACTAATCAAAGGGAATTAATTGGTGACGGCGGCAAACGGTGTTCAGACGTTCGCCCAACGCTTAACCTCAAAATTCGGATGAAATCAACCATTTGTTTTTCGTTTTAGCCGTGTTCCTCTCAATTAATGTATTTGAAGAAACGAGGAAATATGTGGGGTCATCTTTATCAAATAAAACTTTTATTTGGCACACAAAACACAAAAATCATCATTTGGCACAGAGTAAGTGACGTCCATGTTGACGTCTGTGGCATCGTCTGATGGCCAACGCAGCCAGCAGTATGTTCTTCGGTTGTTATTATTTGGACTGGCAATTCATGTCTGGCCTACGACATCTAGTGACGAATGTGGAACTACTGATGTTGTTTTTTTTAAAAATCCCCTATTATAAGCACTGCATTGAGGTAGTTACTGTTAAAAGTTTCAAAACTTTGTTTACAAAAAACTAGATAGGTACAATTTGATAGTTTCCGTCAAATTTTAGGGTATCGTCCCAGATGCGCCACCTAGCGTGAGAAATTGGCATTTTTGCGCTTCATTATGTATGAATGACCGATGCACATAATAAATAAAGAATTAGTGATATTTTAGATTATAGATGACGTATAAATATAGAAAATTACAGTAAGTAACACTATTACTTGAATAGGTACTTGTTTTGTTTAATAAAATCGTACAAATAAAAAAAATTGGGCAACACTTTATTCCTAAATAATATATTTTGGTATAAATACGTAAACCTTATCACTATTTAACGATTACGTCTTGATAATTCTAAGTTTTGTGAAATTATGGTTTCTGCCCTGTAACTGGACATTTATTTGGGCATAAATTCGTTTTTGCCCTTTTTGCCCAGTTTATGCCCTTTCCGCCCAGTTGGGTTTAAACCCTCTGCCCATCTCTAAATGTTAGCGATTTCTTTCGATGACGATGATGATTTTTTTTCGACCAAAGTAAAGACAGGTTAAGTTGGGAAGAAACTTACCACTTTGTGGCAAAACACGAAATTTTTTTTTTTACATTTTACATAGATTGTTAAACTCCCTATGGAAAATGTTTCTTGTAAGTGTGCTTAAACCAGTGCTACAAGCTTCATGAAGCATAACTTTAAATACGATTTCAACCCCATATCTAGATCACCTAGGTATTGCGTCATTATGGCTAGACTGCGGCGGCGGCGGTCAGGGTATTGACTTCGTCTAGTGGACACACCCTTTAAAATGCGGACCGCACCCTGCCGCCGCCATTGCGCAGAAAAAAAAACGACTTGAATCTTTGGAAAATCTAAGGACTGTGTCCTTAGTCCTTAGATTTTCCAAAGATTCAAGTCATTTGTCAAAATCCGTGTAGCGTGTCCTAAAAGGCTAATGCTAACGTAATGGTCAATACAACAATACCTACCTACATAATAAACATACAAACACTCGAAAAACATTGCCCTCCTTTAATTGCGGTCGGGTAGGTTATAAATGCGACGAGTTTCCAAAACGGTCTTCGGTAAGATGATGCCCTAAAATGGCGTTGCATATTTTTGAAAGCAATCGGCGGCGCCACAGTGACAGTAATGCACCACCAGTCTGGATGCCACATGCACAGAATACCTGCTAACTAACATACAATATGTATACATACAACCAGAGATGGGCAATCACCCGGAATCATTCCACTTTTCCGAATAATTCCGATATCCTTCCTGAATTATTCCAAATCCTTCCATTTTGATGGAAAAATATGTGTAAATATGGAAAAATTAAGATGTTTTAGAAAGATATTGAATTGAAACCTGCACAAATCGATGTAGGACTATTAGACCAACAACTTATATTATGAGGATTTTTTTCCTTAAACGTCACATAAGCGAGATATTTGATATTTTAGATTGCCAAAAGCTTTTTTATGCAAAATCATTAAATTTTAAGACTTGGTGATAATGTTACTTAACATTGTTGACAGATGTCACTTTGTTGACAGGGGTCACTACTTGTGACCAGTGTTGCCATTTTTTACTGGGGTCACTCTAACATCCCGCTTATGTGACACTTTAGGTCGATTTTCATCATGACATAAATTGTTGGTTTAATAGTCTTCTATCGACCTGTGTAAGTTTAAATCTTTGTAAAACACCTTTATTTTAGACTATTTACACATATTTTCCCATCAAACTTGTGTAAATATGGGAAAATTAAGGTGTTTTTAAAAGATATCGAAATTAAACTTGCACACGTCGATAGAAGACTATTATACCAACAAATTATGTCATAAGGAAATCTGTGCTAAAGTGTCACATTAGCGAGATATTTGAGTGAATGATTTTGCAAAAATAAACCTTTGGCACTCTATGATATCAAATATCTCGCTTATGTGACGCTTTAGGAAAAAAATCCTCATAACATAAAATGTTGGCATAGTAGTCTTCTATCGACGTGTGCAGGTTTTAATTCGATATCTTTTCAAAACACCTTAATTCTTCCAATATATCCACTAATTTTTCCATTATTCCAGAATAATTCCAACTTTTCGAATTTTTCCAAACTGGGTGATTCGGAAAAATTCGCAGCGCCCATCTCTGCATACAACCATATAAGAAACGCACGAGATGCAGGTTCGAAACCCGGTGCTGACCATGTACCATTGAGATAAATAATACGTATAGAACTAAATACGGACGTTCCGGTGATGGAAAACACCGTGAGGAAAGCATCAATACTCACAAAGCTGCGGCGATGGTTTAGCCCACAGAACATTTAATAAATGTTCTGTGGTTTAGCCGCCTGTCATTCAAAATTAAGTATAATTTAAGTGTTGAGTAACTGGCTAAAAGTGGTCTCAGTTGTGCTCTGCCACCCCGTATGCGAAAAGGCACAACGCTATGTTATGGTCACGTTGAGTTTATTTTTCGCGGTGATAATATTTCAGTGAGTCATGCCTTGCATGGCTTTCTCAATAAGTATATAGGTTATTAGGTACTTACTGTATCCACCCACACTGTATGTTGAACTTACATTTATACATTATTATTATGATGTAACTTTACTTACAACACCTAGGATATTGAGAAAGTGTTGACATAACAGTTTTATGAAACGAACAAATTGTGTAAAGCTGATGTACCTACCTACCTACCTATTCAGATCTTTGTCTGGTAATTTGAGTAGGTAGCTAAGTATCGGACTTATGCAGGGCAGGGATTACCTTGATTAGGTACTGAATATGAATACCTACCTCATAGAAGATTGTTTTTGTTTTGGCGCTCTGGTAGCTCAATGTCTCTGCTGCTTTTTTTCTTGACCGGTCTGAACATCGTGCGAATCCAGGGAGCACTTTAGTCTCTGTGCGAATCGAACGCTCTGCGGAATATTTTCAAAGCGCGACAGGGTTGTCAAAAATTCAATTTAATTAATGTCGAAATATAAATACAGTTCAGCTTTTTTGTACTAGCACAGGGTCCCATACAAATTAGAATTAGTAACTCTTTGTAAAAAAGAGATGGCGTGAGGAGTAAGTTTTGAACTTTAAACGCCATGGTTTCAGTTAACATACTTCTAGGTGGCGCTAATCTTAGAATAAATCCTATATATCTTAGCGCCATCTCGTGGTATTTTAAATTTTTCGATGGTGCACCAAGCGATAATGGCTTCGAACTAAAGAAGCTTCCGTAGCATCTCAGTTTACGCCGGTGTCATATTTTGTTCTAGGTGGTCTATCTGTATTAGTATAATATTATAGTATCTGTGGCACTAGTGCCTATGTTAAAGCTAGGTAAAATATTGCTGGTTAATATCTTGAATAAGTACGCACGAATTTAGGGGGGTGAAGGTGTGGAAGGGCTAGGGGGTGTAGAGGACCTCCCCCCTAAAGTTTCAGATTTAGGAAACCAGGGGTTTTTTTGTTAAGATTTTTTTTAAACCTTATTTTGAGGTTAGTTTTTTCTATAGGAGGGTATTTTTTTTAATCGTTCATCTTAATTGAGACGGGGGAAGGAAGGGGGGTGGTCCCCCCATCTCCCGGATATATTTATTTAAAAATAATAATTGGCGCCCAAAATGGCCGACGAAAAATTTCCACCGTTGCTTGCAACGTCTGTTGTTATTTATAGTAAAATGATGTACTAATATCTAACGTTAAAGCTTCTGATTTTGACATTTGACATTTCCATTTTGCAAAGATGTAAACATTGCGTTGCGTTACTATTTAGTTTTTTTTTTTTTAAGTATTTAGATTCGTTCCCTACACACGATCGATCCTTACTTCATTCGCGCATGCCATCGATTTCGATCATGTCTCCCATGGACTATTTTATACTTAATTATACCAATTATTTGAGTTAAGTTTCGTTTGCGCCGGGCCTGGGTTTTTTTTCATACTTCGTAGCATTGTCCTTTAAAGTCTTCTACATTATTCTACTTGGTGTCACTGTGGGCGTCATCATAAACCGTTTCGTAAGGCCAAATTTAGTTTGAACCATGGTTTTGAGTGGATTTATTACGTATATCGGTGGGCGAATCGTCCAGCATGTTATATACCGTATGGATATACGGTCGCCTGCGTCTAAAAGTATACGGGCGGTCCATGGGCGGTCATATTATAATTAAGTGAATCCCGCATAAATACTGCTTGCTTGTATACTTTTAGACGCAGGCGACCGTACATAATCTTTAAATTCTTGAGTGCCTACTATAGCTTTAAATTAAAAACAGAAAGCACACCAAAGTTAAAAACTAACCTAAACTAAAATAAAAGAAAGGAAACAAAACTAATGTATGACTAATGACGTCAGTAAATGATCTAATTTTTGCCACTCCATGTTGCTGTTTGTTTTTCACCATGGTGCGATATTCAAATATGACCTCATCAGTATCAAATACGTAGTAGGTAGATAGTCAGTGATATACTGACTGATGATACTTTTTGCTATTGTCTAAGTCTAAGACACATTTGCCTTGACTTCTGGCTTGTAGAGGAAGAACGAACCTGTGTGAAGGTGTATTACTCTCTCTCTACTCATTTTGATGGTTGTGATTTTTGTCGCTTTACTGGGGAATCGATTTATATAGGAAGCTACCTACTAGTATAAAATGCACCTAAGGTTTAATAAGTGACTATTTATTATTTATTTCTGATTTTCCATTCGATCATTCAGTAGCTCTACACCCGAAATGACTTTCAGAGATTAGTTTAGGATGATGTCGTAGGTATGTCTCACTTACTGGACCGGGTGTTTACTGCACTTCCATAAATAGAATCAAGGTGAGATGATGTCAAACGTGTTGTTGTTGTCTTATTACTAGGTTAGCAGGCATATCAACTGACTTGCTTGACCCATGATGTAGTCATACATTCCTTATGTGGACCTGACATTGATATTTTTTGCGAGATGTTATCATTTATATCTAATTGATTTCATCTGATGAATCCCTCTTGTATTACTCTGTTATCGGCTTCATAATTACCATTATATTCTGGCCGCTGAGAGAATTCGATCCTGACACATTTATGTCCCTGTCTGTCCCGCGCTACTTTTTACTCTATCTCACTCCCACAAGTGTTAATAAAAATAAAGACAACCCTCTTTCGGCTTGTACACCCCTTTCTGTTACAACCTGTATAGTATAGGTATGCCAAGGGATTTCGAGAGCAACACACAGTCTTTATATAAATAAAAATCTTTATTATATACATTAAATTATTGTTCATTAACAATTTTTATAAAAACTTCGGTTATTGAAGCCGTATTCTTTCACGTTTGGCAGTTCCTAGACCTCCAAACTATATTTGTAGGAAATTTCTATAATAGGTTGATCAGCCTTTCTTATAAATCAGATCTAGCTCTCAACGGGCCTTATTGTAATCGCTAGGAATGTAGTATACAATACAATATATTCACAATCCATAAATGTCTTAACCGGGATTTTTATTTGTGCGTTCTGTTAAAAGTTAGAAAGCAGGTCATCTTTTCGAATAGGAAACATTAATGTTACTCGAACGAAAGTAACTCGAGATATAATGGCATTGAGTTTGTTGCTTTGCAACTCTTTCTCCTCATCCTCTACTCGATGTCCTGCTCCTGCTCCTCATCAAACTCGGCGTCCTCATCAGCGGTCGCCTCCTGGTACTGCTGGTACTCGGAGACCAGGTCGTTCATGTTGCTCTCCGCCTCAGTGAACTCCATCTCGTCCATACCCTCGCCGGTGTACCAATGTAAGAAAGCCTTGCGCCTGAACATAGCCGTGAACTGTTCCGAGATGCGCTTGAACAGCTCCTGGATGGCGGTCGAGTTACCGATGAAAGTGGCGGCCATCTTGAGGCCGCGGGGCGGGATGTCGCACACGGCGGTCTTAACGTTGTTCGGGATCCATTCGACGAAGTAGGACGAGTTCTTGTTCTGGATGTTGAGCATCTGCTCGTCCACCTCCTTCATGGACATGCGTCCGCGGAAGATGGCGGCGACGGTGAGGTAGCGGCCGTGGCGTGGGTCGCACGCCGCCATCATGTTCTTGGCGTCAAACATTTGTTGTGTTAGTTCGGGGACGGTCAGAGCGCGGTACTGTCTGCTTCCACGGGACGTGAGGGGAGCGAATCCGGGCATGAAGAAGTGGAGACGCGGGAAAGGAACCATGTTGACTGCCAATTTTCGGAGATCAGCGTTCAATTGACCAGGGAACCGGAGACAAGTTGTGACTCCAGACATTGTGAGGGACACCAAGTGATTAAGATCACCGTATGTGGGCGTGGACAGTTTGAGTGTGCGGAAACAGATGTCGTAAAGAGCTTCGTTATCGATACAATAGGTCTCGTCTGTGTTTTCGACTAGCTGGTGGACTGAGAGGGTGGCGTTGTAAGGTTCTACTACTGTATCTGACACCTTAGGCGAGGGTACTACTGAGTATGTGTTCATGATTCTGTCGGGGTACTCTTCTCTGATTTTGGAGATGAGGAGTGTTCCCATGCCGGATCCGGTGCCGCCACCGAGCGAGTGTGTTAGCTGGAATCCCTGAAGGCAGTCGCAAGACTCGGCCTCCTTGCGGACGACGTCTAAGACGGAGTCGACGAGTTCTGCTCCCTCCGTGTAGTGTCCCTTGGCCCAGTTGTTGCCGGCACCAGACTGTCCGAACACGAAGTTGTCGGGGCGGAAGATCTGTCCGAAGGGTCCCGAGCGGACTGAGTCCATGGTGCCAGGCTCGAGATCGACCAAGATGGCGCGGGGTACATATTTGCCTCCGGAAGCCTCGTTGTAGTAGACGTTGATGCGCTCCAGCTGAAGGTCGGAGTCGCCATGGTAGGCACCAGTAGGGTCAATTCCGTGCTCATCAGAAATGATTTCCCAGAACTGTGGAAGAAGGAGAACAACCTTTAGGAAAAGCTTGAATTATTAAAGCTATAAATAAAACGACTCCATTAAAATACCAGCACGAAAGCCCTTCGCACTCGCAGGCCCATTTGTAAAGTCATGCCTCGACTCAATACTTTCGAACCGGTTTGAAGCGTATTGCCTTTTCTATTTTCACATACATTTTCAACTAGAATACAATAGTGGCAGTGGTAAACTTCAATTAGGGTTCCATTCATCTAACATGATACGAGTACCTATACAAAGTTGAGGATCATGACAAAAAGTTATGTATGTCAGATACAATAAAGCTCATTGAACCGTCTCGCATCGTAGATGGCAGACAGGATGCATAATACATCTTTAACGAGTAATAAAACATCCGAGGCGATTACGTAAGACAATGCTTTGAATTATTGCAGGCGTATACAATGTCTGTACGCCTACATGTCTTCCCATATTGCACTTATCTCTCCTTTTAAGCGGAGAACGTCTTGTACTTGTTAGTATTGAACATTCAATTTGCGCCACTTTTCGACTCGCCTTGAAATAGTACTCTTAATTTTCGACCATCTGGTGCCGCGACATAACAAACCGACTGTTTTGAAGCTTTGAGACTACTTCCAGTTCTATTGTCTACAATGATGAGGAATAATGAATATGTTTAGTTACTCATCGGTTGACGTAACTGTCAAAATTTGCAAGACGCTTAATGATAACATATATAATGGTAACAAAAGGATAGTCAACAGCGAACATCCGACGATGTAGTTGGCCATGTATTAATATTCAGGCCGGCGATGGGTATGATGTCATGCCGTGTAGGTGTATGTGGGTAACCAACCGCGCCTGATGGCCTGCCTGACACAGCCGTATAAGGCTAAAGTGACTATCGCGGAGGCTGGCTTTTTGGTTCAGGGCTTCGGTTTTCATCGAATTATTTTTACACTTAAACCGATGATTTCGCCGAGAGTTTTATTGTACTTTTTTCCTCACATGACTAATCGAATCAAATGCAATTTTCGAGATGCAAATGCTTTCAAAAATATGACAGCTCAATGATTTAATAGCAACTAAAAGTGAAAGGCGATCGGTGTTCGATTGTTGCGAGAAAGGCAATGCTTTCTTGCTCGTAACTAGATAAGAGAAGGTGTACACGATGAAAGCGCTGCCTGTGTGAATGGCTAACGCACAATGAGCTACTTCTATTGCGAGGGAAACCCTCGTTTCTAGCAGTCTCGGTACAATGGGTGTTTGTACTACGATTTCACAACTCTCAACTTTGAACGCTTGAATTTGAATGCCACAGACCAACGGATGGTTGAGTTCTTGAGATTAAAATAATGCTCTTTGGGTAAGTGTGCTCTGCTCGAGTGCAGTCTGATCGGAATAAATATAGACACGCCAGCGGCCAACGACCGCCGGTTCGTTGGCCTGGCTAATCTATCGTCCGTAATGTTTCGCCTAAAATGGGAACTTGATAAACTTTAGGACCTCACGCTAGATACGAGTGGGAAGTCACAGCTCCAAAAGTCTTTTAAGGCATAGTGACATTTTCGACAAATATAATAACGACTAAACCTTAGGAGCCTCAAACTGAAATCATCAGATTATTTTACCATTGTCTCTAGTATCTGCAATCATACGATGAAATTGCCCATGACTGGAGGACTATAGTGAAATATCTAGACAAAGGCCTTTATTCCGATTCGCACCCCACTGCATGTCATATTTTGTGAATCTGCCAGTCTTTCATCAAAACGCTAATACATACATAGCGAACTGAGGTCGTTCGATATAGGTCCCCCTATGTCTCATTTTAGGTAATACTACGTCATTCACAGCTGAATCAGTAACCTCAGCCTGAATTTCCCAACTAATTCACAGAACCATAAAATAAACATTGTCTGAGGCGACGTTGACACAGCCTGTCTTTAAAAGAATTTCTAAGTAGGTATGAATGTTAAAATAAAGCTTGTAGAAGGGAGTCATAGCCATGTTTTAATTTGAATTCCAAGATAAGTGATTCATGATCTGAATAAGCGAGTACTCAGACGCTATATTATACGTGTGCTTATAAACCAGAAGGTTATTAGGTAGTCATTCGATCTAAATAAAAGTTACGTGTGTCCCGTGTGCCAATCGCAAAGTCATCTTTTAACTGAATCCATAAAGATTCGATTGAAACGATGCTCTAGATTTCCAAGATCTACTTTTTGTGGTGTTAAATAAAACATAAAAAACGGCCAAGTGCGAGTCGGACTCGCGCACGAAGGGTTCCGTCCCATTATCTATAAAAAACCGCAAAAAAAAAAGTATGGGAGCCCCCCCTAAATAAAATGTATCCTGTCCATCCTGGGTTTGCTGGAAGAAATCTCTTTTTAGAGATAAGCTTGCCTTTGTTCATGCCTTTTCTGTATGGTTTGTGTTTTTTTCTGATATGCGCAATAAATATATACGAAATATATACGAAATATACGAAATATTAATTTAATTATTTATTTTTTAAGTAAATAATATACTCAATATATTGTGAACATTTTAAGCGTCTACCTGCTACCATTATCAATATCGAGCAAAAATGAGCAAAAAAAATCACGTTTGTTGTATGGGAGCCCCCCTTAATATTAAATTTCTTTTGATTTTTAGTATTTGTTGTTATAGCGGCAACAGAAATACATCATCTGTGAAAATTTCACCTGTCTAGCTACCACGGTTCATGAGTTACAGCCTGGTGACAGAAAGGACGGATGGACGGACGGACAGACGGACAGCGAAGTCTCAGTAATAGGGTCCCGTTTGGCACCCTTCGGGTACGGAACCCTAAAAACGGTATAAGACAGCAATAAAGCTTCATGTTTATTGGCCTTAATTGGTCACGATTGCTTTTGTTTTGTCCAAAGCGTACTACAAGATTTATTTCGATTTAATTGACCCTTTTCTGGTACTAAACCATTTGCTTCTACGGCTCAGTAGTTAGTAATCTCAACTGCATCTAAATTCTTTGAATTCTCCTCGTAATTGCTGATAGTAGATCGTGGAACAAGAAAGCCAGCAAGATTCTAATTAATATAGATTACTATCAGACTATCACACTGGCCAATAGACCGAAGTGGGTTGAGCGCAAATTGCATGGAATGTAATAGCAGCATTTCGCGCCACCAACCAAATGCCAACATACGTGGGCAGATATAATAAATAACCGGCCAAGTGCGAGTCGGACTCGCGCACGAAGGGTTCCGTGCCATTATCTATAAAAAACCGCAAAAAAAAATGTATGGGAGCCCCCCCTAAATATTAATTTAATTTTAATTTAATTATTTATTTTTTAAGTAAATAATATACTCAATATATTGTGAACATTTTAAGCGTCTACCTGCTACCATTATCAATATCGAGCAAAAATGAGCAAAAAAATCACGTTTGTTGTATGGGAGCCCCCCTTAATATTAAATTTCTTTTGATTTTTAGTATTTTTTGTTATAGCGGCAACAGAAATACATCATCTGTGAAAATTTCAACTGTCTAGCTACCACGGTTCATGAGATACAGCCTGGTGACAGACGGACGGACGGACGGACGGACGGACGGACGGACGGACGGACGGACGGACGGACAGACGGACAGCGAAGTCTCAGTAATAGGGTCCCGTTTGGCACCCTTCGGGTACGGAACCCTAAAAAAGATAATTTATCCATAATTTGCTGTAAATGGCTGTAATCCTTTTCCATCCAGACAACCCAAGCGAACCTAACCGTGATTATTTTTGACTAATTTTCCACCTGAGTTTGTAAAATATGTGCATACGTTACGGCGATTTCAATACGAGGTGGTAGAGACACAATGAACACATTTTAGAATTGATAAAAAAAATAGTAAAGTCACTATGACCTGTCTGTTGTCTCTATAAATATCAGAATTATCTGTTATACTCATCAACTCGAGAAGCTTTAATATTGACATAACAGGCTGTCAAAACCTGGTTGGATCATTAGCATATGTTTAATACATCCATTTACTAAATCCATTTCTGAATGATCAAAGACAACCTTGTGACGTCAAGGCGAAAGATGTTTTTTTATGTCTTATAAAGCCAGCTGATATGAGCTGATAGCAGAACACGTCAGCTATTAAGTCATTGCCCGTTTTAGTACATTATTTACATATATGCACTCTATAGTATGTCACTGTTATTGAAACTAGGTATAGGTACCTACATTGTTGAAAAAAACTGTATCGAGGGGTCGGAAATCGGAAATTCGGAATACGTTTAATTTATCTTCATTTTATTTATTGTGCACTAGAACTATGCTCTCAGAACAATCTGTCCTATCTTGCCTAGGTTCGCTGGAAGAAATCTCTTTTTAGAGATAAGCTCGCCTTTGCCTATTTAACTTTGTTTTAAGACTATGTATCACATTGTTTTCCGTGCAATAAAGAAATTATGAATTATGAATACGTATTCCTAAAAGATTCGAGAAAATGATGGTAGAGCTCGTCTAAGCTGAAATGACGCGCCCCACTCCTTGGTTTTGTATGACAAGTAAATACAAAACCAAGGAGTGTGGCGCGTCATTTCAGCTTAGACGAGCCTTACTGCTGTTTTGCTGAACTTGGCGGGGACACTGCCGTGCATAGGTTATATTTATAATTGAAACAAAAAGTAAACTTTAGAAAAAACCGACTTCCACAAACCTTATTTGATTAGATTGAGTTTAATACAAACTGTAACCCCTTATCCCCCCCCCCTTGGGGAATTAATTTTGTCAAATCCCATATCAGTGCTACCCCACGCTACTAAGGAACCCCTGTACAAAGTTTCATGGCTCTAGGTCCACCGGTTTAGGCTATGCGTTGCCTGCCCGTCAGCCACGCATTGTATTTGTACCTAGTATTGAGCAGATCTGGTGGCCATATGTGGTCTTTATCAGCAGTTCCGCATCACAATATTATGCTTACCATGTGCATTTGCACGAGTTATTATGAAAAACACAAAAATCACTATAGGTCTGCCTATAACATTTGAAGAGTTCCCTCGATTTATCCAGGATCCCATCATCAGATCCTGACCTGGTGCTAATGGGACCAATGGGAAGATAAACCCTTTCAAACAAAAAGATAATTTTCCAAATCGGTCCATCCGTTTAGGCGCTATCGGGGTGCAGACATAAAAAAAAAAAAAAAAAAAAAAAACAAATATCCGGACGAATTGTAAACCTCCTCCTTTGGGAAGTCGGTTAAAAATAAGGGTGAATCTTGTGACAACCCTACACATTGTTCCAGAGAATAGAGGTCACGTGAGGCCATGCCTGAAAATTCAAATGTGGAATTCGATATAATTTTCTTATACCTACATGTATATGAGGGAAATTGCCAGCAAGTAGGTTAGTGTTCACGACACGACCTCATTTCAAGTGAAAACAATTAGAATACCAACATGCACTAACACAAAGAGAAAACCAACCAATCCCGTAGGGAGATAAGTACTTATCAGCAGGGAGGGACCGTTATGTACAATTACAACCGTTACTCTGTGCGCGATGGAATGTAGTTAGAAATGAAAGATAAGCCTTTACCTTAGCTCCAATCTGGTTACCGCACTGGCCGGCTTGAAGGTGCACGATTTCCCTCATTTTGTTTTATTTTCGAAATTGGAATAAATTAAAACTTAACACTATACGCGGCTATCTCACTTCACCGTTCGCAGATTTGATCCGTCGGAGCCGGAAAGTGGGGTGTTTTGAGGCAGACGTCGCCTCCGCGCGTTGTTCGAATGCGGGCCTCTGATTGGTCGATTCATCAAGTCTTTCTTTACTCGTTTCTAACTTCGCGGCTGTTTCGAGCCGCAGACGCAGCAACAGAGATTATTTTACACAAAAATTAGGAGATTCTTTACTTTATTCTTTATTCATTGTGGCAAACTAATAAATACTTAAAATTATTTTTGATGGTTCTTATCACATTACCAAAAGCTAGCAAATAAGTACCTACCTAATCTTTCTACTGATAAGCTCGCCTTTGCGCATGAGTTTGAACGTAATTGTACAATTTAGGTAAAGTAAATAAATACCTAGAGGTTTGGTGTGCAACAAAGAACAATAATTGGATTGGTCATTCATTCATCATATTGTCTAGTCTAGGGTCGTCACTTAGGTACCTACCTATGGTAGGTTATGTAGTGCAGTCATCGATATATACTTACTAGTATTGAAGTCTGTGTGAGTGCAGTAGTTACATAGGTAGGTATACTCTGTTCAATTTCTGCGTGTCCATTGAAGTCGCGCGCCGCCCCCGCCGGGCGGCCCCGGCCTTATTTGAAAGACTGCCGAGGTACCTACCTAACCAACTAACCTATTCTTAAACGCTAAATACGAGCTGGCAAAGGCCCTTGAAGGTACCGTACCCGAAGGGTGCCGAAGGGGACCCTATTCCTAACTCTGCTATCTGTACGATCTCCTGGAATAATCTTCGTTCGTAAGCCAAAAAAATCGGTCAAGTGCGAGTCGGAATCGCACAGGAAGGGTACCGTGTACCTACCATCGTACAACACAACTTAAGCACTCAAAACAATAAAACAAAAAGAAAATTAAAAACACGTCTCTTGTATGGGGACCCCCTTTAGTTTGTAATATCTCTCGTATTTCAATATTTTTTGTTGTTGCGGCAACAGATAATACATTCTGTGAAAATTTCAGTAATAGGCTCCCGTTTGGCACCCTTCGGGTACGGAACCCTGAAAACATCAAAACTATGCCAAGTTAAGTAACAATTCAACAACAAACAACTCCAATGAGTCATTTTCATGTGTAATTGGTGAAGTCGCTAGCATGAAGTCATCCGTATGGCGTTGGCGACCTCTGTTCAATAAATGTATTGAATGCTGCTATAATACCTGATAAATACCTATACCTACTTATATCTGTTTACTTACGTTCCATTTTAAATGCGATGACTTATTTCAGGCAGATTTCCATTTCTGACTCCATGAAAAATTATCTGCGTAGAGTACACCCATACTATTATCTCTTCTGTGCCCATACCTCACTACTAGATAGTGAGTGAGTTTGAGTTTTGGTCAGAAAAGTTTTAGACCTTCAAACGGTGATGGAAAACATCGCGAGGAAACCTTCATTACTCCATAGCTGCTGCAATGCGCTAACCCCTGTAACGCAAAATGCAGTATTCAATCAGTGGGCGCAGTTGTGCCTCTGCCGCCCCGTATGGGAAAAGGCGTGACGCTATGTTATAGTAAACAATACACATTGTTCAGCAACAATAGAAGACTGTTGCTCAAAGATTCATTTCCTGCATCAGCCTACATGGCCGTCAAATCGCCCACGAGGAAGATTGAGAGAATTAATAGATTACTTTTGCTTGCGGCCTTAACGACTTTAATACCATAAAAGGGCCTGAAAAAAGACGTTTTATTGTAAAAGTGGCCAATTAGAGATTTTATATAGATTTATGTTGTTGTTGTTGCTTAGAGATGGGGTAAAGTAGAGCCAGAGAAGGCGGGTAGAACAAAAAATTTATTTGTGTTTTTTCTTGATACGGAACCCTTCGTCTGTGTGACTGATTTATACCCTCTCCGGCCAGGATTTGAACCCAGAACCACCTGGAAATCGGCTGCTACGTCACAGAGGGACACATCACGCAACACACCCTGTATAACTATCTGAATGTATCTAGGCGCGTTCCGGGTCATAGATTACATCGCTTACGTGACGTAACAAATATCATCCGCCCGCTCCCGCCCTGATATCGTTTGCCACGCTAAAGCCGGCTACACACGACATGATATCACACACACACACAGCAGGCGGCTCCAGTTTATCACCTTTTTACACCCTAGATCGCCACCGACCTCGGAACTGGAGCTCTATTTTTCATTCGCTCGTGTGATTGATGACTTGCGCAACGAGTGGTTCTGTCTGAGTGTTCTGTTCTGCTTCTGACCAATCGTTGCAGAGCAAATTGAATATAACGAACGAAAATCGGTAGAAAAGAGCGCTCGTTTGCAGAAGAGCGATTGAGAAATAGAGCTCCTGGCTCGTAGACAATTTACCTAATCGAGTTTGGCGCGATTCGGAACGCAGGGTAGAGTAGATCACATCACCTCACCCACTGCACCTATACTGTTGAGTAAAGCTTCTTCATCATCAGCATCACGCAATTTATGAGCCAACTTGATCCATGAAGCGATCCGTGATCTCTACAAAGTGTAAATGAATTAACGCCAAATGAGAAACTACTTTGTTAGGGACATCATTCTGAGCGACTTTCATTATGAAACCGATTTGATCAGAGCAACTTTATTTTTCACTTCCCAGTACATTTTGGCCTGAGTGGATCAGCTGATTTGTATGGAGAAGTGAAAAAAAAGTTTCTGTGATGAAATCGATTTCATAATGAAAGTTGCTCAGAATGATGATGACCCTAACAGAGAAGTTTCTCTTCTCATTTTGCGTTAATTCATTTACACCTTGTATAGTGGGTATCACGCTTTGCTTCTCACGCCGGAGATGCAAGTTCGAATCCCGGTGCTGGTATCAAACTAATACCAATGACACAAATAAACAGCTGCGGCTCTGGGGTAGCCCCCTGTCACGCAAAATGGAGTTTTAAACAACTGGCTAAATCTCCACCCCGTATGTGAAAAGGGGTGACGCTATGTGCTGTGCAGGGCCAACTTCCATCCACTGTTGCCCAGCAGTTTGGCGATGTCATCCGACCAAATACGAAGGGTGGTCTATCTGGTTATAATTACTCTTAAGACGGCGCCCTAGGCAAAAACAGTCTTTAGCAAAACACAAATCGCTCGGAATGATGAGTATTATTGCTGTATGTTTTTTCACTAGCTTGTTTATCACGAGTGTCAGCGTGACTTCGCTTTCCCATAAACGTAATTTTATTAATTTTGCTCGATAGAAAAGTCTCCTGAAGTTGCCACTAAATCTGTCTGTCGCAATGTTTAATTATACAATTTCGCACCACATCTGAATTTGTGTCCTCGTTATTTATCTAATCATTATAAAAATGGCACGGTATGTTCCTCAGTTAGACTTGCTTATCTAGCTTGTCTTTAACCTTTTTTTAATTTTTTATTTAATTTTCTCTAGATACAAGTAAACCCTTTCAGTCGAGATTGTCATTCTCCTGGCCGAAAAGGAAAAAAAATGACATTAAAATTAGGGGAAATTAAGTTCTCATCCCCCTGCAATAGACATTAATTGACGTCTTGGTAGTCACTGTCAAAGTCAAACACTATTTTGTGCTTCTGCGAGCGAGCGAGATTAAGGATGAAATTCTAAGTTCTGATTGCCTAGGGCCCGCCCTTAACTTACAGTATGTTCTCAGTTTCGTTTCGGGCAGATTTCTTTCCCTTTATGGCAGGCATGACACCATTATTATATTAAGCTCTGAGCAACTTTGTCAAAGTCAATACAAAGACACATAGCATCACGCTATTTCCCATACGTGGTAGTAGAGGCACTATTTCGTTGTTATACAGGGTGTAACAGAAGGGTGTAACAGAAGGGTGTAACACAAGGGTGTAACAGAAGGGTGTAGTCATATTTTAGGGGGTTGTTAGGGAGACCATTCTGAGCAACTTTTACTATAAAACCGATAAGATCCGAGCAACTTTATTTTTTGCTCCATATGTTTTAGTCCGGGGGCGGTCAGCTGATTTGTATAGAAAAGTGAAAATTAAAGTTGCTCTGTTCAAATCGGTTTCATAGTGAAAGTTGCTCAGAATGATGTCCCTAACAACCCCCTAAAATATGACTACACCTTTCTGTTACACTCTGTATAGTATGATCTACCTAACCCATCGCCGCAGCTACGGTGAAATGGAGATATTCTTGGTGTCTCATGATGGTTTCCTTCACCGTTTCATCATCACGAATCACGGTACATTTTGGTATTAATTTCGAAGGTGGTAATGCAACCAAACTTTTTACCCCACGTGGGGTGGCAGACGTGCATCATTGAACTCAAATTCTATTTCCAAGCTGGTAATTCATCACTCTATCTATCTGCACAACAAAGGGCCAGCCAGAGACTACTATATCCAATTGACTGCGGCTCGCCAAACGTTTGTTGTATTCAACAAACGTTCGCATGACGCAACCTATGTACGATGACGGGCCGCCAGACAGTTTCGCAGCGGCTGACCAATCACAGCTCTCTTACCTCGTCCCTCGCCGCCCGTAAATTGGTGAGTTGTGTTTCGAAGGAAAATGTATCTATGCGCTCTCCACTGGATAAGTGCTTCCTGATGCCAGCCCATCGGACTCATATCCTTCGAAAACTGTCTGTGACAAGGTTCCAACGATTATTTTGCGCAAATAAAATTCAATCTTCTCATTATGGTAGTGGCAGCGAAGCCTGTTTCACTTCAGCTGGTATTGGTACCGTAAAATGGTTTCATCGGCGGAATTGCGAATTTTAATGGGTTGAATGGTTATGGTTAAGGAAAATTATTTCCAAGGTTTAGTACCTAGACGAGACTTGAAGACCCCGACTTGAAGTATTAAGTAACTAGTGGCTCTGTGAGCTGTAGACCTCGCGAGTATGTCGGTGGGAAAGCTGAACTGCTAACACACATAAAAAAAATAACCCAAATAATTTTCTTTCAATAACACATACAAACTTATGAATGTACCTGGTTACGTACATGCAGTATGAAAGTAGCCGCACCAATAACTTTGTAAACCACATTTCGCGATCTTTAATACAACCTATTGACTTTTTACTAAAATTATATAGTCTGTTTCACTCTCATGGTCTTTACGAATCCAACGACACCTCATTTGTTAATATCCATCGAGCCGTTTGGGTTGTAGCGATTTTTTTACATTTTAAAACCCCATATCTCCGCCATTTTGAAAAAAATCTAAAAACTGGCTCGAGTAAAAAATTCTATTTATTTTTCCAACCTGCTCACAAAATTTCACGAGAATCGGTTCATAAATGCGACCTGTAGAGGAGAACAACCGGACAGACATACTTACGAAAGCATTTTTGCCCAAACCTGAAACGGAGACGCTTCGCTCGCTCGGTCAATTAAACTATAGGCATTGACGATTACCTACCCTGTGTCATGCATGCATGTCGCGGGAACTAAAACAGCGACGTTTCATCAAACACGGGTTTCGAACCCGGGACCTCTCGCAATACTTTACACCAGCCCTCCTAGACAAGATGCAAAACGCTATTACCGTTCGCACGACACGCTAAGAATATGTATGCGATTTGTCACGCTATACGCTAGCGTCACCAAATGTTAAATCGCATACAATTTGAGTTTTCGTTTCTATTCGTTTTCGTAGCGTAGCGTTATTAACTTTGTCTAGGCGTGCTGGGGTATGATTCTCGCGCATTCGATATACGGATATCGGCACCTATATCGAGAGCCCGGGTTCGAATCCCGGCTGGGGAAAAAAAAAAACCCCAGGTCTTGGACGTTTACATGTTTGTGATGTCGCAGTTTCTGGTTCCCACGACACAGGGTATCCTAGTGTGGCGCCAGTAAATGTTTATGTTTATTTTTAGATATCGTACCCCTGGCTTCTACAAACAAAACAAACATAGCGTCACAACTTTTCCCATACGGGGTGGCATAGGTACATACAGTTTGTGCCCACTTTTAGCCAGTCATTTTCCAAACACTGTTCATATTATTTATCCTTAGTTTAGTAACAGCTCTCATGATAAATAACTTACCGTTTTTGGCAACATTTTTTCGTGCGCCCATTATCGAGTTACACCAAGCCCCAGGGGAGTGAGGGGGGCAGACACGGCCAGGGGGGAGGGTGAGGTAATAGGGGATGACGTCATGTCGCCTGATGGTAGGTATGACTCATTTGTGAAACAGAGGGTACGTTTTAGGGGTATGCTGAGAAATGCACGCGCGGAAACCCACTAGGAAATACTCTACAGTGGGTCACATGAAAGGATGATTATCAGATGATGAGAAATGATTTAGAAATGATGAGCTATTCAAATTCAATAATTATTTATTTCGTTGAAATGAAATGAAATGAATTTTATTTGATACTCAATACTCAATGATACTTACTTGATAAATAAATTAAAACTTTATTTATTAATTTTATTACATAGGTACATTATAAGATCGATCTCAGCACTCGATCGATCGTTTCACAGAATATATCTACCTACATACCAAGTTTCAACTGTGTAGTCCTAAAAGTTTCAGAATAAAGTTGCTGTGACATACGGACGGACGGACGGACGGACAGACAGACTTGACGAAACTATAAGGGTTCCTTGTTTCTCTACGGAACCCTAAAAATGGCAAAAAAAAGAAATGCTCATCTATCCTCAATCTGCTTAAAGATAGGGTCCTGCCTGATATCATGAATGGATAGATATTGAAAATAGACGTGTAGTGAGTGGCCGTGGTGGGCTTGACTTTGATATCCGTCAATAAATATTATTAGTATTTATTGTGTAATATAATAAATACCGAATGGCCTCTAGCTCCTGACTGACACACAGCTCGCCCTAGTTTGGGAGTTAGAGCCACAATTATAATTAGGAAATAAGAAACAAATATTTCAAAATATATTTCATTTCATTTCATCTACTAATAATATAATTGAATCAAAAAGTAAACTTTAGAAAAAACCGACTTCCACAAACCCTATTTGATTAGATTGAGTTTAATACAAACTGTAACCCCTTATCCCCCCCCCCCCCCTGGGGAATTAATTTTGTCAAATCCCATATCAGTGCTACCCCACGCTACTAAGGAACCCCTGTACAAAGTTTCATGGCTCTAGGTCCACCGGTTTAGGCTATGCGTTGCCTGCCCGTCAGCCACGCATTGTATTTGTACCTAGTATTGAGCAGATCTGGTGGCCATATGTGGTCTTCATCAGCAGTTCCGCATCACAATATTATGTTTACCATGTGCATTTGCACGAGTTATTATGAAAAACACAAAAATCACTATAGGTCTGCCTATAATATTTGAAGAGTTCCCTCGATTTCTCCAGGATCCCATCATCAGATCCTGACCTGGTGTCAATGGGACCAATGGGAAGGTAAACCCTTTCAAACAAAAAAATAATTTTCCAAATCGGTCCATCCGTTTAGGCGCTATCGGGGTGTAAAAAAAACATACGGACGAATTGTAAACCTCCTCCTTTGGGAAGTCGGTTAAAAATAGTGTAGACTTCAGATACTGAATTCACAAAATATTATGTTATTTTATTTTACTCTAAGTAGTGCATGTACTGATGTGCCATTGCCGGCAATATTGCCATTTGTCCGGCAATATTGTCTTAAAATGTATGGGGGCCATATTGCCCCGCCATACATTATAAGTATTGCCACAAATAGCAATATTGCCAGCATCGGCACATCAGTAATTGCACGTCATAAACGTCGAGTATGCATGCAAGCTTGCAAGGCGCCAGTGGCACGGTGGGTGGGCGGACGGGTTGTGATTCAGACGCGTGGGTAAGCAGGTTCGAGGCCCGGCGGATGCAGAATTGTGTTACGACGAGGTGGTACAGTGGGAGGTGGTGGAAACAAGTTTCCGAAAGCGTAGCTGAGGTAAACCTGAGGATAACCTATTTTGGGCCCTTCCAAAAATGGGTCTTTTTGATTGTTTTGTACTAAGATTTAATGTACCTACGTAAAAAAAACAAAATGCAATATACTCAAATATATAATTTCATAATTTTCTTCACGGTAGGTAGGTAGGTAGTCACAAATAGTACTCCGATTTGATATAGTCTCTGGTTGTATTGTATGCTTGTTGGTAGGTACTGAACTGATGGTTCCTAACTTTCGAGCCCCGCCCACACGACTCTACAGTCAAGGGAATAAAGATCATATCAGGCGTCTGTTGTCTGATTGTTGTCTGCAAATTATCGTGTTAAGGTCTTGCACACATCTGTTGATCAGCCCCCCTATACAGTCTTCACAAAATAAAAGGCCCGTTTTGACAGTTCACGCCCATGAAGTTTTAACCCCTAATGCGTAGGTAATAAAAGCCAACTGTTGCGTACAAATTGAACCTAAAAACCGCTTCTATTACCTACGCGTTAAGAGTTAAAACTTCATTGCCGTGAACTGTTAAAAAGGCCTTTTATTTTGTGAAGACTTTATTAGACCTAGACTAGGTACCTAGTTACATTTGTGAATGAAATTGTTGGACCATGATGTTTTTTTATTTTATTTATTGCAAAACACAACAGATAACTATATAAAATTCATTGCGTTTCTTTAAATATATTCTTAATTTAAAACATGTAGAATATAATATATTTTCGTAGTATCGTAGAAAAGTGAAGGATAGAGCTTAGGACATGTGTCTCAGTTTCCTACGATGGATACTACGATAAAAATATCACGGTCCCTTTTCGGAAACTTTAAAAGGTCCTTTGAGCAACTTATAGATAGATAGATAGATAGATAGATAGATAGATAATCCATTTATTCACTGTAAGAATACACACAAATACAATAAAGATTCTTACAAAACATAAAAAAATATAGAAAGAAACTATACATGTGCATATTCCACAGTGAATAGGCCCTGGCTCAGCATGTGTTGCAGATAACTGCAACGCTGGTAATTCTGCCAGGCAGGACAGGACCCATTTTACAGTGCGAGTGGATATAAATTCTAAAAGACAAGATATCAATCTGTCACATGAGCTTACTGCTATTATAGATAATAATTGAAACAAAAAGTAAACTAGAAAAAACCGACTTCCACAAACCCTATTTGATTAGATTGAGTTTAATACAAACTGTAACCCCTTATCCCCCACCCTTGGGGAATTAATTTTGTCAAATCCCATCTCATTGCTACCCCACGCTACTAAGGAACCTCTGTACAAAGTTTAATGGCTCTAGGTCCACCGGTTTAGGCTATGCGTTGCCTGCCCGTCAGCCACGCATTGTATTTGTACCTAGTATTGAGCAGATCTGGTGGCCATATGTGGTCTTCATCAGCAGTTCCGCATCACAATATTATGCTTACCATGTGCATTTGCACGAGTTATTATGAAAAACACAAAAATCACTATAGGTCTGCCTATAATATTTGAAGAGTTCCCTCAATTTCTCCAAGATCCCATCATCAGATCCTGACCTGGTGTCAATGGGACCACCCTTGAGGTATTACCTATACGCCGAAAAAAGATTTGTTCAAATCGGTTCATAATTGGCGGAGTTATCGCGTAACAAACATAGAAAAAAAAACATACGGGTCGAATTGAGAACCTCCTCCTTTTTTGAAGTCGGTTGAAAAGGGCACCAAATCTGTTGTTGGCTACAGAGATCGTAATATAAGTACAAATGTAAAGGGGTCTTTATACCCTATTAGTTTCAATTTAAAACCTATTTACCTCTTTAAGGCGCAATTGAGGCGTATAGGACTATTCGTTAAGCGTTAAGATAAAAACAATAATGTCAAGACAAAAACACTGACAAGAAATTACGGATGATTAAGATTGAAGGATCCAATTCAATTCCGTTGATTGAAGATACCAGTGATAAACGGACGTGGAGTGCAAGGATCAGCCCCCCTAGACAAGTTGCATTCGCGAAATGATCATTCTATCAGGTGAAAAAGTCACTCGATACTTTCGGCAAATGAAGATCAAATGCGACAAACAATCAATCAAAGATTAATTCAAAATAGCGGCAAGAACAAAAACCAATTTGACAGTAGGCTGGCGTCAGGCTGGCGCTTGTGAATTGCGATTCCGGTTTTAGTAGAATACCAAATGCGTCGTATTGAAGCTTGTGCCAGGGCCAGGCTTGTGGCATTTGTGGTATGCTTGTGTACAGTAGAATTCGGGCCCAGAATGCGATACAGAGACGTTAGGTGACCGGAGGGCGTTGCCATGGCAACCAGATTTAGGCTCACCGGAAAATCGATAGTATCAGCTCTATATTTAGAAGCAACTGCCTCCTAAGGCCCGACGTCTTGAATACTCAGACGAGATAATCTGAGGTTTATGTATATGTTGTAGTCAGAACTTCAGTCAAAACTAGTTTTGACCATAAAAACTAGACAAAAGTACTTTTGACTGAGCGGCTTTTGACTAACTAGTCATGAGTAGTTTTGACTGCTAATTTGTGGTCAAAAGTGGTTTGGACTGGCGCTCTTGGTTTACAAAACCGAATTAGTTGCTTTAGATTATAATATCTGTGCTCTAGGTCACTTTCTGTGCCAATACTAAAGATAGGTTATTTTAGGTCAAAACTTTATGAACCACCCGGAGCCGAGCGAAGCGGAGCGGAGCGAGGCGACCCCATGTAGTTTCACAGAACCGAGTTTGTTTGCTTGTTAACTGCGAAATAAATTTAGTCATAAGTGCTATTGACCAGAGAATAGATGTGATATGAAATATATTGAAAAAGTATTTTTGACTGATTCAGAGTTCTGACTGCAACATATATATATGTAATGTGGGTATACTGAGTTTACCAAACTCAAGTTTTACCATACCCTGTTATACGATGAACTTTTTAGGAACTATCAAAATCAAAACGGTAAATTTTGATCATGAGTTTCATGAAATATTATTATTGTGACGTCATAATCAAACGCTGACTTTTTACACAAAACCACAGATACCTACTATAATATTATACTAATACCAGGTAGACCACCTAGAACAAAATATGACACCGGCGTAAACTGAGATGCTACGGAAGCTTCTTTAGTTCGAGGCCATTATCGCTTGGTGCAGCACCATCGAAAAATTTTAAATACCACGAGTTGACGCGAAAATATATAGCATTTATTCTAAGATTAGCGCCACTTAGCCTGTTAACTGAAACCATGGCGTTTAAAGTACAAATCTTACTCCTCACGCCATCTCTTTTTTACGAAGGGTTACTAATTCTGATCTGTATGGTATGAGCACCCTGTGACAAAACTGACTGATAAATAGATTGATTGATCAATCAGGTAAACATGTTCAGAATATTGACCCTAATAATAAGCTCTTCAATATATTACTTGATACTTCTACTGCATCCTGTTTACCATAATCTGCAAGCATTTCTATTTCCATCTCACTAAACTAGACTTAGTACCTACTAAGATCGTAAAACCTAAGTTTAACTGCAGGCTTGGCGTTGGCGGATATCCAGGCTAGCTGTATTGATCTGACTAAAGCACTAAGTTATACCTAGCTAGACTTGTATGTAGGCGTAACTAGAGCGCATGTCTGGGAATTATAATAAAGAAATAAGAAACTTTATTACATTTCATCATTCATAGCGTCACACCTTTTCTCATACCAGGTGGCAGAGGCACAATAGAATCCACGTTTAACCCCTTCGTCGACCTAACTTATCTATTTATTGATCTCCATTGTTCGGCTGTTCGACGGATCCAATTGACTGCTCCTGCGGGGGAATGCGGCTCGCAAAACGTTTGTTGTATTCAACAAACGTTCGCATACGTAACCTATGTACGATGACGGGCCGCCAGACAGTTTCGCAGCGGCTGACCAATCACAGCTCTCTAATCTCGTCCCCCGCCCCGCCCGTAAATTGGTGAGTTGTGTTTCAAAGGAAAATGTATCTATGCGCTCACCAATGGATAAGTGCTCCCTGACCGGTGTGCTTCTGAGGGTGAACCAGTTAACTGATATTCCAATATGCGTGACAGGAGGCTAATCCTTCACCGCAGCTATAGATTATATGAGATATGATGGATTATTCACGATATTTTCCATCAGAGTAAGAAGTCTTTAGATTAGCGAGTAAGTATTGATGGAGACACTCCTTTAAATGAATCGTTAGAAGAAGGAAATACTTACTTGGCGACGACTGCTTATTACAATTAAGGTCATATTTTTAACCGACTTCCCAAAGGAGGAGGTTTACAATTCGTCCGGATATTTGTTTTTTATTTTTTTTTTTATTTTTTATGTATGTTCCCCGATAGCGCCTAGACGGTTGGACCGATTTGGAAAATTTTTTTTTTGTTTGAAAGGGTTTACCTTCCCATTGGTCCCATTGACACCAGGTCAGGATCTGATGATGGGATCCTGGAGAAATCGAGGGAACTCTTCAAATATTATAGGCAGACCTATAGTGATTTTTGTGTTTTTCATAATAACTCGTGCAAATGCACATGGTAAGCATAATATTGTGATGCGGAACTGCTCATGAAGACCACATATGGCCACCAGATCTGCTCAATACTAGGTACAAATACAATGCGTGGCTGGCGGGCAGGCAACGCATAGCCTAAGCCGGTGGACCTAGAGCCATGAAACTTTGTACAGAGGTTCCTTAGTAGCGTGGGGTAGCACTGTGATGGGATTTGACAAAATTAATTCCCCAAGGGGGGGGGGGGGGGGGTACAGTTTGTATTAAACTCAATCTAATCAAATAGGGTTTGTGGAAGTCGGTTTTTTCTAAAGTTTACTTTTTGTTTCAATTATATTCGATTGTCTCTGTGCAATGGAGCACAGCGCCGCAATCGGACTATTCATAAGATTACATGTTACTAACATGAATAAATTAGGGGTGTTTATTTAATGTGTATTTCAGAAAATACTAAGCAAATCGTACCTACTTTATTGCGTTGTAGCAAGAGTCGCATTTTAGTTGAATGGTTTTGAACAGTGTCCCATCTGCTCCTAACTCTTTATTAATCTGGTTTGGAAACTATTAGAAACACGAAACCTAACAAAACTACATGCGCACGCATTTACGAAAATAATACACTTTTATGACATGATTTATTACGAAGTTAATCCCTCCTTAACCTTACGCATGTCGAGTGACGGTTTGCAAATGAAATGTAAAAGTTCTGTCTTTTATGGGCAGAAATCACGAATACGCACAGTAATGGCCAAAATCGCTGTCACACGCCAAATGGAGTAATGTACACCTGGATATAATTGAAACAAATAAAGTAAACTTTAGAAAAAACCGACATCATACAAACTGTAACCCCTTATCCCCCCGCCCCCCCTTGGGGAATTAATTTTGTCGAATCCTATCTCAGTGCTACCCCACGCTAGGAACCTCTGTACAAAGTGTCATGGCTCTAGGTCCACCGGTTTAGGCTATGCGTTGCCTGCCCGTCAGCCACGCATTGTATTTGTACCTAGGATTGAGCAGTTCTGGTAGCCATGTGGTCTTCATCAGCAGTTCCGCATCACAATATTATGCTTACCGTGAGTAAATGCACGAGTTATTACTAAAAACACAAAAATCACTATAGGTCTGCCTATAATATTTGAAGAGTTCCCTCGATTTCTCCAGGATCCCATCATCAGATCCTGACCTGGTGTCAATGGGACCAATGGGAAGGTAAACCCTTTCAAACAAAAAAATAATTTTCCAAATCGGTCCTTCCGTCTAGGCGCTATCGGGGCACATACATATAAAAAAAACAACATTCGGACGAATTGTAAACCTGCTCTTTTGGGAAGTCGGTTAAAAATTACAGGTGCAACAGACAGTTCCCTTTGCAGGGGATGCATGGAAGTGGACGATACCGTGGTGCACATGTTGCTTGCGTGCCACCAGGATCGCGATTCTGGGAGACAACAGCAGAGCGTCAACCCGCCCCGAACACCAGACCTCCTACTTCAGCTTGTGCTGGAGTTGGGATGGCTGAACTAGAGTGCAGGCGCAGGGGACATGCACATGCACATGCCCCGCTCTCGTGGGCCAGGTGCAGGCACAACATCCCCCTGATAGAAAAAGAAGAAGAAGAAGATCTTCCTGGCTACTGTAATGCAACCAAATGCTTTACTTTTGTTTGGCATACTTTACATGATTACTTAGACTTTACAATTCTCGTCTCAACTCACATTAGTCAATCATCTCAAAGCAGCGAACCGTTCACTTCACTTTGTGTATCCTGCGGTCTATAAAATAATGCTCCAGACCCTCGGTCTTTATCAGCTCCTGCAGGTCTCGGTCTCTCGCGTGCACTTTCTCTATGTGCTTCCTCAGAGCCTGGAAATAATTAAAACATGTGTTTAATAATAAATAATAATTTTATTTATTTATTCGTATGACATCTCCGAGTAGGAACGTCACAGGCATATATCTAAATTTCTCAACCAGTTGGTGGCGTCATTTGTTAAGGCGCATATGTACCGGGCTCCGAATTGCCCCGTCGGGAGTGGTGCCGACTGAACAGAATCCGAACAGGTCACGGACGCAGCGCCCACTACAGATACCGCTGCGGTTGGTCTGCGTCTCCAAGCTGCGACTGCGGTGCCGAGCTCCAGACAGTAGAGCACATAGTTCAAGAATGCCCCCTTCGGGCTTACCCTGGAGACCCCGATGACTTCAATAAATAATAATAATAAAGCCATTTATTTCTGAGTTTTTTCATTCTTAATACTAGATTGTTCTTTGTTTTCATAATATGTCTCTCGTCTCAGTGTGTCTTTCGACAAAGGCCTCCTCCAACCTCTTCCACTGCTTATGGTCTACTGCTACTCTACACCAGTGCGCAGTGTGGGCCCTAAAACATGTGTTTAGTGAAAATTAAATGATGGATTGAAAGTAATACAGCGTGTAACAGAAGGGTGTAGTCACATTTTAGGGCGTTGTTAGAGACATCATTCTGAGCAACTTTTACTATGAAACCGATTTGATCAGAGCAACTTTATTTTTCATTGCTCCATACATTTTGCTCCGGGCGGTCAGCTGGTTTGTATAAAGTGAAAATTAATGTTGCTCTGATCAAATCGGTTTCCTGCCTATCGTGTCCAGTAATAGCCATACTTAATTATTTCGTCGGATTATCGCGGTTGGCCTGCCCACTGGCCTTGTCGCTCCCCTTGGCCACAACTCTGTCCAACTTTGAGATCCAACATACAATTTAACAATAACAGCATCACGCCTGTTCTGACGACCTCTGTGGCTAGCGGTTGTGCATCTGCCTACCATGCGAGAGGTCCCGGGTTCGAATTCCGGCTCGGGAAAAAAAGCCCCCATTTCTTGGATGTTTACATGTTTGTGATGTCGCTGTTTCTGGTTCCCACGACACAGGGTATCCTAGTGTGGGGCCAGAAGCAATGTATGTGCCTGTATGTTAATGTTTATGTTCTCTTAAGAGGTGGCAGAGGCACAATTTATGCCCACGTTTGGCCAGTTATTCAATACCTACTCCATTATGGGGGCTGAGATTGTAGATCGCTGGGGCTGAGATTGTAGATCGCTGCGGCTGCGGCTGTGGAGGTCCGGTTGTTTACTACAATTAAATTTTAGGATAAGGCTAGGTAGGTATACCTTGACAGTATGATGCAAGTTAGAGCACAGAGGACAGGCCTCTGTCTTCTCTGTATGCTTATATTTTACATGCGTCTCATAGAGGCTTCGATGGAAAAATGACCGATCACACAGTTCACAAGTAAAGCAGTTTCGGTCGCTGTCACCATGTTTTCTGAACTGATGCTTTTTCAAACCAAGCCGTGTAGTGAAATCTGCTCCGCATTTCTCACACTTGAAGTCTCTGATTCCCTGGTGTCGATACATATGGTTTTGCCGAAGCAAGTCTGAGGCAAAGGTCTTATTGCACAGCCTGCAATTGAACGGTCTTATATTGAAGTGTTTTGTATTTCGGTGACTTTCTAAAGTACTAGCGGAGGTTGCTGAGAAGTCACATTCTGAGCAAGTGAATCGTAAAACAGATTTAACTTTGAGAGTGTGATTGGCATTTCTCGTGTGCTTGCTTAACTCGGACTTGAGTTTGAACTCCATCTTGCAGGGAATGCATTTGTGGGTTTCATCCGATTTGTGCTTTGACATATGTTGCTTGTACTCTCTTATGTTATCAAAATTAGTCTCCACAGGGCATAAGGAGCATGTTCGTTTGTGGTCACTAAAAGCAATTCTTGGCCCTTGTGAATGCATCTTCATATGTCTCATGTAGTTAGCATTTTGTTTGAACATTCTGGAGCACATCTGACATTTGTATTTTTTTTCATGGTTACTCATATGGGTTAGGAGTCTTTGTTCTTTCTTAAAGGAGGCCGGACATTTGTTGCACTTGTGGGCTAGTTGGATCGTGCAGCAAATCCTTGTGTGCAAGGTCTGTTCGGTCTGGGTTTTGAAGTCTCTGTCACAGTACGGGCAGATGTTTCCCGGTGCATGCATCATCTTTGTATGGCAGTTTAGAATGTTGAATGAGTGAAAGTGAACACCACAGGTCTTACACATAAATGGGAATCTCTTCAAATGCATTTTATTGGCATGAGTAATTAGAGATATTTTGCTTGCACTTTCGTATTTGCAGTCAACACACTTAAACCACTTTTTTTTTCCTTTTAACGGTTGTCCAAACGCCACTAGATATCTGTAATGTACGCAGTCTTCTACCTTGCACTCGGGACACTTAAATCTTTTATTTAAGGCTTGGTTATTTTGATGTTGTTTTATATGTTTGCGTAGCATACTTTTATTTTCTATTTCTTCATTACAGTAATTACATTGAAAAATGTCTTGTTTCAATGTCTTTGGTTCAAACATCTTTGGTTCATCAAACACATTTGGTTCACTCATATTTGGTTCATACACCTTTGGTTCAAACTTAATGACAGGTAGGTTCAGACTTTTCTGGTTATCCAATGTGTACTCATTTATAATGAGAAGCGTGTTGGATATATCTGATGTGTCGGTTGTATCAACAACTTTATCAACTTCCTCAACCTGGGTTGTGATCTGTTCTACATAGTATTTCAATAAATTGGTGACACGGTTGACTCTTGAAACAAATTTGTACGCTGACTGTATTTTCTCTGTACACTGATGGCAGATGAATTTGATGGGAATGTTGTCCATGATCTGAAATGGGAAATTAAATAGTGGAAATAAAGTGGAAAGAAGCTGGGTTGTCTGGAAGCTGTTTACATAGAGTAACTTGGAAAGAAAGGCTAAAGAAAGGCTTCAGAAAGACCACTGCTTGGAGTAAATATTTCTTATTTGTTTGTAAGATAGTTAGATATAAGTGCAAGTTAGTTAGATCTAAGACAAAGCAGCTTTGCTGTATTGTAAAGACGTCAGACGTGAAATTCTGGATATGAAACTAAACTTCTATTCTATTTTTAACCGACTTCCCAAAGGAGGTTTACAATTCGTCCGGATATTTTTTTATTTTTTTTTATGTATGTGCCCCGATAGCGCCTAGACGGATGGACCGATTTGGAAAATTATTTTTTTGTTTGAAAGGGTTTACCTTCCCATTGGTCCCATTGACACCAGGTCAGGATCTGATGATGGGATCCTGGAGAAATCGAGGGAACTCTTCAAATATTATAGGCAGACCTATAGTGATCTTTATGTTTTTCATAATAACTCGTGCAAATGCACATGGTAAGCATAATATTGTGATGCGGAACTGCTGATGAAGACCACATATGGCCACCAGAACTGCTCAATACTAGGTACAAATACAATGCGTGGCTGATGGGCAGGCAACGCATAGCCTAAACCGGTGGACCTAGAGCCATGAAACTTTGTACAGAGGTTCCTTAGTAGCGTGGGGTAACATTGAGATGGGATTTGACAAAATTAAGTCCCCAAGGGGGAGGGGGGGGATAAGGGGTTACAGTTTGTATTAAACTCAATCTTATCAAATAGGGTTTGTGGAAGTCGGTTTTTTCTAAAGTTTACTTTTTGTTTCAATTATTGTTATTGGCACTTTGTTGCCTATCGACAGATTCTGCCAGTGTCAGGTCAGGTGTAAGGCTTGACATGGGTCAGACAAACTGCGAGGTTAACAGGTTATGTACTGGAAAATATCCTTGCGTATATTCAGGTATATTCTATGATAGCAAAAGATTTAGAGGTAAAGTAAGATAAACTATAGTTTCACATTATTGACACGAATGAACTTCATCGTAAATTCGTAATTACCTCATTCCCAAATACTTCTATAATCATTTGCTCCAAGGTCTCGTTACTTGGATTGAGACATGCTTCCATATTCAATGTAGTCAGTTTCACATCAAAATCTAAGCAGAATCCACAGTACGGAACCGAATTCGTAAGTAAAATTTTGAGGTTAGTTTTAACTTTTGCTTTCATCTCCAGGTCATCTGGATCATATATTTTGTAAATTTTTATATCAGCGGCATTCATTTTTGTGTGTCTAGTCTACAATCACCAAATTCAAGTAAAAATCAAATATTAACGTAGGTAATGCAGAAATTGCAGAAACCTCAGAAGCAAAACAAACAACAGGCAGCGTATTCGTGTTCCGTGACATCGCCGTCAGCGCCATAATCGATTGCATACAGCACAGCGTCTACAAACAATATGCCATCATTTTGTATCGCCAAAACCGTCAAGAGCCTGCGTTTCGTGCAAACGATAATATAATAGATAGCATTTCTAAAGACAGGAGTCATATGTCCGGTCCCGGAAAGATATTATATAGTTCCAATCCGACCTGTCCAAATAACTCAGAACAATAAGTCAATAAGGGCCGCCTCTTACAGTCGGTTTTCCTATTCGGAATTCCGTAACGGAATCATCCCGAACGCAGAAAACTCATACAAATCTATGGATCTACCACATACATACGGAAGTTTTACGTTCGGAATTTTTGCGATTTAGCCTGGCCGCAAACGTCCGTTTTCCGCATCCGTTTTCCGAATCCGTTTTTCGTATTCGGAGGTCTGAACGCATGGCATCAGTAGAAAATACACTAACCGACGCACACGTCCGCTTTTTTTCCATCCGGAATAAATTCCGTACGTCCGTTACATGCGAGGCCGCCGCCGTCCGGAATAACCTACTCAAAAAAACCTAATGACGTCATGCGGAACGCAGCGCTTACATACATTTTGTTCGTGCGGGCGCACACGTTCGGAAATTTCTGTTCATCCTGTAGAAATCAAAGAATTTGTCTGGGTGTGCTCGTAATTTAGCTCTCTTCAAATAAAATGGACTCTCATAGAGTCGTCGAGTATTTAATGGATGTATCCAATACCGATGACGACGTTTCTTTTTCTGATTTACTAGCATCAGATAAGCAATCGCTAGTAAATCGTCGTCCTCCATCGTCGTGCGTTCGCCACGCTATCACTATCTGTACTGACGTGGAAACATTCCGAATGAAAAAAAACGGACGTCTGCGGTAGCCTCACGGAATTCCAATTCGTAATTCCGGATTCGGAAAACGGATGCGGAAAACGGACGTTTGCGGCCAGGCTTAATCCCGTTTCGAAATTCCGAATCGGAAGAATTCCGGCTGAATGTGGCCGGCCTAAATAAACATGTCCACCTTGTCCGGCGGAGTATGGAACGATCCCGGAGTATGGAACGATCGCCGGAGTATGGATCTGGTGGAGTATGGAATGATGTCCCGGAGTATGGTTCTGGATGGTTCTGGTGGAGTATGTAACGATCTCCCGGAGTTATGGATCTGGTGGGGCATGGAACGATGTCCCGGAGTATGGATGTGGTGGAGTATGGAACGATATCCCGGAGTATGGATCTGGCGGAGTATGGAACGATGACCCGGAGTATCGAAGCCTGCAGTCACATAAAAACTTTAACTTTATCATTACTTTTTTATTTTTGCCTTTTTAGAAAAATTAATAAAACCTTTATTATTTTTTTTATATTCTCTAAAATAAAAATATAAAATTGCAAAAAATAAAAAGTAAAATAAAAATATGGTGGTTGTTTTTAAATTTTCTGCAAAATTATTTAACTCTTCAAATACATTTTTTCAAATTATCCATAATAAACTCAATAAGCATGCGTGTTTTGACTTTGACACCCAAAATTTTCCCGTACTCCTAAAACTTAAAACTATAATTTACGATTATGTATTCAAATCTGACTCAGCCATGCAAGCCTCGAGGTTGGACTTAGCATGAACATGTCAAAGACCAAGGTCATGTCTAACAGCAAGGAGCATACGGTGGACGTGGATGGGGTTAGAATTGCATATGTCCAAGAATACATCTATCTAGGCCAAATAGTCTCTTTCCAGGCACGACAAGACAAGGAAGTCGATAGACGCGTCGAAAACGCCTGGAAGAGCTTTTGGTCTATGAAGGAGCTCATGAAGGGACAACTTCCGTTGTCCCTGAAACGAAAGCTCATGGACATGTGCATTCTCCCCATCCTTACCTACGGAGCCCAGACTTGGTCTTTGACTGACGCGCAAAAGTTCAGACTCGGGGTTTGTCAGAGAAACATGGAGCGCAGCATTCTCGGTGTTCGGCTTTTAGACCGGATCCGGAATTCCGAGCTGCGCTCCCGGACAAAGATTATAGATGTAGCTCAGAAGGCTGCCCAATTAAAGTGGGACTGGGCCGGTCACGTTGCTCGAATGCTGCCAAATCGTTGGGCTAAGAGAACCACAGACTGGCTGACTGGCAGTAAATGCAAAGAGAAAGCGTGGCCGACCCAGGAAGAGATGGAGTGATGAGTTGGCTCTATGGGATAAAGAGTGGAAGGAGACCGCTCAGGATCGAATGGAGTGGAAGAGGGGGAGAGAGGCCTTTGCCCAGCAGTGGGATATTACAGGCTCATAAAAAAAAATACTCAAATCTGATAGGCAAATTTAAGTTTATATACAAGTTATATACTTATCTAGTTATCACACACGTATTGAATTTTATGATGGTTAATTTGAATGAAGTTAAATAATTTTGGAAAAAATAAAAAAAAATTGGTTGCCTGTAAAGTCGGTATACGGACGAAAGTTTTACGTGACAACGACTTTGAGTGGTAAAATAATTTTAATGTGAATATTCATTCGTATAGTAGGAAGAAGGATGAAATAATAGTAACAATTTAACGAGTGGAAGGGACGCGTGCCTTTCACTTTTTATGTCTGTCTCTCTCGCTCTTAGGCGGGCTAACCATGCCCGAGTGGAAGGGACGCGTGCCTCTCACTCGCTCTCATTGTGAGCGCACAACGTGAGCGGAGCGTAACGCAGTTTCTTGAAGTGTCACCCGGCAAACCAATTTATAAGACGTTGTCACGTCAAAATACACGATATTTTTATTTTATGTTTTGTGATTTTTATATTTTTATTTTATGGAATATATAAAATGTATGTACATATTTTTTTTCTAAATAGTAAAAAATCACAAAGTTATTAATTTTTTGAACTTCCGGAGGGTATACTCTGCGGACTATACTAACGGAGGCCAGAGTATAGCTATTCTCCGCGGAGTATATTAACGGACATATGTCCGGACAGAAGATGTCTCGTTCCATGTTCTTTCCTTTACAGGACAGGATTTGCGCACGTCTAGTTTCTAAGCGTTTTGCATCTTGTCTAGGGGGGGATGGCCCGGTCCGTTTGTTTGTTCGATCGATTGCCAACAACAACAAACAACACTGCCGCTGCACGGCACATTTCATTTTCATGACTCGGGTTAATTTACGATGGTTGTAAGTGTAAGCTGCCTTTTCAATAAAGTCAGTTTGTGGTTGGGTCGGCCCAGGTGCCCAGGATCACGAAGATGTTGTATTTATTTTTGTGAATACAGTTGAATACACAAGTCAGTCTCAATAACGTGTCAAATTAAACCAAACTGACCGGTTCTTTCCTGAAGAAACAGGTCGCGTTCCGTGACATCGCCGTCAGCGCCATAATCGATTGAATCGATAACACCGTCTACGATGCCATCGTTTTGTATCGCTAAATCTGACTCGGAAGTTCGTTCCTCCAAGCTCGGAACGGAACGGCTTTGTAGACGCTATAATCGATTTTGGCGTTACTCGGAACAGGGTGTCAGTCAGCTGTCATCACATCAACGAATCACAAATCTCTCAAGTTAAGATTGTTGTTTGATGGAATCTGCATATTTTTTTGCGATTTTGTACTATTTACTTTGATTTACGAATAAAACTGAACAAAGCGTAATTTGAGATCATCGCACAGACTGTTTCGCAATGCGATAAAATTCCTTCTTATGTGAAATAATCGTTTACTATCGGTGTTTGTGTCGACAATCAGCTACAATAGTAAAATATGGGTTTTCTCGATTATTTCGTGAATAATTACACGGCCAATCTCTACGATATGATCGGTAAGTCGTAATCTATCACATAAACCTTCCTTTATTATCCTAAGCATACTTTATACAACTCTTTCTGATATAGAAACTAAACCATGGTCTGATATCTGCAATTTAATTAACTTCACATGCGAGCCTCATTCAAATGAGCGGTTTTGTATCCGGTTTGGTAGTTTAATGATCCTAAGCATAATTCAATCAAGGTTGTTGTTGAGATTAGACTCTTAACATCAGAAGGTTTTTTTCCCTAAAACAAGCTCAAGTTATAATAGGTATTATGATCTTCGAAAAAAGATAAATATTTATAACGCTATAGAAAAGCGACAAAAGACATGGCCTTGTGGCCTTCAAGAGACATGGCTTTGTGGCCTTCAAGAGACAGTTATCCGTTGATAACATTTATGAAGACTGTACACACAACAGACAAGGCAGTATGGCATAGCACCGTAGCCTTTCCTAAAAGGAAAAATAAAACAAAAATATATATATAATAGGTATTAGTATAGTCTAGACTTTCCAGCTAAGTTGGGTATGATATTTGTGATTTTTGCTATTTTGTGCCTTTTGTACTAATACTAATATAAAAGTTAGTTTCCTTTTGTATGTGTGGTAATGTGGTATGCCTCTGCCAAGTACCAACCTGCATTTGATAGGCTTTGGGTTAGTGTGAAACACTTGTCATGTTTGGTTGGAGGAACATTTTCATATTTTTATTTTCTTGATCCTATCATCCATCACATATCTTCTTATTAATTGGGGTAAACTGAAACTGAGCCTTAAATAAAATGTAAAGTTATGGCTGTATATAAAATTATTTTATAGAATGTCAGAATCTAGTCTATTTTCACTAATATATGGTTTGTAAATTTATATCTGGTTCAGTTAAATCACTAATGCATACAAATTACGTTGAAGTATTGCATGTCTTATGTAACTGTTTGTGTGCACTAAAAAAAATATGAATTATGAAGTATTGATTAATTAAGATAAATAAATAAATCAAATTACACAGTACAGAAAACGAAAATACATTAAAACCACTGAGATAAGGTAGTCACATGTTATGTATTACATATTTTTTGTTTAATCTTCCCTTCTTAAGGTATAATCTATTTGGTCGTAGATCAAAGTGATTTGACAGGTAGAGTGATACCAGTTTTTGCCGGAAAACAAATAGTGCTGTGTCAAAAAAATCGAGAGCATTCGTTCAGAGAATGATTGTTTGTTTACTTTATTGTCGAAGTTATTTCTGAAGCCCTAATAGATGCTACAATAATAGTATGCCTTACTAATGTCTACTTTTTGTAGGTGTATAAACATTTGTATGGAATTGTCAAAGGTTAACTCACATTCTATGCCGAAATCACCGCACGGTGTACACGAGAAATGCGACATTTAAGGGAATTTCAACTATAGGTATCCCAGAAAGTTTCCATGTTCTTTGATAGCCTATAACCAGTTTGCGCGTTAATTAGTGTTTTTAAGCCTGAGCCGTTTTAGCAAAACTGTGGCATAAGTACAAACTATTCATTCATCTGACTGTTTTATTTCATTCATTTAATCGATTCAATGATTCATATGATTCAAAAATATATGATTCATATGTAGGTAGGTAGGTTCCTAACATGATAAGATAAGATAACATTGCACAATTACAGTGACATCAGAGATTTGGTAGTTTAATTGAAATAGGAGTAAAAAGTAATTCAAACAGCAATTTTATTGATTGTACATTTTTCATTTATTTTTAATTATGGGAACACCACTTAAACCACTGGGGTTTGTGGGTTGGTGATGGATTTATCTGCTGGTTTGTTTCCACCACCACAAAATCATAATTGATACTCACCTGCCTGAATCACGAACAAAACGCACGCATGATAATTCACGAATTCAGAGATTCGGCGCCGGCGCTGCACGCACACGCACCGGTCGGACACAAATAATTAGCAAAAATAGTTAAGGCGAGGTATGAATAATTACAAACCAAGGTCAACGAAGATTGCGGAAGTGAGAAGCGAATGTAACTCGGGAATGGGAACAAGTGGGATGGCAATTGTGCGCTCGCGCCTAATCTGAATCAACTTAAGCGGCAAAACGGAAAAAAAACATAAGAAATAAGCTATTTCAGGGAATTACATTTCAATCTTCAAATCGCAAGTAACAACAATTCCCCACATATTACAATTAATAGAAAAACCATATTTACTACTACTGCGCGCGGTATGATAGGAAAAAATATTGGAAAAAAGTTGACTTGGATTTATTTTCTGTCGAGAAAATTTTATCCACACGTTTTCCTTCATAAAACCCTAGATTATACATATAGTCAAATTACATATACCAGAAACTGATTACGATTTGCCGAGTATTTCCTGAAATACACATCTCTTTTTAGAGATAAGCTTGCCTTTGTTCATGCCTTTTCTGTATTGTTTGTGTTTTTTTTCTGATATGTGCTATAAATATATACGAAATATACTAAAAAAGCACCCCTAGTTATGACAAGCAATAGATAGAATAGAATAGATTTACGTGACACCCCCCTGTCACGCTAACCCATTGTTGAGCTATGGAGAGGTTTATAAACAATATTTTTACATTACTGTTGGTGAACGTGTGCATGTAATAATAATTCAATTCCCCTTCCCTGCTATCATCTCCGTCTGCTACCCAACATGGTTTGCTGGAAGAAATCTCTTGTTAGAGATAAGCTCGCCTTTGTACACAATTTTTCTAAAGATATCTGTTTGTCATGTCAGTGAATAAAGTGATTATCTATCTATCTATCTGTCTATCATCATGTGATTAAGTAGGTAGTAAATGTTGCCCATTAATGTCCCCACCGAGGGGCACAGGCCTTTACCCGGATTGAGCCATACTCCACCACGCTGGCTCAATGAGAGTACAATAAAGAAATTACGAAATTACGCATGTCTTCAGACAAATTACTTATCTCGTTAATAAATGGTTAGTCAGTACCAGACTCAAACCTGCATCTCCAGTGTGAGAAGCGGACGTGAAACCACTAGACAACGGAACTCGATATAATTGTCTAGAACAGTAATAAACAAAGGACTTTGACTCTAAGATTTAATGAACATGTTTACACATTTGTCTGTACAGTCTAAAATCCTAACAAAGAGACTTGTGAACCTAATCAAATAGACTTGGTTTAATTCTTGTGACGGACATAATTCAAACTTTTCATTATACTAGCAGATATTTAAATTCATCAGGTATACTCAGCCACCATTCATTCGAAAAAAAACCGCATAATTTTCTTACTAGGGCTCTTTAATAGCCATGTCCTTGAGTGGAACCATTATCTAACTATTGTTTGTCATAACATAAACCCGACTGTCAACGTACAGTATACATTACATACAGTACTTCACCTAGCAGCACTCAAGAAATAAAACAAACGAGAAATAAATAATCGTTAAAGTGCGAGCCGGACTCTCACACGATGGGTTCCGCAGACTTCCGCACCATCATACAAGAATCAAGTGTCTGACAGTGATAGAATAAAATTTAGAACATTTACTTAACAGTGATATTCTAAGACAGTCAATTTATTTATTTATTTATTTATTTATTGATCTTAAAAAATCCACAGCTAATGCAGATGAGTAAGACAAGGAAAATAATCTTAACTTAGCCAATAACGGATTTACATTTTTTTTGTTAAAATATTATAAGACAGACGTACTTATAGCAGTTATACTTACAAACAAAAATTATAACAAAAGCTAGTTACAGCTAGTAACTAGTGTTGATTTAAGTTTATGTATTTATTAAAATTGATGAGTTGAGATGCGGTGTGTCGGTTGTGTAAGTAGTGTAGGTTGTATGTGTTGTGTGGTGGTGTGTGTGTAAGTGTACCTGCTTAGCCCTACGACGAGCCTTACAATGCACAACACAACTAAATAGAAACCACAAATGGTATAAAAATAATATAAAACACACTAAGTATCAAAATGGGAATTGGTCAGAACACAATTAATCCTGTACACATGGATTTCAGCCTACAAGAAGATTCTGCAATAACCATACAACTTACTTGCTTACCTGATATTGGCAAAATGATTGTCAGTACTAGGCCATGATTGTTTTGGCACATTGGGTCTCTTCTCGCTATCTCTCTCTCCCGCCAAGTCAAACGCTGAGTAGCATATTCGGGGCACGTCGAGTCCCACCCCGACATCAAGAATCAAGTGTCTGACAGTTTAATATCTCAAACTTCATCTCGTAATTTTGCTATCCAAAAAATGTCAGGCGCTATTATATTGTACTTATACACTAACACTCTTATTCATAAACGTCCAATAAACCTATTATAGCTAAAATGCCGTTAAAATTCGTTTGTCTTCCTCTTTCACATTGACATTTGTGTTTGTGAGAAAGGGACAAAACACATTTTAGTTATCAAAGGCTTGATAAGTGTTATGAATAAGAGGGACAGTGTGTATGAATTTTATTCTATTTAATTCTAAACACCATTATTTTTTGTGTATTTCATGCTGTAGGTATGTAGCGGCTGCAGTACAGATAAGATAACACATTCTGTGCAACTTTCTAGCTATATCGGTTCGTGCCATACAGGTCGCTGACGGACAAACAGACGGACAGCGGAGCCCTAGCAATAGGGTCCCATTTGGCACCCTCCGGGTACGGAACCCTGCAATTACCCAGTTATTCAATATTGACAGGGGTCGAGCCCGTCGCCGTTTCTGTGGAAATGTTAAGGGATGAAGTCTAACACCAAGGCCTAATTCATCATTCTGCGTCCTAAGTACCTATGGTCTAAGATCCGAAGAGGGCTCGACCTTCACCCATCTGTTACTGCGATGAAAATTGGTTTTCATCAAATTAAGTATGTTAGAAATTACATCGCGAGTGGGTTGCCTAAAAAATTCCTGGCAAGGCTAAGATAAATAAAAAATAAATAAAATACCCATTATATCGAGAACGCCTGGACGTATCAAGGTTAATATAATTAAATCAATTACTCAGGCCTATGGCCCCTTAAAGCTGTAAAAAAACAACCTTCTAGTTCAACGCAATCGAACGCTACGAACCGCTTAATGTCGTAATTTTGTTTACATGGATGACAACATCACACTTATTCTTTTTATGTAGTTACTTAACCCCCAAACTCGAGCCATTGTCATTCTCCAAAATTATAAAAAAATACATTAAAATTAGTTTGACAGTGGGTACCAACGTCAAAAATTAGACATTCATTGACGTCTTGGTACCCACTGTCAAAATAATTTTAATGTCATTTTTTTTTATAATTTTTATGTCAATATTGTTCCAAGGACTCTTTTGTCCTTACGCTACCGTGGGTGTTAATTGTACTAGTTCCGAGGTAGCAATCTACAAGTGTGATCGAAACTCTTGGTGCGCGAGTCATAATTCATAATTCATAATTTCTTTATTGCACACAAAAAGTTACATAGGACAGTAAAAAACATAGAAAACGTGTACAAAGGCGAGCTTATCTCTAATAAGAGATCTCTTCCAGCAAACCAAATAGGGATGAGACAGGTGGATTGCTGAGCAGGAGTAGACCCATGTGTACAATACATATAATTATTACTTACAAATCAATAGACTACATAAACTAGTGCATACTTATATAAATAAATATGAAATATATTTATATTATATACATAAACTAATAAATACTATACATACATACTACCTATAATTCTATAAAGACAGGTAATGCTTCTTCACACGACTTTTAAAAATACTGCGAGTCCTACTCGCACTTGACCGTTTATTAATTAATAAATGGCCTTGCCAGGATTTTTTTAGGCAACCCATTTGCGATGTTTTTTTCTAACATACGAAAGATAAAAACCGATTTTCATCGCATTAACAGATGGGTGAAGGTCGAGCCCTCTTCGGATCCTGGATTACTATATCAGGCTCGAGGGATCAGAATGTGCAGCATTTCGATCTCTCTGCGATGTCTCTGTGGTCGACGTGAGTGGTGATCTGTGCCACTGCCGCCATGATTGCTATAATCGAGTGTTTGTCTACGATGCGGCATGGCCGTGTTGGCTTGGCAATGGCTTTGGAAACTATTTTAAACAAAACTGGTAAAGTTCGAGACGGCTTCACACATGCAGGTTCTGTAGTAGCTGAGGCACAAATGCACAACTCACACTCATAATTTGACGGACAATCAAGGCCATTGAAGGAAAATAAATCATTATTTATTTATTATATTATCATTTTTATTTATTTATTATAAAGAAACGAGGAAAATTGAGTATCATGGAGTATTGTAATAAAAATAAAAAACCGGCCAAGTGCGAGTCGGACTCGCGCACGAAGGGTTCCGTACCATCTATAAAAAAACGCAAAAAAAAAAACATTTTGTATGGGAGCCCCTAAATATTAATTTAATTGACCGAGCGAGCGAAGCGAGCGAAGCGTCTCTGTTTCAGGTTTGGGCAAAAATGCTTTCGTATGTCCGGTTGTTCTCCTCTACAGGTCGCATTTATGAACCGATTCTCGTGAAATTTTGTGAGCAGGTTGGAAAAATAAATAGAATTTTTTACTCGAGCCAGTTTTTAGATTTTTTTCAAAATGGCGGAGATATGGGGTTTTAAAATGTAAAAAAATCGCTACAACCCAAACGGCTCGATGGATATTAACAAATGAGGTGTCGTTGGATTCGTAAAGACCATGAGAGTGAAACAGACTATATAATTTTAGTAAAAAGTTTAGTAAAAATAGGTTGTATTAAAGATCGCGAAATGTAGTTTACAAAGTTATTGGTGCGGCTACTTTCATACTGCATGTACGTAACCAGGTACATTCATAAGTTTGTATGTGTTATTGAAAGAAAATTATTTGGGTTATTTTTTTAGGGTTCCGTACCCGAAGGGTGCCAAACGGGACCCTATTACTGAGACTTCGCTGTCCGTCCGTCCGTCCGTCCGTCCGTCCGTCCGTCCGTCCGTCTGTCACCGGGTCCGCCTGCACGAACCGTAATAGCTAGAAAGCTGAAATTTTCACAGAATGTGTATATCTGTTGCCGCACCAACCACAAATACTGAAATACGAGAGATATTACAAATTGAAAGTGGTCTCGGTACAAGATACGTCTTCACAACACGCTTGAAAAGTTTATACCAAGGCCATTTTGTTTTGGTAGGTAAGCCTTCTTTTAATGAAACTAAATTTAAATGATATGGCAATGTCGTCCCCGGACTTCTACAAAGACTTTAAATATTAATTGATGAATTACGACGTCTCTATTTATTATGTAGAACTTTTAGAAAATAATTATAAAATTAATAGTTTTTAATTACTTTTGTTTTCATACAAATCTCAGAGCACAGAAATTATTTTTTTCCTTTTGGCCACTTCAAGTTTGGCTGCCAGTGATGTTTTAATTAAATACTCTTTGGTGCGTTGAAATGATGTTTTGCAGTCTGCATGACATTGACATAATGAGTGAGTGAACCTCATTGTACGGAAATTGTAGATGGGTGTCTCACGTTTTCCCTCAGAACAATAACTAAAGCGTTTTCCAGTAGGAGTAGGTTGTAGACAGTGCTGCTTACGGCGGCGTTTAGTAGGTACTAAAGGCCCTAAAAGCGCGGCAAGCTTTGAATCAATTCAAATGTTATTTTTCAACTAGCTACAAAGTTATTCTGACATAAGATGATAATTTGAACAAAACTTTTTGGGTATTTCATGAAAAATACAGTTACAGATCACACATATACAGGGTGGAACAAACGAATGGGCCCTGGAGGGAAAGTACCTTAAAATCTCAAGATATCCGTCCGTCCGTCTGTCTGTCACCAGGCCGTATCTCATGAACCGTGGTAGCTAGACAGTTGATATTTTCACAGATGACGTATTTCTGTTCCCGCTATAACAACAAATACTAAAAACAAAATAAATTTAATATAAAGGGGGCTCCCATACAATTAACGTGTTTTTTTGCGGTTTTTTTAACCGACTTCCCAAAGGAGGAGGTTTACAATTCGTCCGGATGTTTGTTTTTTTTTTATTTATTTTTTTATGTATGTGCCTCGATAGCGCCTAAACGGATGGACCGATTTGGAAAATTAGACCGATAAGACCTATAGTGATTTTTGTGTTTTTCATAATAACTCGTGCAAATGCACATGGTAAGCATAATGTTGTGATGCGGAACTGCTGAAGAAGACCACATATGGCCACCAGATCTGCTCAATACTAGGTACAAATACAATGCGTGGCTGACGGGCAGGCAACGCATAGCCTAAACCGATGGACCTAGAGCCATGAAACTTTGTACAGGGGTTCCTTAGTAGCGTGGGGTAGCACTGATATGGGATTTGACAAAATTAATTCCCCTGGGGGGGGGGGGGATAAGGGGTTACAGTTTGTATTAAACTCAATCTAATCAAATACGGTTTGTGGAAGTCGGTTTTTTCTAAAGTTTACTTTTTGTTACAATTATATAGATAATGGTACGGAACCCTTCGTGCGCGAGTCTGACTCGCACTTGGCCGGTTTTTTATGTGTGTTAGCAGTTCAGCTTTCCCACCGACATACTCGCGAGGTCTACAGCTCACAGAGCCACTAGTTTAATTTAATTAATTAATGAATAATATACTCAATATATTGTGAACATTTTAAGCGTCTACCTGCTACCATTATCAATACCGAGCAAAAATGAGCAAAAAAAATCACGTTAGTTGTATGGGAGCCCCCATAATATTAAATTTCTTTTGTTTTTTAGTATTTGTTGTTATAGCGGCAACAGAAATACATCATCTGTGAAAATTTCAACTGTCCAGCTACCACGGTTCATGAGATACAGCCTGGTGACCGACAGACGGACGGACAGCGAAGTCTCAGTAATAGGGTCCCGTTTGGCACCCTTAGGGTACGGAACCCTAAAAAAGTAGGCACAGTTGTGCCTCTGCCACCCCGGATGTGAAATGCGTGACGCTATGTTATGAAAAAATAAGCATTTTGTTCAATTGATAGGGATTAGGGATTCTGACACATTTCTCTACTCACGCACGATGCAATCCGACTTGCAATTTGTTGCTGGAACTTGTTGCATGCAATCTGCAACCTGCCTACTCACGACGATGCAGTCTCTATGCAATTGATTGCAGGCAACCAGCGACCTGCCTACTCACCATGCAATCTACCTGCAATCTGTTGCAAGGCAACAAGTTGCCGCAACACATCGCGAGACAGATTGCGTCGGCCACTTGGCACAGTATTATTATCCCTTGGTAACAGCACGAACATCATATTTAAGCGGCACTTAGGACCAAAAAACTGTACCTTTGGTTCGCTATAACGAATTATATTCAAGACTCCATCTCGCTTGCACAATATCGGCTAATCATTCGTTATTGTCAGGTGAGTGTGAGTTTTCGCACTTTCCAAGGAGACCTAGGGATGTCAAGTAAAAATTGCGATGAGTACAATCGCGCCCGAAAGTATTATGAATACAATACATAGATTTGTTCTCATTAATTTACGTCTTGATATTTGTTTAACCTAAAAATACAACAAAAGCCAAGACCGGTTTCGCGTTCGTGAGTTAAGAAATTCGTCAACAGATTAATAATTATTACAGATTAATAATATATGATAATAAACAGTTTTGCAGAAGCCAATGGACCAAGCCAGGCCAACATGTGCCTGTATGTAAATTTTACGGATAACTCTAAGCCAGCTTAAGGCGCCTCATGAATAAATTAGGGGTGCTTTTTTCATGTGTATTTTAGGAAATACTAGGCAAATCGTAATCAATTTCTGGTATATGTAATTTGACTATACATATAATCTAGGGTTTTCATGAAGGAAACCGTGTTTGGATAAAAATTTCTCGATACAAAATAAATCCAAAGTCAACCCTTTTCCAATATTTTTTCCTATTATACCGCGCGCAGCAGTAGTAAATATGATCTTTCTATTAATTGTAATATGTGGAGAATTGTTGTTACAAGCGATTTGAAGATTTAAGTGTAATTCCCTGAAATAGTTTATTTTTATGTTTTTTTCCGTTTTGCCGCTTACGTTGATTCAAATTAGGCGCGAGCGCACAACTGCCATCCATCGATATATACAAAGGATAGGCCCTCCCGTACTTTTCTTACCGTTTTGAGGCCAGACAGAATAGCGCCTCTGTTGGAATTTATCGGTACTATGTCGGTCGTCAGTCGAATGATTCATTTATCTTATTTTTACTTTGAGGAATTTTTCGAGAACAATATTTTATGAATAATCAATTTACAGCCAATAGTAATTGTAAATTATATAACTTACTTGTGATACGATACTCCTTGTTTATGGATTGTTTGTTTATTGGTTGTTAAATTGTCAACTCCTGTAACCACAATGGTCCCATAGGACAGGCTCTGCCTAGTTTGGGATCCGCTGTTTTTCTCTAGACACTAAAATTCTATAAATAGATCTTTTCTTCTGTATTAACTTGTGTGTAATTCTAAGGCAAATAAATGATTTTTACTTTACTTTACTTTTAAAAATGTGTATCGCGATTTCGGTATGATTTACATGTTTTTACCTCGCAGGACACCATTTTTGTTGTGCTGCCGATACGTCACGCGGCTAGCACCGTCTAAGCACGACTGATTGAAATCGGTTCATTTTTCCCGTTTTGACACCGTTTTGGTAGCGACACTTTCAAGCGCCCCGTGCCTTGTCCCCTACTATTGAAGTCTGTGCTGCCATCCCACTTGTTCCTAATCCCGAGTTATATTCGCTTCTCACTTCCGCAATCTTCGTTGACCTTGGTTTGTAATTATTTATACCTCGCCTTAAGGAATAGTGATATTGGTTACGGAAACAAAATCTTACCTGTGGTTTTGATCGACGTTGGTTTTGTGTGTTGCGAAATGTTACCCAACGAATGTTACCCTGTACGCTCTACCCAGTTTACGCGTAAGTATGTAAGTAAATTCAATTAAAATTAACCCCTTCTCCCTCAGAAGCACACCGCTCGAACGATCGAACAATCGCGAACTATTGTTATATAAGATTTGTCGGCGGACCAGTTAAAAATATATATAAAAAATGCTGAAATATTGGTCAACAATTAGGAAATATCAGAATTTTGTTTTGTATTTTGTAAATACAAAGTGACCATGTCTGAATTCCAACGCCCAAATCTAGCCACGCATTCCATTCAATCCTTAGCCTTTTTTAATTTTGTAGCTTTTGGAACCGGATTTGTTTCCAAACTTTCGCTTCAATCGCATTCAAAGCTCTGTATTTAGAAGAAAATGGCATTGTGTAGATGAGCCTTTACCACGCCAGGTTCACTTCAAACAAATCAACGAGATCAGCCGCACACACAGCTACATTGCATTCCGTATAAGCACGCGCCGCCACACGCACACATTGCCGAATCTCGCCTCCTTCGCTTGCTATGAGACAGGGCTATGCAAGCAATGCATGCGAACGAGTCAACGTCATTCGTCCGGCGCGGGGCGGCGCCGGGCGACACGTGTTAAGCGACAACCCTAGCCGTTTGAGCAAGAGCAGGGCCCGAATTCTACTGTACACAAGCATACCACAAGCCTGGCACAAACTTGAATACGACGCATTTGGTATTCTACTAAATCACACAAGCGCCAGCGAGACGCCGGCGTGACGCCAGCCTACTTCGTATTCTACTGTCCGCTGGCGCCGTTCCAACGCCGCCGGCGTCTCGCTGGCGCTTGTGAGATTTAGTAGAATACCAAATGCGTCGTATTCAAGTTTGTGCCAGGCTTGTGCTATCCTTGTGTACAGTAGAATTCGGGCGGGCCTAGTGAACTTACTATTTCTTATTTGTACTATGCCTTTACTCCGCTGCTTGTACGAACCGGAGGGTTCAAGGCCGGCCGCCCGCGTCGTCCGGCTCGACCAGGGAGCACTTATCCAGTGGAGAGCGCATAGATACATTTTCCTTTGAAACACAACTCACCAATTTACGGGCGGGCGGGGGACGCGGTAAGAGAGCTGTGATTGGTCAGCCGCTGCGAAACTGTCTGGCGGCCCGTCATCGTACATAAGTTGCGTATGCGAACGTTTTTTGAATACAACAAACGTTTGGCGAGCCGCAGTCCCCGCAGGCGCAGTCAATTGGATATATAGTCTCTGGGCTCGAAGGACCAGAATGGTCACACTCCGTATAGAGCACTAATGACGACGCCGGCGCCGCACGTACGTCCTTTTCACCAATCTAGGCGCTCAATATTAATTTTACATGATATTTCGCGCAAAAAAGCGTTCCGTTGTTGTATATATGAAAAATATAGTATCTGCAGTATAATTTTGGTCAAGTGCAAGTTAGACTCGTGCGTGGTGGTTCTGTATAATGTATTTTCCGTCTTAAAAATCTAATTCTTCGTAATTTCGTAATTTCTTTATTGTACTCACATGACAGTAAAAATAGCTTAACATAGAAAAAATATGTACAAAGGCGAGCTTATCTCTAATAAGAGATTTCTTCCAGCAAACCATGTCGGGTAGGAGACGGAGATGATAGGTAAAGGGAAGAATTTCGCGTACAATAATACTATTCTAGTAGGTACCTATAATACATAGATATTATTATTACACATATAAGAACCTATCACTAAGGAATAGACTACATAGACAGTTACATAAATACAGCTTAACAATAAATATCGTATGAATACACTAAAACATACTAATATTATATCTAAATTGACAATGAAAGATATTTGGATTCTTCTAAGAGGTGACTAATTTGGTGTGATTTATAAGTAAATAAAACAAGTTGTAGTGTATATATTAGTGTAAGTATTTAGTTTGCTGCTATCTCAGGCACGTCTAATAAATCCAGAACCGATTGAGGTATGTTGCCACTGGGTTTAGACCTAGCTCTTCCCAAACTCGATATGAGAGGGTCTGATGATATAAGTAGCATGTGCAGAAGGACACAAAATGTGCAGCATCTTCTTCTCGATTCTCGAATTCTCGATAATTTCGCACAGCTTTATTCCTTCCGCGAGGTCTAGAAAATCACATAAAACTAGTTATTGCAGGTTGTTGCAGCCAAATCGTAATTTTCTAGAATCTCACATAATTACCCTACACATACATAATAATTTCAAGACCAATACCTACCAACTAAAATAGTTGCGGTCCAATAAACACGAAAAAGTCTCATATTTTTTTCTTATTTGCTTGGTTTTTCTAGTGCCCTTTATGCAACTTGAAATGTAAATAGCGCATCAAAAATTACATACAGTTGATGTACATACCTTTATGCGTTTGTTCCATATTAACAATTAATCACTTCTTATTATAAAAATAGCATGCGGTCGCCTGGCAACAAGTTGATCGACTGACCGACGCAGTAGGAGCGAGTACGCGCACGCGAGTCATGTTTTCAATATTTTTTCTTTAGTTATATAGCGGGTAGAATGATAAATCACGATGTGTTTTGAGCTGCCTGACTATCTGGGTGTTTGGAATAAAATACTATAACCCGATTGCATCAACCAAAATTTGTTCTTTATGAGCACCTAGATTAGTGAAAAGGACGTACGTGCGCCGGTCTCTCTCTCCCGGTATATCATCTGCTGCAGCAGGTGCGGCGCTCGTCAGCTGTGTCCTGTTATTTTTAGAAAACGGACCACAGCTTGGCTAGTAAGGACATGGCTTAGGAATAATTCACAAAGTTAAAAACTTAAAATAACCGGCCAAGTGCGAGTCGGACTCGCGCACGAAGGGTTCCGTATCTATAAAAAACCGCAAAAAAAAAAAACACATTTTGTATGGGAGCCCCCCTAAATATTAATTTAATTTTAATTTAATTAGGTATTTATTTTTTAAGTAAATAATATACTCAATATATTGTGAAATTTTAAGCGTCTACCTGCTACCATTATGAATAGCTAGCAAAAATGAGCAAAAAAAATCACGTTTGTTATATGGGAGCCCCCCATAATATTAAACTTATGATTTTTAGTATTTGTTGTTATAGCGGCAACAGAAATACATCATCTGTGAAAATTTCAACTGTCTAGCTACCACGGTTCATGAGATACAGCCTGGTGACAGACAGACAGACGGACGGACGGACGGACAGACAGCGAAGTCTCAGTAATAGGGTCCCGTTTGGCACCCTTCGGGTACGGAACCCTAAGAAACGACTTCGAGACCTTATCACTCAATCCTCTCTGCTCGCGTTGCGAATGTCGTCTAAAAACACGAACACGAGCCTACAACATCTGTGTTCTGGCTGTTAAGTCCACACATATTTATCACAAAACATACTTAGACGGTCCCTTCAGTCAGCCCACAGTCACAGAAAGGAAACAATACGGGATTTAGTTTACCGTTAATATTCGATCAACAATAAGTTATCCGGAGAATAACTGTCCCGGGGATAACCTGTAACTTTTTCATAGACACACCTAGATCAGATCACCTCACCTAGGTGTCACTGGTGTCTATGAAAAAGTTACAAGTTATCCCCGGGATTGTTATTCTCCGGATGACTTTGACTTTGACTTTGATATCTTTTTTGTTGGTAAAATCCAGCCTAAGTAAGACATTATACTTTTCAGATATTTTCATGTAGTGACCATTTGTATGGGCTCGGCATTAATAAGGTTATTTCAAAAAGCCGCATCCTTATATTGATATCTATAAAAATGAAACTGACACAGTCGTTGAGGTTAACCTTTCTGACAATACAGTTATGTTAGGCCCGACAGATAGAAGGTGAGTTAGCACTATACTCGGATTTACTTCACAAGTTCATACAAAATCATATGGAGTAACAGTTGTCAAAGAATAAGGTCCATTTGCACCAGACACTAAATTCGCGTCTTTATTCTCTATTTTAGCAGCTGTCAAGCATAACACAATTAATAATCACAATTAGCGCGGATTTCAGAAACGGCTTAAATCTAGATTTAGCGACGTAAATCGATTTAGCATCTGTCAAATTTATGAAATGAGCGATTCCGCGAAAATTTTAGCCTATTTGAAAAGTCTTTTTTTTTTGCATATTTTACGTCATTTCTATTCAGAATTCTTTCTTTCTCACCCCTATGGAGAAAAAAAAAATACCCAAAAATTTCATATACATATACCTACTATTTTTGTTTCCACTTAGTCACTATCATACAAATCATCTGGAAAATCGTGACATTTTTTTTCTCCATAGGGGTGAGAATGGCTCGTGATTTCTGAATAGGAATGACGTAAAAGTTGCAGAAAAAGAAACTTTTTCAAACAGGCTCAAATTTTCGCGGAATCGCTCAAATATGTCACAGTGAAATCGGTGTAAGACGCTAAATCTCGATTTAGGCAACCCTGCAAGCCACCCTTAGTGTTTTTGTGTGACACGAAGTCCGAGAACAGTGCTGGTGCTAACTCACGTTCTATCTGTCGGGCCTGAGCTTGTGCCAGCGGTAGTGGGCTAGCCCCTTGTCATGCAAAGAGAGTACTTATAGAATTAAACTAACTAATTATTAAAAATATGGTTACTAAATTACGTAGAACCGTTGAACAGGAAAATAAATAATAATTCATAAATATATACTTACCTACTTACCTTATAGGTCTTAAGCGTTTATGTCAAGGGCCTATTAATAAAAAAATAATTAAGTATGTGTTTGTACAAACTTTAAGACATGTCGTATAAAAACAATTTAAGTTCAAGGACAACATAAAAATCACATTCCACTTGCGGCCATCATATGCCTCATAACAACATAATGACTGTAAAATTTTCCTTAACTCTATTCTAGAACATTGTTAAAATTAGAACCATAGAAGAAGATAAATCAATACTTAATCAAATAAATTAAATCACGTAAAAAGCCAGAATGACGTAACTGATGAGCAATCTAAAAATAAAATCTTAACTTCATTAAACTTTTCATAGTTTCATAATTTCTTTATTGCACACAATTAATTGCAATGACAAAAAATAAATAAAAACAGTGTACAAAGGCGAGCTTATCTCTAAAAAGAGATCTCTTCCAGCAAACCAAGTTCCGATGAGAGAACTTTATTAAGTTACCATACTTAACTTATCTAAGATTATTATTCTGCCACCATTTACCCTGGCATGGTATAATAGCTAAAATGCATAACAACAAAACCCCAGATACCTCAGACCAGTTGCTACAACTCATTATTTAGCTGAACCACGTTGCACGATAATTTGCCCGGGTCAGCTAAGCCGGCCTGCTTCACATGCCTCGACTACAACAAACATCATTCCCCTATCAGTCATCGGAGCGAGCACATGTAATTTAAAAATATTAATTACAAAAATAAGATGATATTCTGACACCCTGCAAGTGGCCAGCGGGCGTTGAATGCAGTTTTTCGGTATCGCGGGTCGTGTTAGGTCGCAGGTTATCGAAGTGTTGAGATTTTTTTTTTGTTTTGAAATAAGTTTTTTTCTGTGACAATGGTAGACAGTCAGTGGTCGGCAGGGAGAGTGAAAACGGACATCATTATGAGTGATTTGTTGAAGACGTTCGATTTGGAAGCCAAGAATGACTTCGTTAAATTCATCATTGCCATCGGGGGATTCTACGTTGGACTATTTTACAGTATGTATTACTATTATTATCATCTACTTACTTTATTCTTTCATCATCATTATTATCAGCGTGTCAGGGAGGGTAACCACAACTACCTGAAGATCATTACGTATATATTTCGTATATATTTATTGCACATAAAAGACAAAACACAAAAGAATACATAGAAGGAATGTACAAAGGCAAGCTTATCTCTAGAAAGAGATCTCTTCCAGCAAACCCAGGATGCACAGAGAATATTAAAATACAGAACAGGTAGGCCTATGTGCTCAAATAAGTGAAAAACAAAAATAAATAGATCATATTACTAATCTACTGAATATATATACTACATAAAGAAGTACATGAATATTATATATATTTATATATAAATCTAACATAAATAAACTAATACATATTTAAATACCTTCTATATTTAAGAGAGAGAGAGATAATTCATTGCAGTCCACCATTTCTGTGTCAATTATTATGCGTACGTGCACCAAGTAGTTAACTCGAAGCTAATATTTTGACATGTCTATCTCATTTATTTTTTTGCGGTTATTTATAGATAATGGTACGGAACCCTTCGTGCGCGAGTCCGACTCGCACTTGGCCGGTTATTCACTCTCATGAATGTCACTTGTATTAAACTAGTTGTATAATGGATATCGCTTTAATCAAATAAAAGGGATTGGCAAAGATGGAAGCACTTTTTGTAGTATGTAGTATTTGTAGTATGCTGTCATTTTTAGAATCGGTCATTTTACGAATCAGTCGTTTTGCGAGTTGTACATTTTACGAATCAGTCGTTTTGCGAGTTGTACATTTTACGAATCAGACGTTTTGCGAGTTGTACATTTTACGAATCAGTCGTTTTGCGAGTTGTACATTTTACGAATCAGTCGTTTTGCGAGTTGTACATTTTACGAATCAGTCGTTTTGCGAGTTGTACATTTTACGAATTGCTCATTTTTACAATCGGTCAATATAGAGTATGTTGTCATTTTTAGAATTGGTAATTATTCGACTAAACGAACAAATCAGCTGTTCTCACCCCGTTACAGATTTCTGTCAAGCTATGAGCTAGCAACATATCACTTGTACGAGTATGCATTATCTTTTAAGCCGAGTTCAAGGTCGCGTCACCCGGCTCGAAGTACCAGAATGGACACTTTGTAAAAAAATGTTAACAGTAATCATTGCCCTTTTTAAAGTTCCTACGACTAATTTACAGTCTTCACAAAATAAAAGTTGATAAAATAAAAAAGGAAATATAAATCAAAATGACAAGAGGCGGCCAGCTTGCCGCTGAAGGGAGGTTCCGCAACAGGTATCATAATGATAAGAAATAAAAGTCAATAGATTTATCCAAAAACTATAATACCTGTGCCTCCGCCACCCCGCAGGGGAAGAGGCGTGACGCTAAGTTATGTTCTGAGTTACTTTACTCATCCATCACGTACGGGAACCTCTAACCGTTTCGCAGCGGTTGTGGCTGAGTCTACAATGCGAGATGTCCCGGGTTCGATTCCCGGCTGGAGATAAAAATAATAACCGGCCAAGTGCGAGTCGGACTCGCGCACGAAGGGTTCCGTGCCATTATCTATAAAAAACCACAAAAAAAATGTATGGGAGCCCCCCCTAAATATTAATTTAATTTTAATTTAAATATTTATTTTTTAAGTAAATAATATACTCAATATATTGTGAACATTTTAAGCGTCTACCTGCTACCATTATCAATATCGAGCAAAAATGAACAAAAAAATCACGTTTGTTGTATGGGAGCCCCCCTTAATATTAAATTTCTTTTGATTTTTAGTATTTGTTGTTATAGCGGCAACAGAAATACATCATCTGTAAAAATTTCAACTGTCTAGCTACCACGGTTCATGAGATACAGCCTGGTGACAGACGGACGGACGGACGGACAGACGGACAGCGAAGTCTCAGTAATAGGGTCCCGTTTGGCACCCTTCGGGTACGGAACCCTAAAAAATACCCCATATTTACATGTTTGTGATGTCGCTGTTTCTGGTTCCCACGACAGAAGGGGCTAGAAGCAATGTAATGTTTTTGCCCTGTATGTTTTTTTATGTTTATGTTTACCTAAAAATATTATAAGTACTTAGTGTTTGCAGAAGTATCCGCATCCGCATAATTAAGAAGTATCCGCATCCACATTTGTATGGAGTTGTCAACAGTAACTCGAGTTTACGTCAACTCACGTTCTAGGTAGTGGCACTTAATCATGTGTTTTTCCTTTGACGGAATCTTTTGTCCTATCTACGTCAACCTAAATCGCATTTTAATTGTTGTGTCATTGTGTGTATTGATGTAAATAAATTTAACAAGATTAGTTTTATCATAATTAGTTCCACACATTCCAAAGTACAAAATTAGTTACAAACTTATGATGACCCACACACTGTAACCTGTAATTCACCTATTTATTTTGACAACCTCTGTGGCGTTGTGGTTAGAGGCTCTGCCTCCCAAGCGAAAGGTTGCGGGTTCAAATCCCGGTTGCGGAGGAAAAACAAATAACCGGCCAAGTGCGAGTCGGACTCGCGCACGAAGGGTTCCGTACTATAAAAAACCGCAAAAAAAAAACACGTTAGTTGTATGGGAGCCCCCCTTAATATTAAATTTCTTTTGTTTTTAGTAAGTATTTGTTGTTATAGCGGCAACAGAAGTACATCATCTGTGAAAATTTCAACTGTCCAGCTACCACGGTTCATGAGATACAGCCTGGTGACAGACAGACAGACAGACAGACAGACAGACAGACGGACGGACGGACGGACGGACGGACGGACGGACGGACGGACGGACGGACGGACGGACGGACGGATAGCAAAGTCTCAGTAATAGAGTCCCGTTTGGCACCCTTCGGTTACGGAACCCTAAAAACTACAGGAGGCCATTAGGCACGTATTAACGTAGTGCTATTATCTCTTCTGTAGCCTAATACCAAATCCTAAAGCAGGACCCAAATAACCGTCATGCTTTTTCGTACTAAAACGTATGTATACGTATATTCGTATACGAAAAAAAATGGCCAAGTGCGAGTCGGACTCGCCCATGAAGGGTTCCGTAGTAGCAGTAATTATATGACTGGATGTTTGTGTTGTAACTTTGTTTTTCATAATGTTTGTAACTTTGTTTTTCATAATGGTTTTTGATAAATGTTTTATATCTTAAAAACTGCTTATTATATTTTGTTCAAATCAATTTTCGTTGAAAGTTTGTATTGAAATACTTGGCATTTTTTTTTAGATTGTTTACTCTCTTACTTTAAAAGTTAGAGGGGGGGGAGGGGATATTTTGCTTTCCATTTTAGAAGGGTATGTCTCTTTAACGATTGACTTTGAGGAAAAATGGTTTTAGGAACCTCAACGTCATTTTCAACCGACTTCAAAAAAAGGAGGAGGTTCTCAATTCGACCCGTATGTTTTTTTTTTTTTTTTCTATGTTTGTTACGCGATTGCTCCGCCAATTATGAACCGATTTGAACAAATCTTTTTTCGGCGTATAGGTAATACCTCAAGGGTGGTCCCATTGACACCAGGTCAGGATCTGATGATGGGATCCTGGAGAAATCGAGAGAACTCTTCAAATATTATAGGCAGACCTATAGTGATTTTTGTGTTTTTCATAATAACTCGTGCAAATGCACATGGTAAGCATAATATTGTGATGCGGAACTGCTGATGAAGACCACATATGGCCACCAGATCTGCTCAATACTAGGTATAAATACAATGCGTGGCTGACGGGCAGGCAACGCATAGCCTAAACCGGTGGACCTAGAGCCATGAAACTTTGTACAGGGGTTCCTTAGTCGCGTGGGGTAGCACTGATATAGCATTTGACAAAATTAATTCCCCAAGGGAGGGGGGGATAAGGGGTTACAGTTAGTATTAAACTCAATCTAATCAAATAGGGTTTGTGGAAGTCGGTTTTTTCTAAAGTTTACTTTTTGTTTCAATTATTACAGACCTATCTATGACACCAGGTTTGACGAAAAAAATATTTTTTGGTGTCAGTTCCATGTATGGGGAGCCCCTCTTATTATTATTATTTTTCCATTTTTTGTATAAAAATCGTAAAGCGGTTCACAGAATACATCTATATACCAAGTTTCAACTGTTTAGTCCTAATAGTTTCGGAATAAAGTTGCTGTGACATACGGACAGGCGGACAGAGAGACTTGACGAAACTATAAGGGTTCCTTGTCTCTCTACGGAACCCTAAAAAGCATGGCTATACTGTTTAGATCCTGATGATTTAGGAGTCGGTATTAGGCTCCCAGGTCTCGGTTGTTTGTCTGTGTGGGATGTCGCTGTCTCTGGTTCCCACGGCGACGTCGTGGTAGATAGATAGATAGATAGATAAATCATTTATTCAAAGGACATGGTACACACACATAGTACGATAATACACAGTGGGGGCAGTCGCAGTTCACACATCACGCAAGCCTCACCGTTTGGTGATAACAACAATATGAGTCGCCAAGGTCGGCTAATCGAATTACAAGCCTTGACCAAAATAAATAAGTTTTAATCTGGGGAAACGTAAGGACATATTAAAATTTTCTTGGGGGAGTACTCAATGTTCGCAGGACATACTCTCTAGATGGCATCACCCACCACCAGACCAGGGAGCACTTATCCAGTGGAGAGCGCATAGATACATTTTCCTTTGAAACACAACTCGCCAATTTACGGGCGGCGGGGGACGAGGTAAAAGAGCTGTGATTGGTCAGCCGCTGCGAAACTGTCTGGCGGCCTGTCATCGTATAGGTTGCGTATGCGAAAGTTTGTTGGATGCAACAAACGTTTGGCGAGCCGCATTCCCCCGCAGGCGCAGTCAATTTGATTGATATTAGTCTCTGCACCAGACTGATCTGAGTATCCGCCCGCCCTAGGTAATACTCAGCAAGGTAGTGGTACAAGCTCGAGCAGCTCAAGGAAGTTCCGGCCGCCTACCATCAGGAATCCTAAGTAGAGGAGGACATGCGAACTAAAAAAAATAACCGGCCAAGTGCGAGTCGGACTCGCGCACGAAGGGTTCCGTACCATTATCTATAAAAAACCGCAATAAATAAATTTGTATGGGAGCCCCCCCTAAATATTAATTTTCCCACTGCTGGGCAAAGGCCTCTCTCCCCCTCTTCCACTCCATTCGATCCTGAGCGGTCTCCTTCCACCCTTTATCCCATAGAGCCAACTCATCACTCCATCTCTTCCTGGGTCGGCCACGCTTTCTCTTTGCATTTACTGGGAGCCAGTTAATTTAAATTTTTATTTTTAAGAAGTAAACCTCAGCTAATACTGGGAGGCTACCAAATTGGCTACATAAAAAATCTCTCTTGTACGAAAAAATCACCTTGGTGACTTGGCTGGCTGGTGCCTGGTCTGGCTGGTGACGGGCGGGCGGCGCACGGGCAGCGGCTTGCAGCGCGGCTCGAACTTGACTGATGGCTATCTGTCTGTCTCGTGCCACTGCGCAGTATTACCTAGGGCGGGCGGATGCTCGGCGGGTCGATTCTCGCGCAAGTCATGAAATGGCAATACTTTCCGAAAACAAAGAAGTTCTGTTTGTTCTGCTTTTATTTTGTAGGCCGCAGGTGCAGTCAATTGGATATATAGTCTCTGGGTAGGCACGACCCTTGATGTTAATATTTATTTTCTAGAAAGCTTCTCATTTCGCCCTAATCTTTCATTGTCATGCATGTGAGATAGCTCTCAAAGTTGAGAGCGATATATTAATACGAGCTTAAGTGACATTGGACTCCTGAGAGAGATTTTATTACACTCGCGAGCAAAAATATCGTCACACCTAGGTGTCCATATTCTGTATTTTATTCATATTTGCTATTTGATATTTTACTGCTAGACAAAAGATATACTTTTTAGGAACTGTCAAAAGCGTAATTTTGTACATGAGTTTTATGAAATATTAGCATCGTAAAAAAATGAGTTTGTAAAAAATACAACGTCTAGAAATATACAACTCTGATTATTGTCAAGTCATTTTGAACATAATGCTTTAACTTCAGACATATCCCTAGATATAATTGACTAACTTTTATACCGAATTCTCACTCATAATTAACTATCCCTTTGAGAAGCTAAAATATGATTTATTATGAAAAGTAATTGTGAGACAGAAAGGGGGGAAAGATGGGAGATTGTGATACGTAGACTCTGGTTTCTTAAGCTAAAAAATATAGACTCTGGTTTCTTAAGCTAAAAAATATATTATAGAACTTCTATTCTATATTGTATACATATTGGCTCCCATTATAACCATCAAACTACTATTATATCAAGCGACAATAGTAGGTAGTTACTATTACCGCCGCATAATCAACATCACCACACCAAATACTGATTCATTCGGTATCTATTATTACATAATAATGAAGAAATTATCATCTCAGTCAGTACAGTTAAATAGATAAGTGGCCTTTTACAGTACACGCGGTCAGTGATAATTCAATTCAGTGGAGTTATTATGTACATGAAAAGATGATACAAGAATCTAACTAAACGAAATAAGTATAAGATCATGATAAATACGTAGGTACTTGTAAAATATTAGCCATATTGATACTACAATGAAAATGTACATGACATAATTTGTTCAAAATGTACTAGTCAGTAAATGTAGCCCATTAATGTCCCCACCGAGGGGCACAGCCTTTACCCGGATCCGAGTAATATTGAGCCATACTCCACCAAGCTGGCTCAGTGCGAGTTGGTGGAGGGGTTTTACGACTACTACAACTACCAAGTAGTGGTAGTAGCCGGTACCGACAGGTTAGCCGGCTGGCTGGAGCCATTTTTTTTATTTTTTTTGTAAAAAAAAAAAAACATTAAAATTAGTTTGACAGTGGGTACCAACGTCAAAAATTAGACATTCATTGACGTCTTGGTACCCACTGTCAAAATAATTTTAATGTCATTTTTTTTTTATAATTTTAATGTCAATATTGTTCCAAGGACTGGATTGTCCTTACGCTACCCAGCGTGTTAACGTGCCATCCGAAACACGGAGCGTCCGATTAATTATCTCATTGGTCAGCACCAGGATTCGAACCTGCATCTCCTGCGTGATAAGCACGGTGAAACCCTCTAGACCACGGAGCTCATTGTATCTGTTCACACTCAAGATGGCCTTTTCCATCTGGGTTGGCAAAAGCATAGTGGTACCCGCGGTTAATCAGCAATCAATAACGCTTATCAAGGTGCTAGCCCATTGCCAAGTTGCTAGCCAAATTAATGAGTATCCCCACGATGTTTTCGTTGAAATAAACCAAATTTCTGTGAACTCTACGCCTGTGTGGTGGACAAACGTGTCAGTAGAGCACGCCTGATTCATCACATTTAGAATTCGACGTTCAGCAGTTGAATAGTTATTTACTGACGCGCTCAAAATTGTATGATGCTCGCGTCGCGAGACCGTTTTCAACGGGGGGGGGGGGGGGAAAGTTTACTTAAACCACTATAATATTATACTAATACAGATAGACCACCTAGAATAAAATATGACACCGGCGTAAACTAAGATGCTACGGAAGCTCCTTTAGTTCGAGGCCATTATTGCTTGGTGCAGCACCTTCGAAAAATTGCAAATACCACCAGATGGCGCAGTTCAGTTCAGTTCAAATTTTTTATTGACCATAAAATCATACATGTTACTTAGTCAAAGTCAATATAATATTAATATTTTTGAATACTACCGCCCGTTCGGAAGTTATATAGATAAAAGATATATAGGATTTATTCTCAGATTAGCGCCACTTAGAAGTATGTTAACTGAAAACAAATCTTACTCCTCACGCCATCTCTTTTTTACGAAGGGTTACTATTTATAATTTGTATGGGATGAGCACCCTGTATTATTGCCAGTTTTACAAACTGTTTTCAGTATCTGGGGGCGAGCCCAAAGCTAGAGGGTTGGCGTTTTTAGTCTGTCTAAGCTTTTTAACCCTAGAATCCGTAGGCTTTAAATCCGTAGGCTTCCCAAGGAAATACTTAGATCCCACAACTGCTCACTTCCTACCTGAGTAGTGCTTAAGAGCGTCTACCTGTTACCATTATCAATATCGAGGAAAAATGAGCAAAAAAATCACGTTTATTGTATGGGAGCCCCCCTTAATATTGAATTTCTTTTTTTTAGTATTTTTTGTTATAGCGGCAACAGAAATACATCATCTGTGAAAATTTCAACTGTTTAGCTACCACTGTTCATGAGATACAGCCTGGTGACAGACGGACCGACGGATCAGTAATAGGGTCCCGTTTGGCACCCTTCGGGTACGGAACCCTTTCTCAATACAACAATTTCCAGGTTCTCGATAGAGAAACTGGCCAAATGTTTAGTTCATATATTGAATGTTTTTAATTAGCCTAAGTTCAATCATATTCTTTTAACATATATTTTGTACCGTGCTATACTATGGGCTGAGTTCCCATATAAACAAAAAATATGTGATCTTTCAAATGCACTTGACCCTGGCAAAATTAACCTCAAAAGAACAAGTACCAGATCGCACTATCATTCAGAGTTTAACAGCAACTTACTTGTAAATACACTACGATATCGGGTGTTTGCCTAAACCGACAGATAAAACACTTCCATTGCCCGATAGTGGCAGATAAATGTTGAAAGAAATTATAAATTGTTTTATTTCGTGTTATCGCTATCGCCGGGTAAGATAATGATCATGAACCCGTGTGTGAAAACATCGGGTCAATAGCAATGTCGTAATGACACCCAAAGGCCCCAAAGGCTAGGTGGAATGACCTGGGGCCCTTCTCTTATGAAAATTGTATAGACAAATAAAATAACAGAAATTTAGTGAATTGGGATTTTGAATACGATATTGATTGCTCCAAAGGGTGCAAAATCTCTCAACGCGCGCGCGTGCGCAGTCTCTGTACGGTCTCCACCATACATACCATCTTTATTAATCTGTGACCATACAGGCACAGAAGAGATAATAGTACTCCGATACAGGTTAGACCTAGTGTGGAGACCACAAGTAATCTACCTCAATCTAGTATATAATGTATTGTACGTGAACTTTGTATAATCTGCAACTGGTAAATAAAGTCTTTTGTATTTTTTGTATTTGGCAGTCAGTCTCCAAACACAACAGGCGACATGCCAAATGCGGTATTTTCGCACGTCGAAACAATCGATACGCTATCGCTATTTAATTTTCCTGCAATCCATAAGCTTAAGCTTTTAAAGATGGATTGGTTTTATTGAAATATTAAAAACAGCTAATTATCTGTGTTATTGCCTAAAACAACCTCATCATAGGCTACCTATAGATAGTAAAAACGTAACATTTTTTACATAATAACCGGCCAAGTACGAGTAGGACTCGCGCACCAAGGGTTCCGATCACACTTGGGGAATGATACCTCGTAAGTGGTGTAATTAGGTTCTACATAAAAAATAATAGTATGATCCGTGTAGGTAATCAAAAATTCATCCAAACATTTTACAGCATAAACGGTCATAGCGTTGACCTAGACTAGAAGGTTGATTTATCACAGCTCTAATAAAATAAATAAGGGACCACAGACCAGCGCCCTAATGCTGCTCTGAGAATTTCACTTATATTTCATTACTATTTCATTCTATTCCATTACAAACACCCAATCAAGGAGGATAATAATTTAGGAGAATACCAAATGACGCCATTTTGGGTGTTTGCAATGGAATAGTAATGAATATATAAGTGAAATTCTCAGAGCAGCATTAGGCCCTTGAGCAATTAATATACAGCTTGATACTTCCACGCGTTCCTGAAAAAAAAAGGTCTTGACAGACGGACAACGAAGTGATTCTATAAGGGTTCCTTTATAACATGCTTTTATTAGCTTCACCTGTATGTTTGTTTGTTTGTAACTCGCTTGTTGCCTTCCTTGGATATGGTAGACACGCTTTTAAGGAACATTGAACTAAAAAATAAATATAGTTTAAAAAAATTAAAAAACGCGCTTTTAAAGAACATCGAACTAAAAAGTTAAAAATAATTTTTAAAATTAGCTAAAAACAACAATGAACGAAAAATACTAGTATTATTGTGAAAAAAAGCGTGGGCGCTTTCTAACATATTTTTCATATATCGAGTGTTTTTTAGTTTTTTTTTAAACTATATTTATTTCCTTTTAAGGATCGGAACCCTAAAAAGCAACAAAAACATACAGAGGCACACGATTGGCCAGTTAGTCAGTGACCCATTTTATATGACAGCGGGCTAGCCCACGTGGACATTATAGGGATTCGATCTTGAATCTCCTGCGTGACAGTAGGCAAGCCACTAGACCACGGACGGATAATAAATAGTGAAAATACTATTATTTATGCTCTTTATAATCCTAGTGCTGACACTAATTATATTTGACCGTGCATTGTTGATTTGATTGTGAGGCATTTTACCCCCCTGTGCACCTGCGTGACGTAAGGTTAACACTTATGTATATCTAACAATTACACTCTGACACTGTCTTACTGGCGCGATACATTTAACCCTGTGCTAAAATAAGTGAAACGGTAATATTGATACATTTTCCGCATTGCTTAAGGTGTTACTTTCCATGCACGCGAGTGTACCAAGTGTCAAAACCATGGCACGAAACTGACAACCTTCGCCATGTTTTATTAAACTATAAATATTAAATTGTTGTGTCAGCATACCAAGGAAACATGGAAGTCTGCCTTAAAAGACTAGTCTACTAAAGTCTTCACAAAATAAAAGGCCCGTTTTGACAGTTAACGCCCATGAAGTTTTAACCCCTAATGCGTAGGTAATAAAAGCCAACTGTTGCGTACAAGGAAAGCGTACAAGTTGCACCTAGGAAAGCCGCTTCCTACGCGTTAGGGGTTAAAACTTCATGGGCGTGAACTGTCAAAACGGGCCTTTTATTTTGTGAAGACTTTAGTCAACTACTAAGATTTAATTTTTTGTGTCGGTTGACCGGTATATTTGCCCGCTAGTGTAATTCGTCACGTGTTGGGTGATGCTGGTGATACTTAGTAGTAGTCAGTACTGCAAGGCAGGTCGCAGGTCAAGTATTTATTTTATGATTACTTTGCACTATAAATAATATAAAATGTAAACTAAGTAGATATACAGACACATGCGATTGCTGGGCCCACACTAGGATACAGTGGGGCCAAATGAATAAATAAAGTACCTTAGTAGCTTTAGTTCTACAACATCGACATATTAAATAGCGTCACATCAGAAACTAGCCGGCCTAACGCGAAAAAATAACCGGCCAAGTGCGAGTCGGACTTGCGCACGAAGGGTTCCGTACCATTATCTATAAAAAACCGCAAAAAAATCACGTTAGTTGTATGGGAGCCCCCCTTAATATTAAATTTCTTTTGTTTTTTAGTATTTGTTGTTATAGCGGCAACAGAAATACATCATCTGTGAAAATTTCAACTGTCTAGCTAGCACGGTTCATGAGATACAGCCTGGTGACAGACAGACAGACAGATAGACAGACAGACGGACAGCGAAGTCTCAGTAACACGGTCCCGTTTGGCACCCTTCGGGTACGAAACCCTTAAAATTGAGTGTTCTTGAGTAACTGGTCCGCCATCCAATACGGAAAATGCGACGTTATTGTTTTGTTTATAAAAATATTTTTACAAGTTCATGGATTCACGGCATTCACTTTCATGAATAATCTACTCACTCACCACTGTACTTGCTGCTTGTCTGTCTGCGTGTATAATTTAATACACGCAGGCGCCCTCAGAACCGGAATCTAGGTCTAGTCTGGACCAGACTAGCATCCCGCGTAATGACTAGGTCCAGTTAAGGTAGTCTGGAATGTTAGACCTGGCTTGAATTGTGCTGTTTTTAACCGACTTCCCAAAGGAGGAGGTTTACAATTCGTCCGGATATTTGTTTTTTTTTTTTTTTTTTTATGTCTGCACCCCGATAGCGCCTAAACGGATGGACCGATTTGGAAAATTATTTTTTTGTTTGAAAGGGTTTACCTTCCCATTGGTCCCATTGACACCAGGTCAGGATCTGATGATGGGATCCTGGAGAAATCGAGGGAACTCTTCAAATATTATAGGCAGACCTATAGTGATTTTTGTGTTTTTCATAATAACTCGTGCAAATGCACATGGTAAGCATAATATTGTGATGCGGATCTGCTGATGAAGACCACATATGGCCACCAGATCTGCTCAATACTAGGTACAAATACAATGCGTGGCTGACGGGCAGGCAACGCATAGCCTAAACCGGTGGACCTAGAGTCATGAAACTTTGTACAGGGGTTCCTTAGTAGCGTGGGTTAGCACTGATATGGGATTTGACAAAATTAATTCCCCAAGGGGGGGGGGGGGGGGATAAGGGGTTACAGTTTGTATTAAACTCAATCTAATCAAATAGGGTTTGTGGAAGTCGGTTTTTTCTAAAGTTTACTTTTTGTTTCAATTATAACTCACAACGACGATAAAGAGAGGTGGTGTAAGTTTGATGCGTCTGTCTTTGTGTGTGTGTCTTTGGCACTCTAGGGATCAAACTTTGCTCGAAAAACTTTTTTTTTAAATTTATGTAGTAAGATAGCAACAAACAACACATAGGTATTGACAACTTGTGTTAACTCGAGTTTAGCGCCTTTTGTTCCTCTCCTGGCCGTAAAGGAATAAATTAAAAGTAAAAAAACATTTTTAAACAAAGCTTTTATTTAATGCCCTAAAAAGAAGAAAATAAAATTTCAATTCAATCAAATGCGTCATTTTATTACATTACACAATTTATACGATATAAAAGCTTGTTGCGAGATTTACTTGTGTAGACTTAATTAGGTGGGTAGGCACCTATTTGCACAGACTTGGAGATAAATCCCGCAACAAGCTTTTATATCGTATAAATTGTGTAATGTAATAAAATGACGCCTTTGATTGAATTGAAATTTTATTTTCTTCTTTTTAGGGCATTAAATAAAAGCTTTGTTTAAAAATGTTTTTTTACTTTTAATTTATTTTTAACTTTTTAGTCTTTATCATTACAGGACAAAACATCTAATCTAGAATTCGAGTGCTTGTCAAGACGAATCAAATGAGACCAAACACGATACAATTGCGTCATTGGTAACAGAGTTCCCATGGCCACCTTCCGGCTCCAGCATCAGATCAGCTCCATGTCATAAAAAATATTCTAGGACCAAAGTATTCGTCAAGACGAATCGAACGAGCCCAAATTCGACGGGCTTGCGATGTTTTATGACAGAGTTCCCATGGCCACCTTCCGGCTCCAGCATCAGATCAGCTCCATGTCATAAAAAATATTCTAGGACCAAAGTATTCGTCAAGACGAATCGAACGAGCCCAAATTCGACGGGCTTGCGATGTTTTATGACAGAGTTCCCATGGCCACCTTCCGTCTCCATCATCAGATCAGCTCCAAGTCAGAAAAATATTGCATTGTCATCCGACTTATACACGTATGCGAAATTTCAGCTCAATCGGATAACGGGAAGTGGGTCAAATTCAAGCCGACATTTTTGACGCGAACCGTGATACCCACAAACATACATACATACAGTGCAAGTTAAATAAAAGCTTTTAAAAATATTTGACATTAAAATTAGCCCTTAAATGCATGGTGTTTCCTTTTTTAATAAAAATAAAATATGTTGTAGAAAAATATGTGAAAACTACTGGAAAAAAATTAAAAAAATCTTACGATATTTGTTTTCGTTAAAAAAAAAAACTGAAAATCCTGAAAATTTTTAAACCCCCTAAAAATATATATAAAAAAAACTTTTTTATTATTACTCATGGTCAAATTTAAAATAATTAACTTCATTACAAGTTTAATTTATGTTGAATTTATTAAATATTTAAAACAATGAATACATTATGTACCCAAAAGCGTACGCCATGCATTTAAGTTACTATGGAACGTGTTTTCTGAAAATAAATGTTTTATTATTATATTATATTAAGGGTTAAGGGAAAAGCAGCCTTACGCCGCACTTTACTGTACCAACAATCTGTGTATTCGTTCATGATATCTGCTATTTGCCAATCAAATATGTGTTATTGAGTCATCGCCCCAGACAGTCCCCAGACTGGTGTAAGATCCGTCACCCTAGACCAGACCAATTAGCCTTATCATTTAGTCCTCAATTTGCTAAGTGTGTCGTCGGTTAATATTATTACAATTAATGTGTTGTAAATGTGTGTTTGTTATTTATTTAGTTACTACACACAACAGACACGCAGAGAACTTATGATAAGTATGTATGGTATGATACATCCAAAAAAAAACCTTGTCTTGGAAGTTTACATGTTTGTGATGTCGCTGATTCTGGTTCCTACGACACAGGGTATCCTAGTGTGGGGCCAGAAGCAATGTATGTGCCTGTATGTAAAGAAAAAAGATATGTCGGCACGAAAATACTCAGATAGTGAACACATAGTGAACAACCAGAACTAGTCAAGGTTTCCATAGTATCTTCAGTTTTACATAGCCAGCCAAGATAACTATAGAACGGCTAAAGCGGAAAACTACTGACGGCCCCGCTTTGAAAACTTTGTTGTATGTTCAGTTGGAGTAGATAGTGGCGCCACGCTCTATTCTACAGATAAGATGGTGGCAGGCACTGTTAACATGGATCTTGACATCAGATTGACACTAATTTTGTAGAGGATTCCGGATTTTTATTTATTATAATTAGCTCACGTATTCATATTATCTTTTCAATGCTAAATTGCTAACTCTATAACTCAATGAAATGATTATTAAATTAAAATTGATCATTTCATTATGTGTCAATTTATTCTCGCCATTTCCCATAAAAGGCAGAGGTAGGTGGTTATTTATTCATAAATTTATTATTTTTAGAGGCACCACCTTTTGCCAGTAGTTAAATACGCCATTGCAATCAAATCACTAATGGGGTTTGGGTAACCCACCATGGAGCATTGGCGTAATTTTTAGGGTTCCGTACCCGAAGGGTGCCAAACGGGACCCTATTACTGAGACTTCGCTGTCTGTCCGTCCGTCCGTCCGTCCGTCCGTCTGTCTGTCACCAGGCTGTATCTCATGAACCGTGGTAGCTAGACAATTGAAATTTTCACAGATGATGTATTTCTGTTGCCGCTATAACAACAAATACTAAAAAACAAAATAAATTTAATATTAAGGGGGGCTCCCATACAACTAACGTAATTATCATTATTTGGTAGCAGTATCTGTATTACATTTAAAGAGGAAGCATTGCTGTAAACCATTTCGAAGCTGAGATAATATTAAGCTTCAAATAACACTTTTTACTGAAAAAAACTTTAAAGTGAGATATCTCAGCCCCGAAATGATTTAGCTATATGTACTCCATAGTAAGATTAGCTTATTTTTAATTGCTCTTTCAGAATTTATTACTTTCATGAGTGGCCACCAATACTAGTAACTATTTATTAATCTGTGACAATACTCAAAATAGACCAAACTCTATGGAAACGTCAAAACGACGCCAATTAACATTACCCAATGCCATTTCCATGCAACTCTACAGTTCAAAGCATAGAGTTAATCATAGGGTTAGTGTTAAAAGGTTAGTGTTAGTGTTATTCTATCACCAAATGCCATGTTTTTGTCGTGAAGCGGAAATGTGAGGATAATTATTATCGTATCTTACATATTAATATGTGTATTAGCCCATTAATGCCCCCACCGAGGGGCACAGGTCTTTACGCGGATGCAAGTAAGATTGAGCCATACTCCATCACGCTGGCTTGTTGCGGGTTAATGGAGGGGTAGGACCCCTCCCGTTCTCGTATCTAATCTATTAACGGTTGTGTAAACATTATCATAATGTTACAATGATGCAAGTATGAGTGGCACGTCGGGGAAGTGGCACTTGTTTTAACTGCCAGTTCCTATGATGTACATACAAAGATAAATATTAAATAAATCTATTTAATTTTTATCCGAAGTCGAGCACTTTTCCGACTTGTTAGTTGTGCTCTTTTTCGGCCGAGACGCTGCAATGTGGAAGGTGCGGTCTCCCCTAACACAGGTTTTTAAACTTACCAGGGGAGTTACCTATTTGTGTTAATATCTGACTTGTATAAACGAACAACTTGCTATGATGATGTGAACTGGCCATAACCTACCTCACTCTACGCTGTGTAAAATCCGAGCGAGATCGACTGGGGAAGTACTGAGCTGGTTTATCTCCGGCACAGATCAATAAAGAGCCTCCGGTCCGACATCGTGCATGGCCGGCGCCCGCGTGGTCGACGCATGCGCCGGAGTGGCCGCAATGGAGGTCACTCGCACGCAGACGGAGGATAGACGCCGCCCGATAACACGCAGATAACACGCCACCCGGATGCACTGTGGCGTAATCTCTGATAGTTGTATCGATCCGCGTTTTCTGTTCTGTCAACTAAAAAATAACCGGCCAAGTGCGAGTCGGACTCGCGGACGAAGGGTTCCGTACTATTATCTATAAAAAACCGCAAAAAAAAACACGTTAGTTGTATGGGAGCCCCCCTTAATATTAAATTTCTTTTGTTTTTTAGTATTTGTTGTTATAGCGGCAACAGAAATACATCATCTGTGAAAATTTCAACGGTCTAGCTACCACGGTTCATAAGATACAGCCTGGTGACAGACAGACAGACAGACGGACGGACGGACGGACAGCGAAGTCTCAGTAATAGGGTCCCGTTTGGCACCCTTCGGGTACCTAAAAAGCTCTGATCTAGATTAATGGTAGGAAGCCTAATACCAACTCTTAAAGCAGACCTAAACAGTACCGCCCAGTCTGTGACCGCCCTGCTCTTTCCGTACCCACAGATATTATAATACTATACCGTACCCGAAGGATGCCAAACCGGGCCATTACTTCTACTTTTTCATAAACAAGTCTATTCGTGATAAGAATGCAGTAAAGTCATCACTGTCCGGCGGCTTAGCCGCGCCCCGTAACCAATCAAATCTTTTCCAATTATCAAGCCAAGTTCACAGTGACCAGTTGAAGGCAAACTTTCGAACGCGAAGGTTGTGTCCTGTCCTGTGAGCGTGTGTTAACAGATTTAAATTTAAATTTCACTGCATTCTTATCACGAATAGACTGTAGTGACACCCAGATCAGATCACCTCATTTTGAACTGTCATTGTCATACGAGTTATCCCCGGGATAGTTATTCTCGTATAACTTTTTGTAGGTGAAATTAGTTACAAAAACAACAATCAATGCTGACAACTGTGCGATCACCTTAAATGGCACACTGAGTGCGGAAATCCAGCATATTATACAATACGCCAAGCATCTTCATTGTGTTTGCTTAATACTTAAACTTAATGAACTACCCTTGAACTACCATAACTATGTATAATGAAAATCTATTAATAGTATTTTCCGGACGCAGTACAGACGACGGTCAAAGTACTAAAGGAGAAAATATTTTAGTGCATTCACGCATATATTTTTTATCGCTGCATTTCCCGTTTGCATTGATACCACGCTTCCATCCTGCCGGCGATAAATGACTGATATAGGCTTTTATCGATTATTTTGGATATAAATATACGGGTTGATACGAGTATTTACTGCAATGTGTATGTCGCTGTCGAAATCAGGCACTTACCCGAAATCATGAGCAGTTCAAAAGATAAGCATCGTCGTTCAACAAACTGCCTAAACGAAAGTCGGCCTTTTGATTTGACTCGGGTTTTGCAAGATGGCGTCAACGGCTGATTTTATTCAGAGTCTACTTAAGTCGTCGAAATACGAATTTATTGTGATACCTGTCGGCTAGGTTTGGCATGACTTTAGTTATGCCACCAGTGGAGCGAGCGAAGCGAGAGTAGCTTAGGGTTTTTAGCTGTAATACGAACCTTAAAGGTACGTCTATCGCTTGCTAAACCTGTTACGTTTGGATAGAGAGCTGGCTTGGTGTGCGTATATTTTACGTTTGTAATGGTGTGGAGTACAAGCGTAAGTGTATAGACGTACCATAAAAAACATATCTGGGAACCGAGCTCTCTCGGCGGTTGGTGGAACAAAAAATAAAATATTATATATCATATTCATCAAACTGCATTAACATAAATCAATGTGCTTCTCTGTTTTTAACCGACTTCCCAAAGGAGGAGGTTTACAATTCGTCCGGATATTTGTTTTTTATTTTTTTTATTTTTTATGTATGTTCCCCGATAGCGCCTAGACGGATGGACCGATTTGGAAAATTATTTTTTTGTTTGAAAGGGTTTACCTTCCCATTGGTCCCATTGACACCAGGTCAGGATCTGATGATGGGATCCTCGAGAAATCGAGGGAACTCTTCAAATATTATATGTAGACCTAGTGATTTTTGTGTTTTTCATAATAACTCGTGCAAATGCACATGGTAAGCATAATATTGTGATGCGGAACTGCTCATGAAGACCACATATGGCCACCAGATCTGCTCAATACTAGGTACAAATACAATGCGTGGCTGGCGGGCAGGCAACGCATAGCCTAAGCCGGTGGACCTAGAGCCATGAAACTTTGTACAGAGGTTCCTTAGTAGCGTGGGGTAGCACTGTGATGGGATTTGACAAAATTAATTCCCCAAGGGGGGGGGGGGGGTAAGGGGTTACAGTTTGTATTAAACTCAATCTAATCAAATAGGGTTTGTGGAAGTCGGTTTTTTCTAAAGTTTACTTTTTGTTTCAATTATTAAACAGCTGCAAACGAGAAGCAAACAGGCATTTTGTTTTCCTGTGCCTAAAACCATGGAGAAAATACTTGCTCTATGCTAAAACTCATGAGGAAAACAAAATGGCTGTTTGCTTAAAGCAAGCAAGGAGGATGAATAGCAGATTATTAATTTAGTTTGAACCTTAATTGAACGAAACTTTTTTGTGTGAATTCTCCGAGAACACCCGCCATTCCTCCAAGCCCGTCGCCGCCTAAAAGTGTCACGTGATATGAAGTCGCAATGAGAAACTTTTTGATTGGTATTTGTGCTTTATTTGCATTGTACTAAAGTGAAATTGACAATCCTATTGAGAAAAGCATGACAACTCGGTAATACGTGATTTGTCAGTTATGAAACCTGGTTCGATCGATTTTTTACCCCCAAAAACCCCTATTTGCAAATTTAATCGAAAACTACAGTGCCTTTTTCTAGAACTCAAAACATATATCGTTGTCGTTACCCCGTTATATACAAATATTCCTCATATTCGGAGATGGTCGACTCGGCCCCTCGAATCCACCTATTAGGTATTAATCACACTACAGTCTATTCGTGATAAGAATGCAGTGAAATTTTAATTAAAATCTGTTAACACTCACATTTTTTTAATGTAGGTATGTTGTGTTCACCTATAATGGGGTCTACACATAGCTAGATGTACTGTTTTTTCCATTTGTGTGTATTGTGTAAGATCTGTTGGTAAACCTTAATAAATAAATAAAAATAAATGACAAGACACAACTTTCGCGTTCGAAAGTTTGCCTTCAACTGGTCACTGTGAACTTGGCTTGATAATTGGAAACGATTTGATTGGGTACGGGGCGTGACTAGGCCGCCGGACAGTGATGACATTACTGCATTCTTATCACGAATAGACTATACAAAAAGACCATGTAAACGCACACGCGAGCTCATCCCTACCATTTCTTCCAGTGGAGTACGTGGACGCGGAGTACAGCCTCTGGCTGACGTGGTTCCTGACGCCGGTGATCGTGACCTTCCTGCTGCCGGGCGTCATCATCCTGCTCATCTACATGAGCGCCGTCATCTTCCACGTGTACCGACTGCATCGGTAGGTGGTCGTCAATCGTCATCAGCCTATCAGGGTGCCCACATGGGTCACTGGCTGCGAATAATCATCAGGACGCCTATACTCTATTCGTGATAAGAATGCAGTGAAATTTAAATCTGTTAACACACACTCACAGGACAGGACACAACCTTCGAGTTCGAAAGTTTGCCTTCAACTGGTTACTATGAACTTATTTGATTGGTTACGGGGCGTGGCTAGGCCGCCGGACAGTGATGACTTTATGGCATTCTTATCACGAATAGACTATAGTTGTGGTTAAGGAAAAAAGGTTTTCGGTTGCGAAACAAAAAATCAAAATTCTTAATTCACATCTTCGGTTCGAGTCGCTGCTGTTGCAAAAACAATTCAGGAATAATCCCATTTACAATACTTTAAAACTAGGCATATGGTATACAAATGGTGCATCACAAACGCTGCAGATGGCGCTGGTGCAGTTTGGAGTCCTTATCTGTCAAACTTGTATACAGTGTACATGCATTTCAACGCTGTCCTGTGCAACTTGCGTTCATTATGCATCCCAGTGTGGGACCAGAAACAATGTATGTGCCTGTATATAAATTTTCATGTTTATTGTTTTCCTGCTATCCTTGCTGTCATATTATCAATAACTCCTACATGAGACGACATAGGCCAATGACTGCCGTCAGGTGCATCGGATTCAGTCCAAAAACGATAAGGAATCGCGTCATCTATGCCCAGAAAGACGAACTAGAGGTACTTAATGGAGATGTCGCTACTGTGAGAACTACTACTTCCATAGAAACCTACATCGCGCAAGTTTTCCGAGACTAGCATAGCGTCACGCCGTTTCCCATATGGGGTGGCAGAGGCTTTTGACGCTGGTGACTCCGTAAATCCAGGATGATTTGAAAGGTTCTTTATTGTTGTTTTTGTGGGGACATTTGATTAACTAACTATTTTTATTGTTGTTCAATAATTAAATATGATTTTGTCTCTGATTCCAGAATATACGATCTACGGATAGTGGACGAAGTGCAAAGCGACTGGAGACATGCGGCGAGACTGGCGGTCTGCGCGCTCTGGGACGCACACGGATGGCTGTGGCATGGTAGGTTCTTATTCTTCGTCTTCTTTTAAGACCTTGTAAACGAGCCCAAACTCGATGAATTTAAAAGTAAAAATATCGATGCCGCGTACACCACTTTCGTACACACCAGGTCCACAACTCCACCATCAGGTGATGATGAGAAAAACGACAGTAAATCATCATCATTGGCCACAGCATCTTGAGTAGATGATTGTTGCAGCGCTAGTGGGCTGGTTGGATCCCACATCGTCGTTGATGGCTACAGAGCCCTACGACCCGGCATTTCTTGCCACATCGATTGCATCCAAATCCCGAATCCGTTGGAGGAGATGAGGCACAGCTTAGCTTTTTCTGTTTAATATTCTCCAGCCTTAATGTCTCCGATTTTGATGTCATGGCGCCATTCAGGGGCCCGATGCTGCTCTGAGAAACGCACTTATATTGGATCGCTATCGCATCTAAAACACCCAGGCGTCATTTGGTATGCAATCGAATACGCTTTGCTTGCAATCTATTTACGATCTCTTTGCGATTCTTTAGGAGCATACCAAATGACGCCATTTTGGGTGTTTTAGATGCGATAGGGATCCAATATAAGTGCGTTTCTCAGAGCAGCATCAGGCCCAAAGCTGATCATGTCCCGCTTGCTTGCATTGAGCCTGCGTTGATGAGTAAGGCTGAGTCCACACGGCATGTTGGGTCGTCGCAACGCAAATATTTTCGGCCTCAGTCAGTCAGGAGTTCTTCTTTTAAGGGAACGTACTTATACTACGTGATCCGTTTAGGGAGGTATGGGGGTCGTCAAAATACCACGCTTGGTCAAACAACCAGTCTTGAATTGAACTACGGAACGTCTCAAGCGGGGGAGGCGGGAAAAGTCGAAAAAAATGAGTCACGACACGAAGTATGGGTTCCCATTGCTGATGACGATGATGGTGGAGGTGATGACGATGATGACGACGATGGTGATGATGATGATGATGTTTTTGTGTATCCCAGGCTACGAGATCCGCGGCATAGAGAACATGCCAGCCGGCGCGTGCCTCGTGATATACTACCACGGCGCGTTGCCGATCGACATGTACTACTTCACCGCGCGCATGTACCTGCGCAACAAGCGCATGATGCACACCGTCGGCGACCGGTTCATGTTCCGGATACCCGGTGAGTGCGACTAGCGACATCTGTTGGTGAGGACGTGAACTAGTAGGGAGTGAGACATGTACTACTTCACCGCGCGCATGTACCTGCGCAACAAGCGCATGATGCACACCGTCGGCGACCGGTTCATGTTCCGGATACCCGGTGAGTGCGACTAGCGACATCTGTTGGTGAGGACGTGAACTAGTAGGGAGTGAGACATGTACTACTTCACCGCGCGCATGTACCTGCGCAACAAGCGCATGATGCACACCGTCGGCGACCGGTTCATGTTCCGGATACCCGGTGAGTGCGACTAGCGACATCTGTTGGTGAGGACGTGAACTAGTAGGGAGTGAGACATGTACTACTTCACCGCGCGCATGTACCTGCGCAACAAGCGCATGATGCACACCGTCGGCGACCGGTTCATGTTCCGGATACCCGGTGAGTGCGACTAGCGACATCTGTTGGTGAGGACGTGAACTAGTAGGGAGTGAGACATGTACTACTTCACCGCGCGCATGTACCTGCGCAACAAGCGGATGATGCACACCGTCGGCGACCGGTTCATGTTCCGGATACCCGGTGAGTGCGACTAGCGACATCTGTTGGTGAGGACGTGAACTAGTAGGGAGTGAGACATGTACTACTTCACCGCGCGCATGTACCTGCGCAACAAGCGCATGATGCACACCGTCGGCGACCGGTTCATGTTCCGGATACCCGGTGAGTGCGACTAGCGACATCTGTTGGTGAGGACGTGAACTAGTAGGGAGTGAGACATGTGCTACTTCACCGCGCGCATGTACCTGCGCAACAAGCGCATGATGCACAACACACCGTCGGCGACCGGTTCATGTTCCGGATACCCGGTGAGTGAGACTAGCGACATCTGTTGGTGAGGACGTGAACTAGTAGAGAATGAGACATGTGCTACTTCACCGCGCGCATGTACCTGCGCAACAAGCGCATGATGCACACCGTCGGCGACCGGTTCATGTTCCGGATACCCGGTGAGTGCGACTAGCGACATCTGTTGGTGAGGACGTGAACTAGTAGGGAATGAGACATGTGCTACTTCACCGCGCGCATGTACCTGCGCAACAAGCGGATGATACACACCGTCGGCGCGGCGACCGGTTCATGTTCCGGATACCCGGTGAGTGCGACTAGCGACATCTGTTGGTGAGGACGTAAACTAGTAGGGAGTGAGACATGTACTACTTCACCGCGCGCATGTACCTGCGCAACAAGCGCATGATGCACACCGTCGGCGACCGGTTCATGTTCCGGATACCCGGTGAGTGCGACTAGCGACATCTGTTGGTGAGGACGTGAACTAGTAGGGAATGAGACATGTGCTACTTCACCGCGCGCATGTACCTGCGCAACAAGCGGATGATACACACCGTCGGCGCGGCGACCGGTTCATGTTCCGGATACCCGGTGAGTGCGACTAGCGACATCTGTTGGTGAGGACGTAAACTAGTAGGGAGTGAGACATGTACTACTTCACCGCGCGCATGTACCTGCGCAACAAGCGCATGATGCACACCGTCGTCGACCGGTTCATGTTCCGGATACCCGGTGAGTGCGACTAGCGACATCTGTTGGTGAGGACGTGAACTAGTAGGGTATGAGACATGTGCTACTTCACCGCGCGCATGTACCTGCGCAACAAGCGGATGATACACACCGTCGGCGACCGGTTCATGTTCCGGATACCCGGTGAGTGCGACTAGCGACATCTGTTGGTGAGGACGTGAACTAGTAGGGAATGAGACATGTGCTACTTCACCGCGCGCATGTACCTGCGCAACAAGCGCATGATGCACACCGTCGGCGACCGGTTCATGTTCCGGATACCCGGTGAGTGCGACTAGCGACATCTGTTGGTGAGGACGTAAACTAGTAGGGAGTGAGACATGTACTACTTCACCGCGCGCATGTACCTGCGCAACAAGCGCATGATGCACACCGTCGGCGACCGGTTCATGTTCCGGATACCCGGTGAGTGCGACTAGCGACATCTGTTGGTGAGGACGTAAACTAGTAGGGAGTGAGACATGTACTACTTCACCGCGCGCATGTACCTGCGCAACAAGCGCATGATGCACACCGTCGTCGACCGGTTCATGTTCCGGATACCCGGTGAGTGCGACTAGCGACATCTGTTGGTGAGGACGTGAACTAGTAGGGAGTGAGACATGTACTACTTCACCGCGCGCATGTACCTGCGCAACAAGCGGATGATACACACCGTCGGCGACCGGTTCATGTTCCGGATACCCGGTGAGTGCGACTAGCGACATCTGTTGGTGAGGACGTGAACTAGTAGGGAATGAGACATGTGCTACTTCACCGCGCGCATGTACCTGCGCAACAAGCGCATGATGCACACCGTCGGCGACCGGTTCATGTTCCGGATACCCGGTGAGTGCGACTAGCGACATCTGTTGGTGAGGACGTAAACTAGTAGGGAGTGAGTAGGTTCCGAAAGGAAACTAGCGACATCAATTGGTGAGGATCTGAACTAGAGTACAGAGAAACTAATGGCTTAAAAGAATTAAAAGAAAATAACCCGCCAAGTGCGAGTCGGACTCGCGCACGAAGGGTTCCGTGAAAAAATAACATTTTTTATGGGAGCCCCCCCTAAATATTAATTTAATTTTAATTTAATTATTTATTTTTTAAGTAAATAATATACTCAATATATTGTGAACATTTTAAGCGTCTACCTGCTACCATTATCAATATCGAGCAAAAATGAGCAAAAAAATCACGTTTGTTGTATGGCAGCCCCCCTTATTTATTTATTTTTTGATTTTTAGTATTTGTTGTTATAGCGGCAACAGAAATACATCATCTGTGAAAATTTCAACTGTCTAGCTACCACGGTTCATGAGATACAGCCTGGTGACAGACGGACGGACGGACAGACGGACAGCGAAGTCTCAGTAATAGGGTTCCGTTTGGCACCCTTCGGGTACGGAACCCTAAAAACGGCCAGAGTCAGACTCGCGCACATATCTGAGCGAGATATTCGGTTTATTTCAAACGAATATCTCACTCTCGATCCAACGTCCCAAATCAAACGTCGAGTACTGCGGGTCGATTCTCGCGCCTTCGATATACGGATATCTACACCTATATCGAATGATTTCGTATGGAAATCTGTCAATATAGGTCTCGATATCCGTATATCGAAGGCGCGAGAATCGACCCGCTAAGCCTCGATCACGAACGTTTTCGAGATCGTAAAACGTTTTCGAGAACGCAGGAAATATAATAATTTATGTCATAAAGAATAAGAATCACTGAAATTTGGCTTTTCGATAGTTTTCTATAGAATCTTTGTTCGTGATTGGGCTACAGTATTGTAAATTTACGGTTTTTCGATTGTTTTCTTTACATATGATATTAGACCTTGCTTCGTGTCAAATTCTAGGTCAATCGGATGTACTGTAATATGTCTTGTTCTTCCACAAATAAAAGAGATTTGTGCGGAACCCTCTGCGCGAGTTCGACTTCACATCCCCCGGTTTTTGTGCAATAAACTAACCACGAATACCGCCCGCCAGGCTGGAAGACGCTACTGGACGGCCTCTGCGTGATCCCCGGCACAGTGGCGACATGCTGCGGCGTGCTGCGCGCGGGCAACTCGCTCGCCATCTCGCCCGGCGGCGTGTATGAGGCGCAGTTCGGCGATCATTACTACAAGCTGCGGTGGCGCGAGCGCGTCGGGTTTGCGAAGGTGGCGCAGGAGGCCAAAGTGGTGAGTGCAGTGGCGCAGGAGGCCAAGGTGGTGAATTTAGTCGACCTACGATGCCTGACATTGAATCATTTTAAGAGTTACTGCTAGAGAACTGTACTAGACTAATCTGTTCCTTTTCTAAAATTGTAAAAGTGTCACTTACTGTAGTGAAGTGCAACTACTCACCCTATACCACAGGGTTCGCCCCTTTCTTAGGGAGTAGTGAACATCCCTTGTTCGTTACCCAGTGTAATAAGCAAGACTTATGTTGTAAAATTTTCTTGAATAAACTATATAATTATTATTATTATTACTTTGTATCTGATTAAAGAATTGTAGGCTTGCGTGGGGACTTATTATTATTATTTGTGGCGCGGGTGGGTAAAGAGTGGCGCAGGAAGCTTAAGTGGTGATCTCAGTGGCGCGGGTGGTTAAAGTGGTGAGTTGAGCAAAAGTGGTGAGTTCAGTGGCGCAGGACGCACTACTACGAGCTAAGGTAGCGCGAGCGCGTCGGGTTGGAAACCACAGTTGTAAGTTCGGTGGCGCGGGTGGCTAAATTACCATTCCAAAGGCTAAAGAGTGGCGCAGAAAGCTAAAGTAGTGAGTTTAGTGGCGCGGGTGGCTAAAGTGGTGAGGCTACAGTCTGTTCGCGTTAAGAAAATAGTGAAACATCATTGTCACTGGTCCTCTTTTCACTTGTTTCACTATTTTCTTAACGTGAACAGACTATAGTGGCGCAGGAGACTAAAGCAGTGAATGTTTAGCTACATAACTTAAATTTTTTATTACTTATTTTCCGTAAAGGGAGTATAGTATAGAGATGGCATATCGTCAGAAAAAAAAGAAAAGAAAGAGATGACATAATACGAATCATTATTGTGTAAGCGAGAAACAATAACGATCACCTGTCCCTTACCCGCGTATGCGTTTTTGTTGTTGGCCACAGAATTGTCAAATGCTTGTTTGCACTTGTTTTGACAGATGTGTGGCAGAAAAATCTCTGATTTTGAACCTTATGCTTATTGAGAACCAACTCTATCTCCATCTCAAAGGTGTACGCATGCACTCCGTCTATTCCTTTCTCTGTCTACGTTATTTTCATTCAATGTCTGAAATTTTGAAGTGAAGTCGAGTGTGAATGAACTCGTTTGTCTTCTCCCCCCCCCCCCAGCCGATAATCCCGATGTTCACGACCAACTTACGCGAAGCCTTCCGCACGGTGGGCTGGCTGCGCGCGCTGTGGCTGCGAGTGTACGCGGCGTGGCGCGTGCCGCCCGCGCCGGTCTACGGGGGCTTCCCCGTGAAGCTGGTGACGCACCTGGGGGCTCCGGTGGAGGTGCGCGAGGGGGAATGCCCTGTGGAGCTGCAGCGGAGGGTGCGTTTTGTTTTGATCAATTTTACTTCTCTGGATACTGGTCCTTTGGCCGGATAAGGAGCGTGCGTATTGGTGAATGAGAGAATCAATCAGTGAATGAATGAATGTATTAGTAGATGTATGAATGAACGAAAGAGTAAATGAGTGAATATTTCAATCAATGAGTGAATGAATAAACGAACAAGTGAATGATTGAAAGAACGAGTGAATTATTGACCCGGAAATTAATGAATGAACTAGTAAATAGAAGAGGCGATGTGTAAGATAGGATAATTTAAAATAACTGAAGTTGAGCAAGTTCAAGTTCAAAATTTTTATTGACCATAAAATCATACATATTACTTAGTCAACGTCAATATAATATTAATATTTTTGTATACTACCGCCCGTTCGGAAGTTGTGGGCTTAGGGATGGAGCAAAGAAGGGCAAGAAACCTCCCCCGTACCTCTTTTAAAATATCAGAGCCTTAAAAATACAATGTTATGTATTTCTACTTAAGTCTAAGGAAATACACCGAGGAGAGACGTACTGACTCAGTCCATCGCCCCTCTTTGGATTTCTGTGCGCTGAGATGGTAAAGACCATGCAGTTTTGTCATCTAAATATTCTTTTACACTTGAAGCTTCCACTCGCACTGTAAAATGGGTCCTGGCAGAATTACCAGCGTTGCAGTTATCTGCCGCAACACATGCTGAGCCAGGGCCTATTCACTGTGGAATATGTACATTTATAGTTTCTTTAATTTTATTTTTTTTAAGTTTTGTAAGAACCTTTATTGTATCTGTGTGTATTTTTACAGTGAATAAATGGATTATCTATCTATCTAAATGAATGATTTAATGAATGAAACACTGAATGAATGAATAAATGAATAAACTATTGATTGAAACAGCGCGATTGATTAAATTAATGAATGACACAGTGAATGAATGAACTAGTATATTATTTAACCAGCGAATGAATGAATGAACCAGTGAATAAATATATGAACCAGTCTAATAGGAAAACAAACACTTACTTTAATTGCATATCAATCAGTATTTTTCACACCGACTTTCTCGATTGCAGGTCGGGAAGGCGATAGAGGATCTCATCGCGGAGCACCAGCGGGTGCCGGGCAACATCCTGCTCGCGCTCTCCGACCGCTTCTACGGCGTCCCCGAGAGCCAGAGCCAGGGCCAGGGCCAGGGCCAGAGCCACGCGGGCAACGGCAAGTGCCCCAACGGGGACGCGGTCAGAGACAATGAACTGAGTGAGAGTGGCGAGAAAGCAAAAGTATCATAAATTGTGCGCAGGCGTTTTGTAATTTTTTGTCTATATTTTGTGAGTATCAAGATTTTTGGTCTTTTCAGCTTGGTTTTTCTATGGGAATTCATAGAAAAATTGGAGATATTTCATCACAAGCTGGTCGCTATGTTTTCTGTTGAATGCATTGCTTATGCTGTTCAATTGGAGACTTGGAGTAGATGGTGGCGCCATCGCTCATTCTCTAGTCTAGATAACATGGTGGCACGTAATCATTCGATTGCTGTCAATATAGATACAGCTTACCAACAATCTTTTGAGAACTAGCGCCCCTTGTAAACTCACGCGCCAAAACGTCGTTGGAAGACTATAAGCACGCATTAAGGCACTGTCAAAAGTTAAAGGAATGAACAGCGTATAGGTCACTCACAAATATCCATCCTCCCTTCTTCTTCTTCTTCTGTCAGGGGGATGTTGTGCCTGCACCTGGCCCACGAGAGCGGGGCATGTGCATGTGCATGTCCCGTGTGCCTGCACTCTAGTTCAGCCATCCCGACTCCAGCACAAGCTGAAGTAGGAGGCCTGGATGTTCGAGGAAGGCCGATGCTCTGCTATTTTCTCCCAGAATCGCTATTCTGGTCTCTATGGTGGAGGGGCACGCAAGCAACATGTGAGGCACGCAAGCAACATCCATCCTCCCTTCTAGCTAGGTCCCTCTAGGGCTGATGTATTCGAGGTTTAGATTCAGACATTTGGCACTAGTACTAATAGGCATTCCCTAACTTATCGTACTTTATCATAGTTAGCGTTCGTCGTCCGTATAATATAAACTGTGCGGTCTGGTTCACAACCGGTTCATCTTGGTGGATGTGGATGTTTCCTTCACAGTGGATCTGTCGCAGTTGGTTGGTTAAATCAGACACTTAACTAACATTAAAGACCGACACTTAACCAAGTCACTGGCATTTTGATTTAAATAAAGCATCATCGAAAACGTTTAACAATCTGTCTCACCGAAAGCCGGTAAAAATAAGATGGTTGTTGGTTTAAACAAGATGGCGTCACGACAATAGCTGATTATTTTCAGAGTCTATCTTTTTGGCAAACGTTTTGCAACGTTGGTTTGCTGTGTTCAGTGGTTTTTTGTTTCAAATTTGGTCTTTGGTGCAATTTTAAACATGTTGTCGACTCCGCCATAATTATTTCACGATTAGTAGTTTCACAAAACCGAATTGGTTGCATATTTTGTTACCCTGCCAAAGTTGAAATGCGTCTTGTTGCCTAGGAACGTTTAGACAACTCGTTAAACGATTCGTTCACTCACTTGTCTGACGGAACCTTAGCGACGTGGTTAAATGTCGGTCTTTAATTACCGGTCTAGTCTAGGGTGTTATTAAATGCCTGATTTAACCAACTAACTGCGACAGATCCACAACACATCCACACGGCCCCACTTCTGTCTGTGTGTGTGCCTCGATAGCACACTAAAGGACGTCTCACGTCGACCAGACCAGACCGCCACAGTATGAAGGGTCTGTAAGACTAGACGGCATTCTCTGAATTTTCATTTAACAATTTAGACTTTTAATTTGCTTAGTTTTAATATGATATTTTTTTAAGTTTTTTAGTAATGGTTGACGTGAATGTTCGTCAATCAACTTATCTAAGTCTGATGATATTATTTAATCTTTCTTTTAAATATCGTGATTTATGCATTTTATTCGTAGAACAATCGGTGACAAATTAATGTAATTATTTGAGGAATTTAGAATTTACTAGGTTAGGTCTTAGGTGGTTTAAATTTTATTTAAGAATTTGTTTACTTTCTAAATTATTGCAATACCATTAGAATAGGCACTAAAGTTACTTGTTAGTAATAATTTTCATTCAGTGTAAGACGAATGAATGAGATGCCTGAGTTGCGTACAAAGATCTTTCTCTTTACCTTTCAAATTACAGGTAATTGAAACTATTTCCCAGTTTGCGAAACGAAAATCAGCTGTCACAACTTGTTAAACTCTTGTCAAACTCATTTCGGCCTATCTCGTGCCGCTATTGTGAATTAATCTTCAATTAATCGCTTGTTGCATTTCATCACTCGTTCAGAAACTTGGGGTAATCAGAATGGGAAGGATATTACTTTACAATGGAAAACAATGATTAACAATGGAAAAAACATGTACAAAGGCGAGCTTATCTCTAATAAGAGATCTCATCCAGCAAATCTAGGATGGACAGGATTATTTAATAATAGAAGATAGACCATACTTTGTCAAGAAATGCTAGACAAAATATAATGACAACATATGTGACAAAAGCCAACTGTTGCGTACAAGCAAAGCGTACAAGTTGCACCTAGGAAAACCGCTTCTATTACCTACGCGTTAAGGGTTAAAACTTCATGGGCGTGAACTGTCAAAACGGGCCTTTTATTTTGTGAAGACTTTAGGGCACCTGGCAGTTTGATTGACAAACCAAATATGTCATTAAAGAAAAAACGCAGTGGTTTTCAAATGTTGCCATCATTTAATGTCTAGCATTTCCTGACAAAGTATACGAATGTGCACAACGATATGGCCGCCGCCGGCCGCCATCGCTGACAATAAGTGACGACAGAGACCCGGAGCGAAACCGTTCTACAGGGTGTAACAGAAGGGTAGTCATATTTTAGGGGGTCGTTAAGCAGACCATTCTGAGCAATGTTTACTATGAAACCGATTTGATCAGAGCAACTTTATTTTCCATTGCTCCATACGTTTTAGTCCGGGCGGTCAGCAGTTTATAGTTGCTCTGATCAAATTGGTTTAATAGTAAAAGTTGCTCAAAATGATGTCCATAGTAACCCTCTAACATATGATTACACCTTTCTGTTACATCCTGTGTACTGGGGTGGTGTGTTACATCCTGTGTACTGGGGTGGTGTTTTACATCCTGTGTACTGGGCTGGTGTGTTACATCCTGTGTACTGGGGTGGTGTGTTACATCCTGTGTACTGGGCTGGTGTGTTACATCCTGTGTACTGGGGTGGTGTGTTACATCCTGTGTACTGGGCTGGTGTGTTACATCCTGTGTACTGGGGTGGTGTGTTACATCCTGTGTAATGGGGTGGTGTGTTACATCCTGTGTACTGGGTTGGTGTGTTGCATCCTGTGTACTGGGGTGGTGTGTTTCGACCTAAGCGGGCTACACACGACATGATATCAGTGGCGATTTGATCGAACTGGAGCCGCCTGTTGGGTGCGCTTGGAGTGGTGTACTCACACACAGCAGGCGGCTCCAGTTTATCACCTTTTTACACTCTAGATCATGTGGTCTGTAGCCCGAACTTTTGTGCGCTATAGCAGTGAAGAAAGCTAGACGTCCTATTAAATTGTACTTATTTTGTCTGAAGAAAGTGTTCATTAAACTATACTTACATTGTGTATGGTTTCATTAAAGCATATTTTCATTAAATAATTATTTTAGCACTACGTGTGTTAGACTATTAATTTGGATAAAATGTTTGTTTATTGACATACATGGTGTAGTTTTAAAATGATTCCTCATAAGTCTACAGTACTCTACAAGTGTGACGGAAAGGTATGTCATAACATTGCTTACGCGATATCATGTTACACGGCGAATTCATCCGTAGACTATGATTGAACACACTCCTGGCTTGTCATGTGAGCAAGAAATCGATCCTATAGTTTATTGGACCAAGTTATACAACCTCTCTGTTACAGCTGTATAAGGTTTAATAGATAATCTCAATCTTCATACCGAAGCAAGCTAGTGGCGTTCTATGAAATGTGTCCGTGTCTTCGGACATCCTGTATAATGCTAAATATAATTTACAAATAACTTATCTGCAAGCAAATATACGAAATTATTTTTAAAGTGATTTTAGTTTTATTTTTTTGACTATTACCACAGGGTGCTCATCCCATACAAATTAGAATTAGTAACCCTTCGTAAAAAAGAGATGGCGTGAGGAGTAAGATTTGTACTTTAAACGCCACGGTTTCAGTTATCATGGCGCTAATCTTAGAAGAAATCCTATATATCTTAGCGCCATCTCGTGGTATTTGCAATTTTTCGATGGTGGCCTCGAACTAAAGATGCTTCCGTAGCATCTCAGTTTACGCCGGTGTCATATTTTGTTCTAGGTGGTCTATCTGTATTAATATAATATTATAGTATCTGTGCTATTACTGATTCTATCAGAAGGGGTCACGTTGGCACAGACATCACAGCAATGCCAGTAATAATATAATAACATACTTTTCTCATCTGGGGTGGTAAGGCACAACTTTTATTCAAACTATACTAAGAACTACCTACGCTGCCAATGCCGCCAGCCTCGCACATACAATGAAAAGTTTTTCGGTCTAGACATATTCCATCACTCCCTGGCCTCTTTCTAAAGAATATGAAGTTGATCTTTGTACCACCACTAAATCAATGAAACCCTTCAAATAATTAGTTTTCTCTATTACTACCATACGCACACACACACTTCACACCTCCCCCTCCCTCTGTAACTTCTAGTTCATATAACATTAACCCCTTCACTCGCAGAAGCACACCGCTCGTACGACCGAACAATGACGAACTATTGTTATATAAGATGTGTCGGCGAACCAGTTAAGTATATGTACCTATGTTACTATTTGCAAAATGTTAAAATGTAATAGTTAACAAAATAAGAGCCCCTAATTGGCCTAGGTTCAAGTTATTTAATGTGCCGTACATTTTTATATTGGGCTGTGGTCTCAGTTCCCAAATAAACAAACAAACCTAACCTCGTGTTGTCCTGGTACTTTATGGAAGGTATGTTAAAAAGGAGAATGATTAAATACCTCCTAGCAATCCATTAACTCCAAGTAGGATTAAGAATGAACCTCCCGCAACAGTGCTGCTGCCCTGGTACTTTGTGCGTATTCCACGGGACTACTGGAAATAAAGGAATATATTTAATTGTTGATTTTACCCGGGGAACTATTGGGAAAAGTCTCACTAATAGAATAGAATAGAATAGAAATAGTTTATTTTGCCTTAAAAAAAAATATACATAAAAAGTACAGCTAATACCGCCAAGGAACTATTTGAAAATAAGTATAAGTGTTGGGAAAATAGTGTCACTAGTCCCGTTCCACACCCATTCATTCGACATTCAGTATGTGGATGGATATCATCAAAATAAAACGCAATCTTCATAAAATCATTATTGTAATTGTCATATCAATCAAATTTGTAATCATTTTAACTTAATTATCATATCATACACTTAAAAATTAAAAATTTAAATCATTTCATTATTAAGGACACGCGCTCAATAAAAAACGTTTCAAAAGAACCGGTCAAAATGACGCTGACATAAGCTTGCAATTGGACCACTATAATCTATTCGGTAGTGGATCAAAGTGATTTGACAGGTCGAGTGATACCCGTTATTGCCGAAAAACAAATAGTGTTGTGCCAAAAAATCGAAAGCATACGTTCAGTGAATGATTATTTGTTTACTTTATTGTCGAAGTTATTTCTAAAGCCCTAATAGATGCCACAATAGTATACCTTTATAGTATGCCTTACTAATGTCTACTTTTTGTAGGTGTACAAGAAAATGAGACATTTAGGTAAATTTCAACTATAGGTATCCCAAAAAGTTTCGATGTTCTTTGTCGAAGTTCGGCCCCTGTAAATAGCCTATAACCAGTTTGCGCGTTAATATGTTTTTAAGCTGCCCCGTTAGCAAAACTGTGAAATAAGTATAAACTAACCATTCAACTGACTGTTTTATTTCATTCTTTAAATCAATTCAAAAATACACGTCACTATGATTCAGAAGCGAGCAACATTATTTCGCTAAGTGACATTTCGACCTGCCAAATCACTTTCATCAATTACCGATCCCTTATCCCTATTCCTGCCATTTTTACAACTACCGTGTCGACATAATGATAACGCGATCTCAGGTAATATATAATAACGGTTCAGTATACGATGTCTACAAGAAGTCGTTGTAGTTTGGTAGCTGCGACACGTCGTCGAACTGCTGCGGCTGCGACGGCGGCCGCGGCGCGCCCGGCCGGTATGGTTGCTGGAACACACATAAACATGTTTATACAGACACGTAGATTGCTCCTGACCCATACTAGGAGACCGTGTGTCGTGGGATCCAGAAACAGCAACATGAAACAATTAACAACAGTCTTAGTATGCCGAGTTGGTGAGGCTTTATACCCCAGCCGGGGATCGAACCCGGGAGTTCTCGCGTGGTAGACTGAGCCACAGAGGTCGCCAACGTCAACACGAGTTTTGCTTGTGATGTGCCTTATAAAGGAGATGGCAAAATTACTGTCCCAGACTTGTACAGAGACTTCTCAATAGCCAAAAGCATTTGAATATTCATTCATAAATTACTGCGTCTTTAGTTAGTTTGTAGAACTTGTAGGAAATCATTAAATAATTAACAGTTGTTAGTTTATTTTCTATAATTCCGTGACCTTTGCCGGCGCTAGACGTAAGCACTATTATGCAATAACACGCAAGATTTCCGGAAACCTTCTCTTTCCAAAACTCTCGCTAGATGGCGTATGTTGCATGTTATTGCAAAATGGTGCTTATTTCTAGCGACGGCAAAAGTCAATGAATCATAGAGAATTAACTAAGAACTATTAATTATTTAATGATTTCCTACAAGTTCTACAAACTAACTAAAGACGCAGTAATTTATGAATGAATATTCAAATGCTTTTGGCTATTGAGAAGTCTTTGTACAAGTCTGGGGCAGTCGTCTATACATACAATTAGCCAACTCCTTTAGATTTTACATTCCAACTAAAATAGGTACAAACTATTGAATTGTTTTACCTATGTTACTTACTGTGATTATGATGCGATACTGCTTAAATGTGATTTTTAAGCGAGTTAGGGGGTTCAACTGTAATCTTAATGCATCTACCTACATAAAACATAGTATTAATAGTGATATGCAATGAAAAAGTTTGCAAAGACTGAAAATTACTATGAAATGGCGGGACATGATCACGACATGATGCACAGAATAAGATGAAAGTTTCTCAAAGTGTAAATGTAAATTGATACAATTTGACGAAAACAGAAAGTGATCTAAACATTCTAAAGTTACGCTTACACGGGCAACTCTGAGCAAATATGACGGTATGCCCACTCATGGCTACATCAAGCAATTTACAGCAACTTATAGTAATTGTAGCTAGAGATACCGCCACACCTTATGCAGCAACAAAAAAATACAAGACAATAACACTACAGATGAAACTAAATTAACTGACCATATTTTGAGGAATGATAGTACATTGTGAACAACTTTCCCTTTGAAACATATGGTCGCAAATGAAAAAGATTTTTCGTCAGCTGATTTCAAGTTACTATGGGAGACCCAAAAAAATTTTTCGTTTGCGACCATATGTTCCTTGGGGAAAATTCTTCATAATGATGGGTACTATCATTCCCCAAAAAATATGGTCAGCTAATTAAATGTCACCCTGTATACTCTGGCCGCTGGGAGAATGCGATCCTGACTGTCTGTCCCGCGCTACTTTTCACTCTTTCTCACTTGTGGGAGTGAGATACATGTGTCAGGATGGCATTCTCTCAGCGGCCAGAGTATAGTCAAATATCGCGGGAACTGTTGCCGTAATTTCTTACCATTGATCCATTAATCGCTCCAGATTGATTGCAGTTGCCGGGCAATTATAGCACGAATTTGCCCGTTTAAGCGTAAGCTCGGACCCATAGGAGCCCTTACAAACGTGCGAATCGGCTGCCGTCGACTTCTGCCGACGCGTTTCGTTGCGCGTCGACAGCAGCCGACGGTAGTTACTGTTCATACTTTTTTCTGTCACTTTATGTATCAATCTACATTTCAGTTTTTGTGGAATAATAAAAATGGTATTGTGGCCGATTCTCTAGGTTACACTCACTAAAATTACTTGACAATATTAAGTCCGACAGCTCTTATGCGGTCGCCATAGATTCCATTTTCGAACTCTGTTAGTCGATGGCTTCCCTAAAATCTAATAAATAAATAAATAAACTCACTTTTGAATTATTTTAATGTACTGATGAACTAATTCAAAAGTGAGTTCGAAAATGGAATCTATGTCAACCGCGTAAGAGCGTCGGAGCTAATATTGTCAAGTAATTTTAGTGAGTGTGCCCTAGAGAATTGGCCCCATTGTCACCTTTGAAGAGTTCTTATTAACAAAATTATCTACTATCATACTCGTAGATTACAAAATGTTTTGTTTCTGCTTATAATTTTTATTTCTAACATGAAATGCAAAAATATTATTCCATAAAAACACTAAGGCTGGATTTCACCAACAAAAAGTTAAACCGAGAATAACTATACCGGGGATATTTTGTATGACAAATGACAGTTCAAAATGAGTCGATCTGATCTAGGTGTCACTGGTGTCTATGAAAAAGTAGAAGATCTCGAGTAAAAGTTACTCTTTCGTTGGTAAAATCCGGGCTAAGGAAAGTAAGTAATGGAGTGTGTATGAAGGCTTTACTTGCGGTGTAAGGAAGCGTTCACATGTGCGGTCGACCTCCGCGCGCCGCTTGCTGCTGCTAAAAAACGCCCAGTGTGAACACGGCTTTACTTGTACTACTATACCTTGCGTATAGCTACAGCTACTTGTTAACTTGTCCGATTATACAGAATAACCGCATCGGGATAAATAAGGATTTTGATCAATAAATGTAGCGCCCGGAGGCACAGGACGTTACTCGAATACTATGGATTCAACAAGATAGTTGAACATCCAGGCCTCCTACTCCAGTTTGTGCTGGAGTTGGGATGGCTGAACTAGAGTGCAGGTGCAGGGGAAATGCACAAAGGCCCCGCTCTCGTGGGCCAGGTGCAGGCACAACATCCCCCTGACAGAAGAAGAAGAATACTATGGATTCAAGTCAAAATTAGTACTTTTTGGGAGCTGTAAAATCGGTAATTTTGTTAAGTTCTATAAAATACTAATAGGTGACATCACAATCAAATTCTTCAGACTTTCTCCAGACTTTAGTTTATTGAAAACACAACTGTGAGAAATACATGATAATGGGGCCAATTCTCTAGGGCACACTCACTAAAATTACTTGACAATATTAGCTCCGACGCTCTTATGCGGTTGACATTTTCGAACTCACTTTTGAATTAGCTCATCAGTACATTAAAATAATTCAAAAATAAGTTCGAAAATGGAATCTATGGCGACCGCATAAGAGCTGTCGTACTTAATATTGTCAAGTAATTTTAGTGAGTGTAACCTAGAGAATCGGCCACAATGTAAAGCTTTTTTAGGCAAGTTCCTAGATTTTTTCTCCCTTGTCCAATACTGAACAATAAAGTTTCTGTGTTATTGCCTACCATTTCTTGGAACTTATGATGTCTTGAATTTTCAAAGATTTGCCAAACATTGATCACGGTTTGAGAATCACTCTAACATTTTAGTTTTCCTCTATTTGACGACCTCTGTGGCGCAGCGGTTGCGCATTCTGCCTACCAGAGGTCCCGGGTTTGGATCCCGGCTGGGGACAAAAAAAAAACCCAGGTCTTGGATGTTTTCATGTTTGTGGTGTCGCTGTTTCTGGTTACCACGACACAGGGTATCCTAGTGTGGGGCCAGAAGCAATGTATGTGCCTGTATGTAAATGTTTATTTATTTATGCCTCAGTTACAGTCCCGATGCGAATATTCTGCATAGCAGAGTGTACAAGCAAAGCCGTGGCCGGTGAATGATCGTGCCCGTCAATGGATCGAACATTTGATGGCCCCTCTACACATTAGGAAGTCTTGCGTGAGAGTGTACGGCGGGCACTAGAAGTTATTTGAAGGAAATCCATTGACGGGCACCCTTCCATGCTAGATAGAGATGGGGGTGTAAGCTAGAAAGAGATGGAAAATTATTAGCAACGAGAAATGTGAGTACAGTGATCGGCACATCAAAACTGGCGTCTATGACCATTTTGGTAATATAGTATTTTATTATCAGTGATCGGAGTAGTGATTTGGGGCGAGTGACCTCAAACGTATATATTAACATGGATGTGCCTCAGAGATTCCGGGCTTTTTAAATGATTGTTTTTTTTTTATTTCATAATGATTACATGGAACTAGGTATAAAGTGCGAATCGAAATGAATCAATATGAGCAAG
>OY735278.1:7928025-7938025 GCA_963457715.1 Argyresthia albistria | reverse complement strand
CCGTAAAGAATGAAAGTGTAACAAACCTGCCTAGCGGCTTCCAGTCCGTCGAGTTGCCCCCCGCGCATGCCCTTCCCCCCCTGTTGTTGCTGCTGCTGCGACTGTTGTTGTTGCTGTTGTTGCTGCTGCTGCTGCTGCTGCTGTTGTTGCTGCGACATGCCACCGCCCATCATCATGTTCTGTGGAGTTATTAATGTTTGTTGTTTTTATGTTTTCTGCTAGAAATATTTTTAGTTACGGACACTAACACAGGTAGTGGCAGTAAACAACGTATTTAAATCGAAAAGTGTAAGCGGAATTATCGATTAAACATTTTTCATTTTCTAAAATAATTCAAAACTGCATTCTGACTGACTGATTCTACAAGGTGTAAATGAATTAACGCAAAATGAGAATCAGAATGATGTCACTAACAAAGCAGTTTCTCATTTTGCGTTAATTCATTTACACCTTGTATAAGAATAAGGCCCTGTCTACATAGATCTCCATAAGCCCTATTGAAAACTGATAAATGTGTCTATTTACAATAAAAAAATACTATTTATCTGTTCAATACAGAGACTATACCTCTATATCCAATTGACTGCGCCTGCGGGGGAATGCGGCTCGCCAAACGTTTGTTGTATTCAACAAACGTTCGCATACGCAACCTATGTACGATGACGGGCCGCCAGACAGTTTCGCAGCGGCTGACTAATCACAGCTCTCTTACCTCGTCCCCTGCCCCGCCAGGAAATTGGCGAGTTGTGTTTCAAAGGAAAATGTATCTATGCGCTCTCCACTGGATAAGTGCTCCCTGGTTCAATAGGACTTTATAGAGAACGTTTCAGACGGGGCCTAAGAGTTTTAAGTTGAACGGTTCGATTCGGGTTCCCCAAACTCAGCACTCTGCCTTCACCGTGAAGGTCAGGGTAGGTGAGCTATTATTATTATTACGAGCCTGTAATGTCCCACTGCTGGGCAAAGGCCTCTCTCCCCCTCTTCCACTCTACTCGATCCTGAGCGGTCTCCTTCCACTCTTTATCCCATAGACACAACTCATCACTCCATCTCTTCCTGGGTCGGCCACGATTTCTCTTTGCATTACTGGGAGCCAGTATGTGGTTCTCTTAGGACAACGATTTGGCAGCATTCGAGCAACGTGACCGGCCCAGTCCCACTTTAATTGGGCAGCCTTCTGTACATCTATAATCTTTGTCCGGGAGCGCAATCTTTATTATGTGAGGTAAGGTTAGGTCAGGCTAGGTGAGGTGTGCCGCTACAGTTGCTAGCTCACCGACTGGTGCTGCATCTGCTGGTGTTGCTGGCTCACCATCTGCGGAGTCACCATGCCCGCGCCCGGGATGCCGCCCGGCATAGACGAGCTGCCCGCTGGAAACACAACACACGTACTGTCTAAGCCCCATGAGCAAACAGCACCCTTGTATTTTCGTATTTTAAATCAATAAAACCATATTTGTGAAGAATACGCTGTAGACTATCATTGGCAACTACTATCCTGACATTCTGCTGCTAAAACTCCGCTCCACGTACATTCAATATGGCATTCCACCCAACTACTGACACGACGAAAATGCTGAACTTGAGATATCCATTATCTTACGTTTGGAATTATCTATTTTTAACCGACTTCCCAAAGGAGGAGGTTTACAATTCGTCCGGATGTTTTTTTTTTATGTATGTGCCCCGATAGCGCCTAGACGGATGGACCGATTTGGAAAATTATTTTTTTGTTTGAAAGGGTTTCCCTTCCCATTGGTCCCATTGACACCAGGTCAGGATCTGATGATGGGATCCTGGAGAAATCGAGGGCACTCTTCAAATATTATAGGCAGACCTATAGTGATTTTTGTGTTTTTCATAATAACTCGTGCAAATGCACATGGTAAGCATAATATTGTGATACGGAACTGCTGATGAAGACCACATATGGCCACCAGATCTGCTCAATACTAGGTACAAATACAATGCGTGGCTGACAGGCAGGCAACGCATAGCCTAAACCGGTGGACCTAGAGCCATGAAACTTTGTACAGAGGTTCCTTAGTAGCGTGGGGTAGCACTGAGATGGGATTTGACAAAATTAAGTCCCCAAGGGGGGGGATAAGGGGTTACAGTTTGTATTAAACTCAATCTAATCAAATAGGGTTTGTGGAAGTCGGTTTTTTCTAAAGTTTACTTTTTGTTTCAATTATACCAATACTGCAATTTGCAATTTTGACTGCAATCAGTTTGTAGAATATACCCTTCTTGATTTTAACTTACTGCGAGCCGGTTTCGACTTTTTATTTGTTTCTGCTTCCCACGAACACACCATCTATTCCTTTGTATCATACCTTGCATGGGCGCAGACTGCGGCATGGGCCCCGGGGCCCCCATGCCAGCCGACATGGGGGCCCCGGGCAGCGCCGAGGGCCCCGCTCCGCCTGGCAACTGCAACTTCTCTCTAATGATTTGAGAATTTTTCTGCTGTTGGATCACCTGGAAAGAACAATGGGTAATTTTGTATGGGCCCCTTGCAGCAACTACTGGCCTATACCATTGGAAAGGTCTTCCGAAATACATGTTTGTAGGGTTCCGTACCCGAAGGGTGCCAAACGGGACCCTATTAGACTTCGCTGTCTGTCCGTCCGTCCGTCCGTCCGTATGTCTGTCACCAGGCTGTATCTCATGAACCGTGGTAGCTAGACAGTTGAAATTTTCACAGATGATGTATTTCTGTTTCCGCTATAACAACAAATACTAAAAATCAAAAGAAATTTAATATTAAGGGGGGCTCCCAAACAAGAAACGTGATTTTTTTGCTCATTTTTGCTCGATATTGATAATGGTAGCAGGTAAACGCTTAAAATGTTCACAATATATTGAGTATATTATTTACTTAAAAAATAAATAATTATATTAATATTTAGGGGGGGCTCCCACACTTTTTTTTTTGCGGTTTTTTATAGATAATGGTACGGAACCCTTCGTGCGCGAGTCCGACTCGCACTTGGCCGGTTATTACTGTATGAAGGAAACTTTCGGGAGAAAAAATTTGATCAAATGAAATGTACATCGATCGAGCAATCGATATAAACAGCTTGATACCTCCACGCGTTCCCGATAAAAGAGGTCTTGACAGACAGACGGACAACGAAGTGATCCTATAAGGGTTCATTTTTTGGGGCTTTGCTCCCCAGCGAAGGGGGTTGTTAGGAGACCATAATGGTGGACCTTCTGTTACACCCTGTTTAAGTCTATACACATCGTATCTTTCTGAGCAAGCTGACCTCTTCGCGCATACGGTGAGATGCGGCCCCCAAAGCCCGACAGAAACTTGGCCCGACCTCTACCAACCAACATACTCTCTCTTTCTACTTACTCTTTATACTTTATTGCACAAAAAACTGAATAGAAGCTAAACAATGGAATAACCATGTACAACGGCGAGCTTATGCCTTAGTCCTGAGTCCTGAAATACAGGTGATAAACCTAGCAGTTTGATGTTTTTTTAAATTATGTTTTTTAAAATTGTGTACTTGTTTTTAAATAATCTGTGAGTCGTAAATTTATATAGATAAGATATTGTGTTTGTCGGTATTTAATTTTTTTTTGTTTATTTTTTAAGTTTTAACCAATTTATAATATATATATATATATATATGGGTGTGTATGTCATTGTTACTGTTAACGCTCACATGATTTGGTCTCAAGACTGTAAATGTGACCTGTAATTATCAATAAATCTTTTAAATCTTTTAAAAGCTCAGGGGTCAAAAATCCCTATACATATGTAACTACTTATGTTTGTGTCACATAAACTCTAAAGTAATAAGAGATCTCTTCCAGCAAACATACCATCTTGAGGCGGTCCACGAACGTCGCCTGGTTCTTTGGTATGAACCCGAGGTAGGCTTTCTTATCCGGCGTGTACAGTAGGATGAGCACTTTGATGTCGCACTGCGCGGCGGAGAGTCCAAAGTGCACACAGCCCGCCTGGAATGGGAGATAGGGGTGGTGAGTGAAGGAATATGTGAATGAAATCTCCCAGCTGCCGCCTACCAAGAACTTATTAAACCCACTTCGCAGACCTGGACATCTTCCACCTGTCACGCGGCCAGTTCAGCGGGCACTTATTGCTCCAGCTCAAAGAACTCTGTAAAAAAGACAGCAAACAATAGATGTTGCTAAGGCTTCTCTCTCATGATACAGTCGCGACTATATTTTTGTATCCATCACTCACACATTGACATCATTGTGACAGATTATTTATTGTATATTTATTATATTATATATTTATTATTGGATATTTTTGTGTCATTAATTTGTAATCGTATTACATACGCAATGGAATGCATTAATTTTAAATTATTGTTAATATTTATTAATGCTTATAGAATTTGTAAAGCGCATTGGATTAGTCTGTAGGTAATGTTGTACAATTTAATTTGAACAATAAATAAATAAATAAAAAAATCATACACTTGAACACACATTCCCACCCCATCCCCATATAAACTTTGTACCCGGTACTTATAAACTAGTGGCTCTGTGAGCTGTAGACCTCGCGAGTATGTCGGTGGGAAAGCTGAACTGCTAACACACATAAAAAAATAACCCAAATAATTTTCTTTCAATAACACATACAAACTTATGAATGTACCTGGTTACGTACATGCAGTATGAAAGTAGCCGCACCAATAACTTTGTAAACTACATTTCGCGATCTTTAATACAACCTATTGACTTTTTACTAAAATTATATAATCTGTTGGTCTTTACGAATCCAACGACACCTCATTTGTTAATATCCATCGAGCCGTTTGGGTTGTAGCGATTTTTTTACATTTTAAAACCCCATATCTCCGCCATTTTGAAAAAAATCAAAAACTGGCTCGAGTAAAAAATTCTATTTATATTTCCAACCTGCTCACAAAATTTCACGAGAATCGGTTCATAAATGCGACCTGTAGAGGAGAACAACCGGACATACGAAAGCATTTTTGCCCAAACCTGAAACGGAGACGCTTCGCTCGCTCATCTGTTTCACTCTCATGGTCTTTACGAATCCAACGACACCTCATTTGTTAATATCCATCGAGCCGTTTGGGTTGTAGCGATTTTTTTTCTCCGCCATTTTGAAAAAAATCAAAAAACTGGCTCGAGTAAAAAATTCTATTTATTTTTCCAACCTGCTCACAAAATTTCACGAGAATCGGTTCATAAATGCGACCTGTAGAGGAGAACAACCGGACATACGAAAGCATTTTTGCCCAAACCTGAAACGGAGACGCTTCGCTCGCTCGGTCAATTACCCGCTTTTAATTTTTCTTTTTTTGTTCAAGTTCACTGCCATATGTTTGGCCTACAAAATAGTAGCCTTTAATTGGCCTATGTCTAGTCTAAGTTCTCTGCTTATATTATTTTGAATTGTGCTGTAGTCTTTGATAAATAAATAAATAAATAAATAAATGAAAGTATGTTTAGAGCTCTAGTGCTCTTGTCGACCGCGTGAATTTCCCATACAAACGTAATACAAAAATGTATTGAATTTGAGAACTAGTTCAAAGCATTTAGACTGTTAATCGGATTAATACAGTGTTTACGCAGGTTCCTGGTCGTATAACAAGGTTCTTATTCAAATTACTTAAAAATATTTTTAAATTGGTTGAAGAGGAACCCTGGTATACAGACCAGGAACCTGCGTAAACAGTGTATAAATCCGATTAACAGTCTAAATACGTTAAACTATTTCTCAAATTCAAATCATTTTTGTATTACGTTTGTATGGGAAATTCACGCGGTCACCGGTCTCTTAAGACGCCATGGCGATGTCGCCAGCTACTATCACAGCAGTTAGTAAACAGCTTGGCGATGCCAATTAGCCGCCAAGTAAGGGTGCCATACATTTAAATAATAACCGCTTGGATAACGTAGCTGGCGACGTCTTCATGCCGTCTTAAAGAGGCAGAGCCCTTAACCTAAGCCCCACCCAAAACCCGATCGAGTATGGCGAATTTGACCAAACAGACAGATGAGAGGTTCAAGATGGCGTCCGAAGGCGTTCCACTGCTAAAAGGCGAAAAGATTGGAGGCTATTAAAGGTGGGTGGGATCGGGAGGGAGGGAGGAAAGATGGATGGGACGGAAAAAAGGAAGGAAGGAACGAAATAACGAAGGGACGAAGGAAGCAACGACAGAACAAACGAAAGAAGGAATGAAGGAAGCTAATGAAGTAATAAACGGTGTACTCACAAACCCGCTGACCATGACCTTGGTGAGCGCCTCCATGGCCTCGCCCTGCTGCAGGTGAAAGAGCACCGAGTTGCTGTCCTTCAGGTATTGAGGGTTAGGGAGGAAGGGAGAGAGGGAGGCAAGGAGGGAGGTAGGAAAGAAGTAAGGAAGGACTGAAGGAACGAAAGGAACGAAGGGACGAAGGAAGCAACGACAGAACAAACGAAAGAAGGAATGAAGGAAGCTAATGAAGTAATAAACGGTGTACTCACAAACCCGCTGACCATGACCTTGGTGAGCGCCTCCATGGCCTCGCCCTGCTGCAGGTGGAAGAGCACCGAGTTGCTGTCCTTCAGGTATTGCCCGCCGATGTTGCCGATCAGCGCTTTCGGCATCAGCTGCATCAGCAGCTTGTTTGGCCAGGAGTCCACCTTGAGCTTCGGCTCCAGGTCTTTGGAGTTGGACGAGACCTGGAGGAAGGAGTTGTTTAGTTTTTGGGGCACCCTGGATGTGTTATCGCTCAATGTGCGGGCTGGACCAGTTTGGATATTAGTTTTTTACAAAATATGATTATCGCGGAGAAAATAAAACGTCACGCGTTTTCCCATACGGCGTAACAGAGGCACTGGCAGTTACTCAATACTGTGTTATTCCACCGACGTTCACCCTTACTGAGGAAAAATATTTAAAAATCGGTCAAGTGCGGGTCGAAATCGCACACGAGGGGTTCTGTACCATTATCTTTATAGGGTGTAACAGAAAGGTGTAGTCATATTTTAGGGGGTTGTCAGGGACATCATTCAGAGCAACTTTCTCTATGAGACCGATTTGATCAGAGCAACTTAATTTTTCACTTCTCCATACAAATCAGCTGACCGCCCGGACCAAAACGTATTTTATTCTGTTTTTTGTTGTTAAAGCGGCAACAGAAATACATCATCTGTGAAAATTTCAACTAGTAGACAGACAGACAGACGGACAGACAGACAGACAGACAGACGGACAGCTAAGTCTCAGTAATAGGGTCCCCCTTCGGGTACGGAACCCTACAAATCGGATTATTTGCCTGATATAACAAACATACCACAAATAAAATCGTATCGAGAAATTTCATCAAGATGTTTTAGAAGGATTTATGATCATATTGCTGTGATAGCCCTTCAGATGTGACTTGATGTTGAAGGTGGGTTTACAGGGCGGCGCCAGTTCTACGCAACTTAATGTCAAAAAGCGGTAGTTTCACCTGTCACCGAAAGCCAAAATATTGATGGAAAGCGCATGTCCAATAGACAATGACACGTGTTAGAGCTCGTCTAAGCTGAAATGACGCGCCCCACTCCTTGGGTTTGTATTTACTTGTCATACAAAACCAAGGAGTGGGGCGCGTCATTTCAGCTTAGACGAGCTCTACTTTGGCATTGACGTATATTTGGTATTCTTTTTGACAGTGAATCAGAAATACAGGTATTTACGGCTATCTTCATGCCATTCCTGTACGCGACTCCCGGCCTGGTGATTCTGCTGAGCTGATGATGGAGAGCGTCCGAGGTTACCTGGCACGGGAGAAGCCTGGTGGTCTTGTTCTCAGCTTTGCCCTTGTCCATCCACTCGAGAACCCCGCTCCAGATGTAGGTGCGCTGCGGTGGCAACGCCGGCTGCTGGCCTGATGATGGAGAGCATCCAGCCGTTTATACAAGGTGTAACAGAAGGGTGTAGTCATATTTTAGGGGGTTGTTAGGGAGACCATTCAGAGCAACTTTTACTATGAAACTGATTTGATCAGAGCAACTTTAATTTAATTTTTTTAATTTTGACAAATCCCATCTCAGTGCTACCCCACGCTACTAAGGAACCCCTGTACAAAGTTTCATGGCTCTAGGTCCACCGGTTTAGGCTATGCGTTGCCTGCCCGTCAGCCACGCATTGTATCTGTACCTAGTATTGAGCAGTTCTGGTGGCCATATGTGGTCTTCATCAGCAGTTCCGCATCACAATATTATGCTTACCATGTGCATTTGCACGAGTTATTATGAAAAACACAGAAATCACTATAGGTCTGCCTAATCAATGGAACCCTATAATTGGCTTTATCTCGTAAGTCTTTATATTAACATTTTTTGTAAAGATAAATGCTGTTGGCTTCCTGAATAAATAAATAAATAAATAAATATTTGAAGAGTTCCCTCGATTTCTCCAGGATCCCATCATCAGATCCTGAACTGGTGTCAATGGGACTGTACGAACTATGTCAGCACTCGTATAGCACTTAATTATTATGCATTGTGTAGATATTTATCTAGGCTAACCGAGGTAACTTTATTTGAATAAGTATATAATAAATGGCATTCTCAAAACAGCAGTCATTGTGTTTGGAATCAACCTATCAACCACACTACAATACATTATTACTGTACATACACTACAGGGACCAATGGGAAGGTAAACCATTTCAAACAAAAAAGTATGTGTGTGTTTCAAATAAAAAATTGAAATATGTGTGTGTGTCTTTGTGTGTTACCGGAAGGTCCGGCGGCGGGCGCGGGCTGCGGGGCGCCGGCCGCCGGCGAGGAGGCTCCGGGCACCATGTTCATGCGAGGCATCGAGCCCTGTCAACAACACCACTTAGATAGATAACTCATTTCTTCATTGGACATGGTACACACACATAATTAATAACAACAAATAAAATCGGTTAAGTGCGGGTCGGTATCGCACACGAAGGGTACCGTAATATCGTCGTACAACAAATCAAAAGCACTCAAAACAATAAAAAAATAAAAAAAAAAAATTTAAAAAGTTTATGCCTTCACGAGATTTGAACCGACGACCTCCGGATTGAGAGTCTACATTATACCGGCTAACCACAACCATGTGGGTTGACGCGAAATATGCTATCATATTTAAATGTGTAGTATATGTGTCTATGACATGGTTGCTATGACAATAAATAAACAGTTTCAGTCAAGATCTCCATTTTGAAATGCGTAAGTGTATCTAAACACGTCTCTTGTATCGGGGCCCCCTTTAATTTGCAGTATCTCTCGTATTTCAGTATTTGTGGTTGGTGCGGCAACAGATATACACATTCTGTGAAAATTTCAGCTTTCTAGCTATTACGGTTCGTGCAGGCGGACCCGGTGACAGAGAGGACGGACGGACGGACGGACGGACAGACGGACAGCGAAGTCTCAGTAATAGGGTCCCGTTTGGCACCCTTCTGGTACGGTACCCTGTACCACGGCAGTGACATGGCCCTGACTCTTGAATACTCTTCTTCTTCGCGTACCATCTTCTATCGGTCGGCTATCATTGAATACTCTTAAGGGGGCGTCCATTAATTACGTGTGGCGTTCAGGGGGGGAGGGGGTCGAGCCGAATCTCATGTTATCCCACTCTGGGGAGAGGGTGGGTCTCGGCTAATATCACGTTATTTTTTTTGCAGTTACTGCTCCTGAAATATGATCATTTTTTTTACAACAATATTTATCATGGTTTTTTGAGTGCCGCGAAGTTGCCCGTCGTTACCGCGCCAAGAAATTATTAATTTTCTTTTTTTTACAATGAATCCAACGTAAGGGCAAAAGGGCAAAATTATTTTATTTTTGAAATTAAAAAATGAAATGAAATTTATTTTCACACACAAGAACAAGATAACAATAACTTATAGGAACATTTGGGTAGGTTGCAGTAGCTCATAAATATTCTTACAAAAAAAAACAAAGCATACATAGCAGAACAAATAGGTGCTTGTGTACTTAGTGAGTTGTTTTGGTGAGTAGATTAGT
>OY735278.1:7886183-7927825 GCA_963457715.1 Argyresthia albistria | reverse complement strand
AATATGCCTTTTCCCATACAGAGTGACAGTCACAACTGCTTTTAGCCAGTTATTAAATACTACATTTTGCATGACAGGGGGCCAGCCCATCGCCACAGCTATGGAATAATGAAGGTTTCCTCACGACTTTTTCCATCACCGTTAGAACATCCGTATAACGTACTTAAGATAAATGATTTATCTCATTGGTACATGGTCGGCACCGGGATTCGAACCTGCATCCCCGCGCGGGAAGCAAGCGTGCAGCCCGCCAGACCACGGAGCTCTTTATTCACTAGTTGCATATCATACCATACTATTCCACAGAACTCACCCGTACAGATCACCCTGTATCTCGGGCAGCGGCGGCGGCGTGGGGCTCGGCGGGCGCTCCTTGAGACAGTAGCCGCGCAATAGGACCAGGTGACGGCTGTCCTGTGTGGGAGGAAGAAATACGCATCGAAAAAGGATAGGCTTGTGGCCAAGGTAATCCAATAAATCTAGGAACAAGTTTTATGTTGAAGCATTATGTACAAAATGGCTTGACATTCTCAGAATTGTATATTTCCAGCAAATATATTTTATAAAGTCAATTTTGTGCAAAAAAAGACAACATTTGATGGCACTTTTACATGACGTCATTCTGTTGTTATTTCATAGAACTCGGGAACAAAAGTTCCGTTTTGACAGTGTTCTTGATATCTCTATTTTAGGTGAGATAAGATGCTTTCGATCAAATAAAACTAATAGAAACAGTAATTTTCTATATAATTGAAGAGCGTTTTTCTACGCCATATTGACAAGAATATTAAAAAGTTAACAATAGAGCTGGGACACATACTAGTGTTGCCCAAAGATCGATTGATCCTGAACAGACAGTTCATAAAAAGTATCTATTTTGACTTGACAGGCCACAAGCCTATTCGAATATAAATGTCAGTGGCAAGAAATAAGCTGGCCTTTTTGCATGTTTACTTCCATTGTTAAGTGTCTGAATTCAGTTGATTGTGCAATAAAGTCTATAATGTGGAAGTTGTGTATTAAGAAACACACACGTACATATAAGAATAATGCAAATTAACTATTCTATTGGATGTGGTAGTTCTGTTTTGCTTGGCTCGGCTTCGGCCTTGAAAGTATCTCGTATGCTAAGATTGCCTTTGCCCAGCCAATGCAATTAAAATGCACGCGCCACGTGGTAGGTCTTAGAGATAGTAGATTAGAGAGACCAAATTAGTATTCGGTCTCAAATTTTACCTATATTGACATTCGTTACTTATATACAAATACGTTTTAGTGTGCGTGCATCAACGATTGCTTAAAAAGATTGTCGCTGCGGCTCGCTCGTACAGCGCTGTCTGTCTGTCTGCTCACCTTGGCGAACGACCTCGCCGGCAGCGAGTGAGTGTCTCCCGCGGCTCGCTCGTACAGCGCGGCGGCGGCGGCGAGGCGGCGCGCGCCCACCACCGACAGTTGTATGCCGAGCTCGTGCAGCAGGCGCCCGCACGCGTCCAGGGTCGGCGGCGCTCCTGCCGACAAGTACCACAATACGTTATCATTGCCCATGTAAGAATAAATCAGCCGCGTATCCAATTGAGGCAGCCTCGGGTCGAGCGGCTGCCGCGCCCGAGGCCGCGCAAGTGGAGACGCTGCCTCAACTTGAGGCACGCCGCGACACGAGGCAAATTCGGCGCCGCGAGCCGAGACATATTTTGTCGGTTTTTTCCCGTGCTCAAAGGCGCCTCAGTGCGAGCCGTGTATTTGACGGAGACGTGCATTGCGTTTTGGCTCTAAACTGATACGTTGTGGATCAAGCAGAGGCGTTTCGCCTCGTATTGATCTGCGACGTGCCTCGAGAGAGCGAGCAGCCTCAATCTGAGGCATCTTGCTTCAAGTCGAGGCTGCTCAGCCTGAGGCTGCTCCAATGGATACGAAGCTTAAGAATGCATGTCCGAGGTAGATACCCAAAACGCTAAACGAGAATCGTCAATGACCTTCAACGACGCCGCTGGAAGCCCTGCCCGGGCGCGCCTGTAAAACTCCCCTATAGCTCCAGCGTGCGGCTAGGCAAGTACCACAATACGGTATTAAACATAAACAAACATACATACAGGCACATACATTGCTTCTGGCCCCACACTAGGATACCCTGTGTCGTGGGAACCAGAAACAGTGACATCACAAACATGTAAACATCCAAGACCTGGGGTTTTTTTGACCCCAGCCGGGATTCGAACCCGGGACCTCTCGCATGGTTGGCAGATGCGCAACCGCTGCGCCACAGAGGTCGTCGTTGTCGTCGCAAAAAAGACAGCGTTTGATGCCACACGCCAATGACGTCACATAGTGCTATTTCATAGAACTCAGGAACAAAGCCCGGCCCAGCTCCTCGAAGCACGCTATGGCGGCGCACAGGGCTTGTGCTGCAGCGAGGCGCTACTCACCGGGCGGAACGAGCCCGCCGCCGGCCGCCGTGTAGGGGGGCGAGCTGTAGAGAAGCATAGCGTGCCGAGGCGCCTCCGTGCGGCCCAGCTCCTCGAAGCACGCTATGGCGGCGCATAGGGCTTCGGTGACGCACGCGCGGCTCTCTGCGCGGCCGCCGACGAAGCTGGGAAACGAGAATATTGTGTCACACGCTTACATACAATAGTAATTGAATTACTGTTGTTTCTTTCCTAATGTTGCTTTGCCTATAAGGACAGAAGAGATAATAGTACTCCGTACAGAACGGCCACTCCCTTCCCCGCGCTGATTCAGATACCGCACCCCACCCCTGGCGTCAAAGGATTGGTTAAAGAATCAATAGACAGGGCTGAACGCTTGACGAGTGACGACGCGTATACTAAATATCGCCGCATTTGCCCCGCCACCAGCCCTAGCAGTTTACGCACACATTTGCACGTATACAAACATCATTTGGTAATGTAGTACCTAGTAACAGGTGATTATTTTACGAGCGTTCTATGGAGTGTCCGAGGTGTGCTATAAGGCAACTCAGAAACTGCCATATTAACTTATGAGTCTTTCTTATTTTATTTATTTAATTGTTAATTAATAAACATTTCGGTTTCTGAAACTAATTAATTTTAGGTCCAAAATGCCAGTTGTTTCGTTTCTGGAGGCTCCGGCTCCTGACATACAGGCTCTTTAGTTTAGGAGTTAGACATGCTGTAACTATACTGTGTTTCTAGGGCAGGCGAAAAAACGTACAATGACCTAAAGTATTATGTTAGCGTCGAAAGAAAACGATACGTATCGCCCTCTATGCACTTCTGTATCGTTTCCGCGTTGTGCTGCGTTTCGTGGTACGGGGTGGGGTGAGCGACGCTAACAGTCAGAGATAATAAACATGTTCAAAATTGGTTCTAGTTTTCGAGTGCGAGCTTTTAGTTGCTCAGGGCCAAAACCATGTATATATGTAATTAAACATCTTTCAGATATCAGCAAACAATTTTATTATAAATAACATACATAAATATAATAAATATTTTTTTTAATTATAATTTGATTTATTCCCTACATTCATACGACTGATAATTGAACCTCTCCAAAAATGGTTGGGGATCACTGTGGTAGGCACAAAAGTCAATGTCCGTGTTTTCGCCTGCCCTAGGAACACAGTATAGTAGGATGTAAGATTTATAAAAAATAATCATTTTCATTTCATTTCACACTTCCGGTATGGGGTGGTAGAAGGACAGTAGTACACCTTTCCAACAATCTTTTAGTGTGTTGACAGGTGGAACTAACGCTTGAGAAATGTCTAACTTCTGTGTCGATGATAGCTTAGTTGCATAGAAGTGGTGCCCCCTGCAAACATCACTCACGCGCCAAAAGATTGTTGAAAGACTGTACACACATTTAGCCAGTTGTTGAAAAGTCCTGACAAATGAGAGTGTTAAGTTTTGAGGTAAATAAAAGATTGTTCAGTAGATCTGTCACTGTGCGTAGACCTGTCATATGACTGTCATTGTCATTGTACATTGTCATTAGGAGTATTTGTCAATTTCACTAGTATGATACTAGCTGGGGAAAGACAGGAGATGACCTAAGATTGGGACAAATGGATGATTTTTTGTGTGAAATTGGATAGAGAGCCATATGCCCCTGTTGAAGGTTCATATTCATAATATTCATGTTCGTTAATTGCACTCGAGTTAAGAGAACAAAATGATGATGAAGAGGAATTACTCACGGAATCTTGTCAATGGTTTCCACAACATCATTGGGGCATGTAAACGGGCCGAACGTAGCGACGGGCAGACTCGGGAGGCAGTCGGCGGACTGGTATGTGACTACACCATACACAGAGCCGTTGCCCCCGCCATCCTCTAGTGCACTGCCGTGGAAATATCTATGGATGAGAATGTAGATATACCAGATTATAAAACCATTCCTTTGGACAAATTAAAACATATAAACTGTACTTCCTAATTTCGTTCCTGTTTTTAACAAAATTATCATTATCAAAACTAAGTCAAATTACTCAGATAAGACTGAAACTGAAAAAAAAAGATACGCGTGTAGCACCGTACACGTGTTAGAAGTAAAACTTCTGTAGCTAGATCATTAAGTGGTACCTATACTATACACCTATACCTACCTATACTAAAAGAGATTTAAATTTCCAATTTTGAGATCCAATCTCTGCTTCAAGTTACTTTTAAGTTTCAGACGTCCGATTATTTGAAATTATTTTATACATGTACTTACTTTTAATATGTCATGTCATTTATTTCCCACCATTCCTTATCTACAATTTGTCGCGCTCGTGGTGATATACTTAACTCATTCAATAGTGTCACTACTATTTGCATCTTGCTCAGATTATATACCATCTGACGTCACGTCTTTAAGCCGTCTCGCTCAAATGTATGCATTGCTTTGCTTGTTTTAGAAATCCATATCGACCCGTGTGACATTGATGAAACTCTTTTCTTACAAACTGTATGGATCGCATCGCACAGCTGTCAAACATAAGTTCCGGTTCCAACAAAGAGGTTGAACGAAGTAGTTTTTGGTCACGTCACTGGTTTTGTTTATCCCAGCCAGCGGCGGCGGCGGCGGCGGCGCCATCTTGGCCATACCGGAAATCAAGAACTCGTGAAAGAATGCTTAAAATAATTTTTATTTGTTAACGTTTCATCAGGTTTTTCTCTCACTAATTAACATTCTTTATTGTACGAATGTATTATTATCTTATCTGATTAGTTAAAAACCGTATTGAAAATAGTTGCGGTTTTAAAAGTCTTCAGCCGACCCTGACGTCACCGATTCCAATTTCCGTTACATTTCTTAGCCACTCGTGATAGCACCCGGCTAGTATCAATTGAAAAGCAAATATATGAATAACCCACAGTTGAGAGGTTAAATAAATTTTACCCCCGTGCCCCAAGAAGTTTTACTTCAAAAAAGGTAAACAATTACCTGACTATTTCTTTGACAGACTTCCAGAAACTGATATTATTATTTATTAATTATTATGCACAAGCAGCTTGAACCTGAGGCGTGCATATCAGTTCACATTTCACTGCACTTGTTTTATTAGTGCACTATCAGCAGGGATCCGAACGAAGGTGTGAATTTACCTAAAGTTTGTAGTCGGACATCATAACAAGGAGCAGTTACAACCACTTGAGTTGAACCAGTTTGAATTTAATTTCGGGTTTTTATCTAACCAGTTAATTTTTGTTTTTATTAGTTTTACATGTTCCTTACATTTGAAACACCGAACTATAAACATTTTCAAACTGCTGATTCCCAAAAAAATCATAACTTTTTTATTTTTCAATTTTTCGTAAAAATGACTGAGTATTGTACTTTACATCATTCAAGGGAGGTAAATAAAATATTCATACAGATAGTAATTAAAAGGTGCAGTCATTTTTTCAACTCAACTCAAGTGGTTGTAACTGCTCCTTGTCATGTCCAACTACAAACTTTAGGTAAATTCACACCTTCATTCCATCCCTGACCATCAGTGAACAGTTTTAAAAATAAACTTGACAATTTAATTAAACAACTGCAGTGAAATGTGAACTGATATGCATGCATCAGCTTTATGCTGCTTGTGCATCATAAATAATATTTGTTTACCTTTTTGTAGGAACCAGAAATAGCAATGTCACAGACATTTATTTATACATCCCATATCTTTGCTTTCTCCCCAGTCAGGTTTTGCTTCCAACTCGCAAAACTACACAGATTGTCGACAGAAACATTAGAAAATGTTCTGCTTTTTTTGTTAACCCTATCAGCTGTCACAAGTGCAAGTATAAAGTAAAGCCTGTCTTTGTGAGAGAGTGAGACACACGCAGCAAACACTGGCCAAGTTACATTCCGGGAGTTATTCAAGACGCCATCTAAGATTTTTTGAAGTAAAACTTTTAAGGTGCGTTGTGAATTTGGAGCGTAAAATTTATTTAACCTCACAACTGTGGGTAATTCAATACATTTGCTTTTCAATTGCGACTAGCCAGGGCCAGGTGCTACCATTACCATCACGAGGGGTTAAGAATAAGTTACGGTTATGACGGCAGGATCGGCTGAAGGATTTTTTAATCAAATGAATCGCATAAAACCAAGACGGTCACGATCTCCAGCCATGGGAGAACGACTAGGAAGAAAGACTAGTGTCCACTTACTCGAGAGTTGGGATAATGTAGTTGGTCTTGAGCTCTGCGAAGTAAGCGCCAGCGGCCGCCGTAGCCTCGATCACGAATATCACTTCAGCCTGCGTAGGCGTCTCAGTGGTTGTCACCACCATACTGGAGGGTGGTCAGTTGGCCTTCATAGTGTTTGCTGTGGCGGTGAAAAACATAACACAGTGTTATTTGCTTTGTATTGTAAAAATAAATAAAACAAACACACCAACCGACCGACCGAACACCGAAACTTGGCCAGCTGTCAAATTTTGCTATGGACGCATTGCGTTCCAAAATGTCTTCGGGTAATTGCATTAGCCGTGAGGCTCAAAGGCCCTTAACACTTTGTGAAGTGTGAGTGCAGGTAAGAAGTGAGGGCTGTAACTGTGCTAATTTGCGTAGTAATAGTAAGGCGAATAGAAGCGTGTTCTAATTTTTTGCGAGAAGCCCCACGCGCTCTTCCTCCCTCTCCGCTCGAATCGTGCCTTCACTTATATTTTACTTGACAGCGTTGAGACAGCAAGTTTGACTGTTTGACATTTAAAACAAGTTTTTACTGATCACACAGCATACAGAAATTCATAGAATGAATCTGACAAACGTATTTTACTTAAAATGCCTAAAAATCCTTAAAAAAAATACGAGAAAAACTGTGTTTTTACTTTTTTCATACCTTAAAAAATGTCTGAGATATTTAGGATCAAAGTGCGTATTTCCGGCGAAAGGTTTTTAAAAACGCGGGCGGGCGCTCACTACCCGATGACGTCGCAACCCCGTTCATTCGACAGACGCGCTCTCATTCGCATGCCGCTGCGCAATAAAAAACAAAATAATCAAGTTATCAGTGGTAAAAATGGCAAATAAATACTGTATTGTGGCTCGGTGCTTTAATTCAACAATTAAAATAGCCAATAAACTCTTTTTTTATGTGCCTCTAGACCCAAAATAAGGAAAACTGGATGACAGCCGTAAAAAGAGTAGATTCAATAGGCCCTAAAACTAAAGCGCACTGCTGTGAAGACCATTTCGATGTAAGTATTTGTTAATACCTAATAAGTTTATTCTTCTTCTCTGCTTATCCTTGCCACGTGTGACCTACCTACTTACTCAACGTATGAACCTACTTGTCTACTTTTGATTGTTTAAATAGGTATCTTGCCTACTACCTATCTATGTAAATAGCCCTGACGAAATACTAACTTAATACAAGATACATAAAGTGCTCGCATACTGAAAGGCTCAATAATTTTGATTAAAGGTATGTCACTGAACTACCATTCATAAATACCTGTCGTGCCCGCGCACGTGATAGTTCAAGTTGTGGCTCAAGTTGCCGCACGCGACGCAGTTGCCGGCATTGCGGTCAAGTTTCGTTGGTCAATGTTGGTTTTATCTGCTGAATTATAAGCAGTGATCGGATATTCGGATGCATATTTACCTAAAGTTCAGGTGTTGGCTAATATGGAATGCGCTTTGCTATCGAAACAATTCTGATTTAAGTGATCAAATCATAGTGATAGATAGTGATTAAAATGCTAGTTACTGATAATTAATACATATGGAAACATAATTTAACATAAAATTCGAATATTGTACAATCCTAACGATGTTTTTACATAGGTAGGTACCTACCTACAGTTCACGCCAAGTGTCTCTTACCTACTTCAGAATAAGTAATAGTAGGTAACAACAACATAACATAGCTTCACGCCTTTTCCCATAAGAGGTGGCAAAGGCACTGTGCCCACTTTTAGACAGTTATTCGATACCTACTTACTCCATTTTTGTAACTTAATGTATGAAGGATCAAAGTGAACATTATCATTTTTTAGGATTTCAATGAGAACCCGACTAGGTACCTGTTTAAACGGCAGCGCCCCTACAAAGTCACTTCATAATAATGCAAATGCTTGTGTTCGGGTCGCGCCGTCGTCTTTCGGTTCGCCCGACGCAAATCGCTGCATTTGCCGCGCTACCAGCCCTAGCAATATTTACGCACACATTTGCACGTATACAAACCTCATTTAGTCATGTAGTAGTAATAGGTGCTTATTTTACGATCGTTCTATGGAGTGTCCGAGGTGTGACCCGAGAAGGGGAAGGCCCAGTAGGAGATGGAGGGACAACCTGGATAAGTTCCTGCTGGGGTGGATGGAACAAACTGCAGCCAGAGATGTGTGGGCTCGAACCGGTGAAGCCTTTGCCCAGCTGTGGGACACCGCAATGGGCTAGATAAAAAAATAAATTTAGAAGCCGCTTTCATACTTTTACAGTTAAAAACAAACTTTAGGTAAATATGCATCCGAATATCCGATCTCTGATTATAAGTCACCGTAAGATTGTGAAAACCGTTAGTTTATAATCTCACGCGTCAGTTTGTAAACTATCGATAAATTGTGAACTGAACAGACTGCTGATAATATAACGTAGTAAATGTATGTCTTACAAGTCAACCTAACACGAAGGATAAACGGGGATTCACATCACTCACACCCTTTATCCTTCACCTACCCTACCTAACCCACCACTTTACCCAGACATTCATCATTTCAGCTTATTCAACTAACACGTTATATTTTTGGGTGAAATAGTCACATTAGAGGAACGATCAACCGCCTGTGTTCAGTGGGTGTCCCACCTCATTATCTAAGGCGTTATATTTATATTATTTCTTTGAAATACCGACACACTGGCAAACGAAGACGATCGAAACTGATCGAGAAACGCACCGGACCGTGCGTCGCGCACGCGCCCTGTCGCGGGCTAAACTGGGGTTGTGACGTCATACTAGGAGCTCGCGTAATCTCGGAAATTCATAAAGGGGCTTAAACTTTTCGCCTCTATAACTTCGGAAATACTGCATGTATTGAAGTGAAATAAAGACTTACGTAATGTACATGATCTAGGCTCCGAAATAAGGTTTATTTTATAGTAATATTTTGACCCTTTGGTAACGTTCATTAGACACTACTTCACACTACTCACTAGCACTTAACAAAGTAAAAACGGGCTATATAGACCTAACTTAACTGATGAGGAGTCACCTGCACTTCTCAGTTGCTATCCTCACGTGGTTTGCACTTTGTACTGGCAATTCTCACCTGCACTCACACTTCACAAAGTGTTAACGGCGCGGTGGCGGCCCTTTAGCCGTATTCACTTTGTTAAGTGCAGGTGAGTACTTAGTGTGAAAACAGTGTTAAGCAATTTTGTGAGTGTGGTTCCTGTGAAGTGCGAAGTAGTGTCACTTAACACTAACACTATAATCTGCACTTTACACTTAACAAAGTAAAAGCGTGTTCATGTTCATGCCGTGCGTGCAAAAGCTATCCCAGTATTTTGAAACGCATCATAAACTGTCACACCGGCCACAGCTGATTGCTGTCATTTCTTTTTTGTTTCTATTTCGCTTAACAAGACGCAATAAAAACCAAATATTTGATCTAGAAATAAATCTACCCATCGAAAGCACTTACGCAGTTAACCGTCCGGCTTTGTAGATTACAGTAGCTAAATATTAGAGTTTATAACAATGGTTTTTGTTCGTAATCTTCGTCCGATACATTCGCTCAGCCGGCTTCTAAAACCGAATTTAATCACTTCTTGTCGGTACGTGACTGGTACTGCAGTGAAGGAGGAGATAAACACAGAACTACTCAACGCCTACAACCAAGATATACTTGCTGGTAAGGTGTCTTTGTGCTGAAATAAAAAATAAACATTATCTGTATGTTTTTCTCGAATTGTGGTACATTTTTCGTGATTGCTCAGTGTTCTTTGGTTGTAGACCCTTGAATTGTACACAAAAAATATAGTTTAAGATGCTCTTTTGTATAAAGAAAACCTCATTATTGTCAGTCAGGTAGATCGCGAGACAGAACAGATACAGATTTTCAATCCCAAACTTAGTAAAAGTATAATTAAAGTTGATTATGGGTCCATCAGAGATAAATTTAATTTAAATGTGTTCATTTATTGGGCTGCCCTGGTTCTGTAGCGCATCAGCAATGTTTGCAGAAGTGCGCACAGACAACAGATGCACTCTTCTATGCAATCATGCAGAAGTGCACTGCATCCATTGTTGCCAGAACCTGGGGCGGTACTAACCATATTCTCAGGGTGATCTGGAAGAGGTTTGTCTGTCCAATGTTCCAACTGGGAAAACAATTCATATAGGCATGATTTGGTAAGATTATCCGCCATTTTCAATAACCTATCTATCCTCAATTGGCTGATAGTTAGGGTCAAAATTGACATAATTTCCATAGCAAAACTGTCAAATCTATCTCTGGTAATGTGAAAATCATGGATAGATAGGATATTGCAAATGGATGTATATGAATCACCTATTTATCTTTCGATGACAGATCAACTTTTGTGACAGATCTATCATTTGGATGATTGATCTACTTTTGTTGGGACAAACCAAAGACTGCAATGGAAAAGTAGTGATTAATTATTTAGAATTCTCCACTGAGGGGCACAGGTCTGTACCCAGATATAAGTAAGATGTACCTGGATCTGACTAACCGGAAATTTTTAATAGATTAATTATCCTTTCAGGTGGCGCAGTCCCGGTCTTCCGCCGAGCCCTCCTCTTCCCGACCCGAGTGGCCTTGCAGGATGAAGTCGGCATCTACACCTACGCCGGCTTGCATCAGGCCGCGTCTGCACTTTGCACCGAGATCGCTAATATGCTGTGTGAGTATGCTTTAGTATTTCGTTCTGTCTATTATATTATATTATAATTATAATATAATACTAATACAGATAGACCACCTAGAACAAAATATGACACCGGCGCAAACTGAGATGCTACAGAAACTTAGTTCGAGGCCGTTATCAATTGGCTTGGCTTGATTGAGATGGCGCTAAGATATATAGGATTTATTCTAAGATTAGCGCCACCTAGAAGTATGTTAACTGAAACCATGGTGTTTAAAGTACAAATCTTACTCCTCACACCATCTCTTTTTTACGAAGGGTTACCAATTCTAATTTGTATGGGATGAGCACCCTGTGCTATTACTTGCTATGATGCTAAGAAAATCAACATAGATAGGTGATTTGCTTGCATTTGTATATTTTCTTTATGAAAATATTTTCCGCCAAGAGGAGGTCAAAGAGGAGACATAGCAAGAAAACAATGGAACAAACATTGGAGTGGTGGTTTGCACAGGACTGAGTTGAATGGCGTGTACATGCGGAGGCCTACACTCAACAGTGGGTTGCCTGACAGACTGATGATGATAATGATGAAATATTTTTCTTAAGAATATATCAGAATGTACGGGTGCAGTATTCATAATTTGTCTCAGTGTATGGTATATATTTATTTATTTCCTCAGCTGGCGAAACAGAACGGACGGTCGCCTACATGTGTGGCAATGACGCGTCACATGTCATTGTGCAGTGGGCGATTTGGATGTCTGGGAACATAGGTAAACAACACTGTATGCTAGCTGCATCATAGTAGTAATATTTATAGACACAGCTGAAAGATGTTAGATGTTTGTGTCTTTACGATAAATTATATTTACACACACACACACACACACAAACACACATATACGTCACGCCTTTTCCCTTGACAGAGGCACTGGTGGCAGAGGCACAACTGTGCCCACTTTTAAGCAACTCGTGCAACGTTGCAGCATCACTCAGATTGAGCGTTGCCCGAAATGTTGTGGGACATTTCGTACTGTATCTGAGGCTTAGCTTAGATTAGAGCCGTGTGGTGTGCCCCACATGTAAATGAATCCTCTGCCCCCTTCGCAGCGGTCCCCCTCACGCCCCTCCACCCGCCGGAGATGCTCGCCTACTTCCTGTCGGACTCCGGCGCTTGCCTCACGGTCTGCACGCAGGAGTATGAGAAGACCATGCGGCCGCTCACTGTGGGCAAGTCCAGACCACTGCTGGTCACTACCAGGTGTTTTTTGTTAAAAATCGTTTCAAAATTAACACGTGCAAAAGAAGACTCTTTAACTGAAGATGTTTTTGTTTTCTATTAAACCCAGAGACAACGAGATCACAGCTCAGCTTTACCAGCCCAACACAACCTTCCTGAAGTCCAAACCCGAGGAGAATCTAAGCGACGCGGCGCGCGATAACATGTGGTACGGCAAGCAAGAGGCGCTCATCATCTACACCAGCGGGACCACCAGCAAGCCGAAAGGTAGGTGGAGACACACCTTTATATTCTCTACGCATCGATAAAATTACAACCACAACATTGAACCGAATATTATTTATGTGTGACAGGTAGTTGTTGGTCGTTGGCAGTTCTGTGCTGCCCTTTGATAGTTATATTCTGGTGCTTGACAGTTCTGTGCTGATACTTGACAGTTATGCGCTGATCATTCACAGTTATGTGCTGATACTTGACAGTTATTTGATGATATTTGACAGTTATCTGCTGGTCCTTCACTGTTGAGTGATAACTCTAAGCTGTTTCTTGACAAATCTGTGAGGCTCCTTGACAGTTATGTGCTGCTCCTTGACAGTTCCCTGCTTCTCCTTGATAGTTATCTGCTGCTCCTTGACAGTTCTCTGCTACTCCATGACAGCACTGTATTATATGCTGGTCTTTGTCAGTTATTTGAGTATCTTTGACAACTCTAGGCTGCTCTTTTGACATTGCTCATTGACAGTTCTGTACTACTCCTTATCAGTTATCTACTGCTCATTGGCAGCTTTTTGCTGCTCCTTGACAGTCTCTATTAAATCGTGGTATGGTCCCACTCTATGCTGAGCAATCAGATAGCGTCGCTGCACACCGCGTGGCAGTACTCAGCGAATGACGTGGTGCTGCACACTCTGCCGCTGCTCCGTATGCACGGACAGCTCAACAGTTTGAACGCTTCGCTGGCTGATAATTGACAATGCTGTGATACACCTTTACAGTTCTGTGCTGGTCTTTGATAGGTCTCTTTTGTGCAGATCCTTGACAGTGGGCTGCTTCTCGACAGTTATGTGCTGACCATTGACAGTTCTGGTGCTTCTCCGAGACAGTTCTGTGCTGCTCCTTGACAGTTCTGTGCTGCTCCTTAACAGTTCTGTACTACTCCATCACAGTCCTGCGCAGCTCATTGACAGTAGTTCTGTGCTACTCCTTGACAGTTCTCTACTGCTCCTTACCATTCCTGTGCCTCTTCTACGGCCCAATACTTGATTGTATTCTTTTCCAGGCGTGGTATGGTCCCACTCTATGCTGAGCAACCAGATAGCGTCGCTGCACACCGCGTGGCAGTACTCAGCGAATGACGTGGTGCTGCACGCTTTACCGCTGCACCATATACACGGACAGCTCAACAGTTTGAACGCTTCGCTGGCTGCCGGCGCGAGGTAACCTTCTTGGTTCTTTGAGGGTACACCCAACTGGAGACTTAGTGCTTGTTCAGACACAGCGAGAACCGCACGGTTACAAGCTTGTAAACCGCGCGGTTATGTCTGAACAGTCTTATGAATATCTATATAAATAAGACCTTTGGGGCTCCTGCACGATTCTGAAACCGAATTGTTCTCGCTGTATCTGAACAAGCACTTAGTAACGGCATAAACCCGCGATTTTGCCAGTCCTCCAGTCTTTTGAGTCCATATGAACTTCCCATGCAAACACACAAAGTTTAAAGGTTAGCTCTTGGGGTCAGATTTCAGCAAAGCCGTTTCTTAGACCGCTCAGGATCAGGATTAGATCGGCGGATAGACTGGAGAAGGGGAAGAGAAACCTTTGCCCAGGCAGCAGTGGAAGTTTGGCTAGTCAGAGATAAACATCGGAAAGCGCGGCAAAAACAGTTCTTGTGCTTGTAAAACCGTGCGTGCCAGTCTATGTTACCGGCAAATGAAACTGGTCATTCTATAGTTGACCTGTAGATGTACATATCCCAAAGAATGACTGATTTCATAATTTCTTTATTGCACACAATTAGTTGAAATAAAACAAAAGTAAATAAAAATAGTAAATGCGAGCTTATCTCTAAAAAGAGATCTCTTCCAGCAAACCAAGTTTTGATGAGAGAGGTTAATAATTAAACAGGGGGTAGACCTATGTGTACAACAATAAACTGAATATACTGTTACATAAATATGATATATAAATATGATATTGGATTTCATACTTTGACGGTGATATAAACATCAATGTCACGATGACCGACCAAAGATATAGACAGCGTGTGGCCGCTATAAAATAAATAACCGGCCAAGTGCGAGTCGGACTCGCGCACCAAGGGTTCCGTACCATTATCTATAAAAAACCGCAAAAAAAATTAATACATGTTGTATGGGAGCCCCCCTAAATATAATTTAATTTTTTTTTTAAGTAAATAATATACTCAATATATTGTGAACATTTTAAGCGTCTACCTGCTACCATTATCAATATCGAGCAAAAATGAGCAAAAAAATCACGTTTGTTGTATGGGAGCCCCCCTTAATATTAAAATTATTTTGTTTTTTAGTATTTTTTGTTATAGCGGCAACAGAAATACATCATCTGTGAAAATTTCAACTGTCTAGCTACCACGGTTCATGAGATACAGCCTGGTGACAGACAGACAGACGGACAGCGAAGTCTCAGTAATAGGGTCCCGTTTGGCACCCTTCGGGTACGGAACCCTGATAACCACTCGTCCAAGTTACCTTAGCCAAAGTATAATAGGCTAATAGGGTAATTATAATAGTAATACCCAAATAATTAATGGTGCTGATGATAATTGTCATGCGCAGGCTCCGCATGCTGCCAACATTCACGGCGCACGCGGTGTGGGCGCGTCTGCTCGGCATGGGAGAGCGCGAGGAGTGCAAGGTGACCGTCTTCCACGGCGTGCCGGCCATGTACGCCAGACTTGCGCAGGCGCACGAACAGGTGAGGATGCGGCAATACTAGCTTTGACGCATTGGATTGCTCTCCTGGGCGCAACTCTCGCGAATTGAAGCGTAACGATTCTCGAAATTTCTCACAAAATTTCACGAGTATATGTCATCTAGAAATGCAACCTATGAAGAGAACAGACGCGACAGACACACGAAAGCATTTTTGTCGAGCCTGAACCGGTGACACTCGCTCGCTGTCTGCTCGCTCGGTCAGCTAACTGTGTTGTCTCTGTGCACATGTTCGGTTCAGTCAGCGCGCACGGCTCAGTACGTGCAAACCACGCTGGAGGCGCGCAAAAAAGAGTCCGCTACTAACGCCATCTAGCAACAGTGTGCGGAACCACGACAGTCTGCTTTAATTCCACTGGTTGTCCGCCACAGATGTTCAGCTCGTCGCGCACGGCTCAGTACGTGCGGTCGCTGGAGGCGCGCAAAAAAAAAAAGGTCCGCTACTAACGCCATCTAGCGATAGTGTGCGGAACTACCGCAGTCTGCTATAGTTCCGCTGTTGTCCGCCACAGATGTTCAGCTCGTCGCGCACGGCTCAGTACGTGCGCTCGACGCTGGAGGCGCGCATCCGCACCATGTGCTCGGGCTCCGCGCCGCTCGTGGAGTCGCTGGCGAGGCGGTGGCACGAGGTGAGACGCCATTCTACTTGTCATTGTTGATACTGTGCTACATGGATGTTTTGGCATGTGGCCAAGGGTCGGAACTAACGCAATCAATCCAATCATTCAATCGATCAATGTTGCAGTGGCGCCGCCCTGTCAGTGTCATCTAAGTGCCAAAACATCCATGTAGCACTGCATCTTCTGCACTGACAGATTTCCTGGCTCCCAATTGTACTAACGAATCGCATGCCAATTGCTATAGCGAGTGCGCAGAAACCCGTTTTAAGCTTCGCGACGCACGCCGAGACGTGCCGCACCGGTCACAGACTAAACTGTTTTCTGCGCCCTCGCTACAGCAATTGAAATGCAATTCAGACAGAATATCAGCGTTGCAGGACTTGCTGCAAGTCCTGTAGCACAGGCTGAGTCGGAACCCATTCGCTGTTACGGCACACACCACATGGGGAATTTGGTCATATTTGTCTATTTAAAAAACCGTGTACAACCATGATTTGTTAATTTTTAGTAATTTATTCTCTCTGTGTACCTCTTTACCTATATGGCCATGGGCTTGTGTTGTGTATAATAATAACAGTAAATAAATGTATATTCTATTCGTTTGTAGAATTGAATTGATCTGTACTACAAACCACGCAACAATTATTGCGTACGAGAGATCGAGATAATAATTGTTTGCTTTAGCAATGTAGAGCTCGTCTAAGCTGAAATGACGCGCCCCACTCCTTGGTTTTGTATTTAATTGTAATACAAAACCAAGGAGTGGGGCGCGTCATTTCAGCTTAGACGAGCTCTAAGGCCGGGACTCCACCAAAGCGGAGATGTGGAATATTTGTATGGCGCGATGGAAGCTGAGATGTGAGCTGTTTCCATCTCGCATACAAATATTCCACATCTCCGCTTTGGTGGAATCCCGGCCTAACCCAGGAAAAATCCGATTGTTTGCATTCTTACTCATGTTGTGTCGTGTCGTTGGCCTTTCTTTACTGTGGAACGATAAGGGCAAAGAATAATAATTGAAACAAAAAGTAAACTTTAGAAAAAACCGACTTTCACAAACCCTATTTGATTAGATTGAGTTTAATACAAACTGTAACCCCTTATCCCCCCCCCCCCCCCCTTGGGGAATTAATTTTGTCAAATCTCATATCAGTGCTACACCACGCTACTAAGGAACCCCTGTACAAAGTTTCATGGCTCTAGGTCCACCGGTTTAGGCTATGCGTTGCCTGCCCGTCAGCCACGCATTGTATTTGTACCTGGTATTGAGCAGATCTGGTGGCCATATGTGGTCTTCATCAGCAGTTCCGCATCACAATATTATGCTTACCATGTGCATTTGCACGAGTTATTATGAAAAACACAAAAATCACTATATGTCTGCCTATAATATTTGAAGAGTTCCCTCGATTTCTCCAGGATCCCATCATCAGATCCTGACCTGGTGTCAATGGGACCAATGGGAAGGTAAACCCTTTCAAACAAAAAAATAATTTTCCAAATAGGTCCATCAGTTTAGGCGCTATCGAGGCACATACATAAAAAAAAAAAAAAACATCCGGACGAATTGTAAACCTCCTCCTTTGGGAAGTCGGTTAAAAAATGAAATTGATTCACCAAAGTAATATACAGATGAAAGATACAAGAATCTGCCACAGCTTGATCTTTTGATCAGTCAAAGTCAAAATTGTTTATTGACCATAAAATCATACAGATTGCTTAGTCAACGTCAATATAACACAAATATTTTTGTATATTACCGCCCTGAAGTCGACCGAAGAGATCTCTTTTGGGGCCATCTTGTGTAAATGTAATGCTTTTTCCTTCAGCTTTCGGGAGTGCGTCTGCTCGAGCGCTACGGCATGTCAGAGGTTGGAATGGCGTTGAGGTTAGTACTTATAACTTAAATCTTCCTAAGGTCCTGGTTTCGGATCCCACCTGGAGAGGAACACAATAGGCTTGTGGCCAATATATCTAGGAACAAGTCTTAAGTTGAAGCATTATGTGCAAAATGGCTTGACATTCTCAGAATTGTATATTTCCAGCAGATATATTTTGTAAAGTCATCGCAATTTTGTGCAAAAAAAGACAGCATTTGATAGCTTTTTTACATGACGTCACTCTGTCGTTATTTCATAGAAATCAGAAACAAAAGTTCCGTTTTGACAGTTCATAAAAAGTATCTATTTTGACTAAAGTCTTCACAAAATAAAAGGCCCGTTTTGACAGTTCACGCCCATGAAGTTTTAACCCCTAACGCGTAGGTAAGAGAAGCGGTTTTTAGGTGCAACTTGTACGCTTTGCTTGTATACTACGCATTAGGGGTTAAAACTTCATGGGCGGGAACTGTCAAAACGGGCCTTTTATTTTGTGAAGACTAGCTGTTCGCAGCCTATAACATTGGTGTGTCCCCCCCAGCAACCCGTACAAGCCGGCCACGGAGCGCACGGTGGGGGCGGTGGGCCTGCCGCTGCCGGGCGTGGCGGCGGCCGTGGCGGAGGTGGAGGAGGGGGCGGCGGGGGCGGCGGGGACGGCGGCCGGGGAGCCGCGGCTGCTGGTCTCTGTGGAGACGCCGATGAGCGAGACTCAGGTCAGTACGGAACTAGCTGGTGAAGGACGGACCGGTATCGATTCTGCTACCGCGATGACGCAGTGACAATGACGCGACGTAGACGTCACTCAACTTTTTTTTAACCGACTTCACAAATGAAGGAGGTTTACAATTCGTCGGGATATTTTTTTTTTATGTATGTATGTACACCGATTACACCTAGACGGATGGACCGATTTGGAAAAATATTTTTTTGTTTGAAAGGGTTTACCTTCCAATCGGTCCCATTGATACCAGGTCAGGATCTGATGATGGGATCCTGGAGAAATCGAGGGAACTCTTCAAATATTGTAGGTAGACTATAGTGATTTTTTGAGTTTTTTATAATAACTCGTGCATTTGCTCATGGTAAGCATAATATTGTGATGCGGAACTGATGATGAAGACCAGACATGGCCACCAGAACTGCTCAATACTAGGTAATAATTGAAACAAAAAGTAAACTTTAGAAAAAACCGACTTCCACAAACCCTATTTGATTAGATTGAGTTTAATACAAACTGTAACCCCTTATCCCCCCCCTTGGGGAATTAATTGTGTCAAATCTCATATCAGTGCTACCCCACGCTACTAAGGAACCCCTGTACAAAGTTTCATGACTCTAGGTCCACCGGTTTAGGCTATGCGTTGCCTGCCCGTCAGCCACGCATTGTATTTGTACCTAGTATTGAGCAGATCTGGTGGCCATATGTGGTCTTCATCAGCAGTTCCGCATCACAATATTATGCTTATGCATGTGCATTTGCACGAGTTATTATGAAAAACACAAAAATCACTATAGGTCTGCCTATAATATTTGAAGAGTTCCCTCGATTTCTCCAGGATCCCATCATCAGATCCTGGACTGGTGTCAAACCCTTTCAAACGAAAAAATAATTTTCCAAATCGGTCCATCCGTTTAGGCGCTATCGAGGCACATACATAAAAAAAAAACAAACATCCGGACGAATTGTAAACCTCCTCCTTTGGGAAGTCGGTTAAAAATACAATCTACTATGCGTGGCTGACGGGCAGGCAACGCATAGCCTAAACCGGTGGACCTAGAGCCATGAAACTTTGTGCAGGGGTTCCTTATGTAGCGTAGGACAGCACTAAGATGGGATTTGACGAAATTAATTCCCCAAGAGGGGGGGGGGGGGAATAGGGGGTTACATACAGTTTGTATTAAACTCAAAAAGCACTTGACATTGGTTTCTAATCAAATAGGGTTTGTGGAAGTCGGTTTTTTTAAGTTTTACTTTTTGTTTCAATTATTTGTATAGACATCTCGCCTCCACCCAACCTCGTTCCGACTTGATGTGACAAACGCAGAGGAGCAAACCAACTGGTTAGATTTATTCAGGAGCTCTTGTAACTCGCACCTGTTTCTATGCAACTCCCAACATGAGCTCTTTGATGCTGCGAATAAGATTCGGGGCTATGCTTCCCAAGCAAGACATCATGGGTTCTAATTCCGACTGGGAGAGAAAAAATACCCTGGTCTTGGATGATGGCTCGCCTTTGTACACTGTTTTTATTTACTTTTTGTCATTGCAATTAGTTGTGTGCAATAAAGAAATTATGAATTATGAATTATGTTCCCACGACCGACACAGTAGACTAGAGTGTACTATTCTCAGGCCTGTATGTCGTGATTTGTTTGTTACCAGATATGCCTCCAAAGGCTCGGGATACCGTCCTCCAAAGACGTGTTCGTCGACTCAGACAAATTCTTCTGGAGGCCACCCACCATCACCAACCACCAGCCCTCGCCAGACGGGACCTACACCGGCGAACTGCTGCTCAAAGGTCCAGGAATCTTCACCAGGTACCTCAACACGGCAGCCACAGACTTCACCAAGGACGGCTGGTTCAGGACCGGCGACATTGTCACATTCTCCGACGGCAAATTCAGGATTTTAGGCCGAAGCTCCGTTGACATCATCAAGACTGGCGGCTACAAAGTTTCCGCTCTCCAAATCGAGACGGCCATTTTGGAGAATGCTAACATTCTTGACGTTGCGGTGATAGGAGTCGATGATGACACGTACGGAGAGGTGGTGGGAGCTGTGGTGGTGTTGAAACCGGATACAAGTTTAAAGTTGACTGAACTAAGAGCTGGGTTAGAAAAGAGGCTAGCGCCCTACCAACTGCCAAGGAGTTTGGTGGTGGTGCACGAAATGCCGCGAAATGCTATGAGTAAGTTGGACAAGAAGGTGATAAAGACGATGTATGCCAAAGATTTGGTGATTAAAAAACCCTGAATTTGTGATAAGTAGATCGGTAACCTTAATAAGTATCTCTGATATCTAGGAGATATCCATTCGATTGACAAATCGATCTATTAGAACACTATTATGATTGGTCGATGCTAATCTGTCCCGTTATTCGCTGACTCAGTGATGATCACTCAATGATGATCCGGAAAAATGAAGAAGCTATTGGTGTCGTTCAATTATCGTGTAACCCGAGGATATCAAAATAAGTCGGTTAATTGTTAAGTCGACTTATTTTGATATCCTTTTGTTACACGATATTTGAACGGCACCAATAGCTTCTTAATTTTTCCGGATCATCATTGAGTGATCATCACTGAGTCAGCGAATAACGGGGCTGAATGGTTTGCGATTGAAACCCCTAGATGTCAGAAGTACCAAATAAGGCTAGAGATACCAATTACTGTTAATCAAAAGAGAACAGACAAAGAATAAAGCTAAGGGACTGAATTAAATATAAATTATTATAAGTTTTTAATCGAAAAGTATGCTTCACCATTTGGACTGATATTTTTACAAACTGCAAGCTGCAACTTTCAGGCCAGGACCAGCTCGTGTTCCTGATTCGTTAACCTGAAGCTAGTTAGGTAGTTATTATTTTGGTTTAAATATTATATACTATATACATCTTAACTTTACTTACTACTAAAAACAATTAAATTAAATAAAAAAACCTTGAGGTCACCGCCGCCGGTGCGAGTGGCAGGGTGCCCAACATGCTGGCACCATTACCTCGCTGTATCGCCAGGCTTTCGCGCTGAGCGAGGTAGGTGCCAGGTCTAGAAACACCTGTCGCTTCGACGAGTCTCTTTGCACCCTCCTTGAAGACTCGCCGAGCGTCGTCGGTCCCCCACGGCCCGAGGGTCTCTACGCCAAACGGCACAAATATGTAGCCCTCCCCAAGGGCGGCCAATTTGCGCCGTTTGAGACCCTCCGCAGAGTCCGCCGGTAGTTATTTAAATTAAAACGATTAATTTTCCTAGGGACAGCAATAATTAGTCTACACTAAAGCATATTAAGAATAATGGTAAGAAAAGGATTTACTGCTATGTTAGTGTGTATAAAAAATATTTAACGCAAGATTTTTATGTCGAACAAAAACGAAAGATGACTATGAAAAACAAAGATAAAGCCAAGCCAAGACAAACGATTTGGTAGAAAACGAACACTACATATCGATCTCTTTCACTGACTGCACTAGTGTGGTAGTGTGAGTGTGACAGAGATAAGTACTTACCTATAATTTACTGGTTGTTCCTATTTATCCAGTGCCTTCCTTAATGTTGTTAATTGTTAATTATTTATTAGTCATGTTTTAGTTAGTATTAGTACTTAAATACTTTATAATGTTAGGTATGTAGCTGCTTTTAATTATACACAGGGTGACATTTAATTAGCTGACCATATTTTGGGGAACGATAGTACCCATCATTATGAACAACTTTCCCGATAGAACATATGGTCGCAAAAGAAAAAAAAATTGGGTCTCCCATAGTAACTTGAAATCAGCTCATCGGGGCAATGTACTGGGAGACGAAATTTTTATTTTATTTACGCCTATATGTTTCTTTAGGAAAGTTGTTCATAATGATGTGTACTATCGTTCCCCAAAATATGGTCAGCTAATTAAATGTCACCCTGTATTTCTTAATAATGATTATTACTTAGTCTAATGTAGTTTTATAATTATAATGAATAAAACATGTTGCATTTTTTTTTTTTTTCAATCTTTTTATTCAGACCGTTTATGGATGGTTTATTAAATCTGGCTTTTCACATGAACCCTAAGTCTAAGTTAAACTATACAATTGAAGTAAGTACCTATAGGGTTATGGTAATTACAACATTATACCAGCTTATGCCATCAGTCTTCAATCAACTAATATGTAGTTTACCTACCTATCTAATTAATATAATAAAAATATCACACATTCTTAGAATATTCAATCATACTTCTGGCCGCAGCCGTGGCATTCAACAGACATGGCGGCGAGAAGTTAGCTGAAGTGACCGCCTCAGACCAACTCGAATAAGTAGCAATCAGCGTCGCGGCCACTCCGAAAACCATAACTGTACCAGCAGACACCACATCAAACCACTTAATTTTATACTCGGCCTGTTTTTCCGATCCATCCGAGTCATCGAAACTGTCGAAAGTTTTGTAATTTTTGAACGCATCGTTAAAAATGCGCGGGTAACTGCCGCCATTTTGAGAAACTGGCGAGTTCACGGCGTTTTGAGACGTCAAAGCTAACCTCAAAGTGGTTTTTAGTGGGAAATCCGGGTCGTTTTCGGCCAGATAGTTCTTCATGTAACATAACTTGAGGAAGAAGAGTGGAGGGAAAACAAACATGAGCGGCCCAGTTAGGGTCGACCCCACTAGTCCCATGACTATGTCGAAACGTGGGACCGCTTCCCCAATGAACACCGCCAGGGCGACTATGCTAGATCTGATGATACACCGCTGGATGCAGAAGTCTGGAACATTAAATGCAATCATTTATTTATAGGCACCTTGTGCAGCAAGCATAAAATTTGCTGGGCAGCATAGCATTTATTATATACCCGGCTCCGGCCGGCAAAATAGGTTCAAGTTACAGTACAATTGTTCTCACCTCTCGGTACTTTCAATAGATCTTCCACGTGTTGAAATAGGGCCGAATTTCCGACGGCACTGGACAGGCATAGTTGGAGCGTCACCAGTAGAGCCACGATGTAGAGAGGCAAAGATGGCGGGATACCTGTTACCAAACAGACAGATACAGTGCCTTCGATTTGGGAGGCGAAACGAACTATACTAACTAAACTAATTTAAACATCCGGACGAATTGTAAACCTTTGGAAAGTCGGTTAAAAATGGTGTGTTTGAAAATGGAATCTGTGGCCACCGCGCAAGAGCTGTCGGATTTGAAGGTTGTCATTTTAGTGCCTTTAGTTCCTCTAGTTTAGTGGTTTTGACACCTCACAAATAGCCCCCATTCACGTGACCATAGACGAGTTGTTGTGCACGTTGTAGAGAAGAAAAGCTTTATTCGTTGGCTCGCTGCAAGCATACACGCAAACATACACGCAAACACCGCCCAGCCCAGCTCATTGCGTTGCAGACTGTATCTACATGTATAAGTTACGTAACTCGTTACGGTTACGATTCGTGTAACGATAACAGTTACGGGTACCCAGCTTGAACGATCGACCAACAGTCTTTTATATTTCCCTAAACCTGTTAACCTCGCGGCTTGTCTGACCCATGTCAAGCCTTACACCTGACACTGGCAGAATTTGTCGATAGGCAACAAAGTGCCATTAACTAAAATAGAATAGAATCTGTTGGCAACTAAATTTAAAAATCAATGTGTGGTAGTTTCTAAGCTCCTCTTCTCCTACAGATGTCCAAAGTAGAGAAGAGGCAAAAATTGCGTGTTCTAATGTACAGAAATAAAGGTCCCGGATTCGATTCCCGGCTGGAGATAAAGAAAAATAAATAAAAAAGTCCCCAGGTCTCGGATGTTTACATGTTTGTTTTGTGATGTCGCTGTTTCTGGCTCCGACGACACAGGGTATCCTAGTGTGGGGCTAGAAGCAATGCATGTGCCTGTATGTAAATGTTTAATAATTGAAACAAAAAGTAAACTTTAGAAAAAACCGACTTCCACAAACCCTATTTGATTAGATTGAGTTTAATACAAACTGTAACCCCTTATCCCCCCCTCCCTTGGGTAATTAATTTTGTCAAATCTCATCTCAGTGCTACCCCACGCTACTAAGGAACCCCTGTACAAAGTTTCATGGCTCTAGGTCCACCGGTTTAGGCTATATTATATAGGCAATATTATGCTTACCGTGAGTAAATGCACGAGTTATTACTAAAAACACAAAAATCACTATAGGTCTGCCTATAATATTTGAAGAGTTCCCTCGATTTCTCTAGGATCCCATCATCAGATCCTGACCTGGTGTCAATGGGACCAATGGGAAGGTAAACCCTTTTAAACAAAAAAATAATTTTCCAAATCGGTCCATCCGTCTCGGCGCAATCGGGGAACAGACATAAAAAAAAAACATCCGGACGAATTGTAAACCTCCTCTTTTGGAAAGTCGGTTAAAAATGTGACTAGCCTAAACAAACCTTGTAAGATGTTGGCGTCGACAGCCCTCCCGTAGCGAGCGGCCGCCAGCAGGCTCGTCACAGCGAACATCGCACCCGTCACCAGGAAGCCGCTGAACACAGCTGTGTTGATGCGCGCGCCGTTTTTCATGTCCACTTGGATGGTCAACAGGGTTGGGTGGATGTCGAACTGTGGACGAGCAAATGTAACTATTAGCACAGAAGAGATAATTAGTACTCCGTACAGAACGGCCACTCCCTTCCCCGCGCTGATTCAGATACCGCACCCCACCCCTGGCGTCAAAAGATTGGTTAAAAGATCAATAGACAGGGCTGAACGCCGGACGAGTGACGACGCGTATACTTTAATATCGCTGCATTTGCCGCGCCACCAGCTCTAGCAAAGTTTACGCACACATTTGCACGTATACAAACATCATTTGGTTATGTAGTAGTAATAGGTGATTATTTTACGAGCGTTCTATGGAGTGTCCGAGGTGTGCTATTAGTATAATATTATAGTATCTGTGATGCAACCCATTAATGTGGAACAACTCACCAATTTACGGGCGGCGCGGGACGAGGTAAGAGAGCTGTGATTGGTCAGCCGCTGCGAAACTGTCTGGCGGCCCGTCATCGTACATAGGTTGCGTATGCGAACGTTTGTTGAATACAGCTGACGTTTGGCGAGCCGCATCCCCCCGCAGGCGCAGTCAATTGGATATATTATTCTCTGGTCCCCACCGAGCCTTTACCCATATAAGAGAACTATTGAGCCATATTCCACTACGCTGGCTCAGTGCGGGTTGGTGGAGGGGTTTTACGACTACATACCATAGAGTAAATTGTATGTAGCAGCACAGATACTATAATATTATACTAATACAGATAGACCAACTCGAACAAAATATGACACCGGCGTAAACTGAGATGCTGCGGAAGCTTCTTTAGTTCGAGGCCATTATCGCTTAGTGCAGCACGATCGAAAAATTGGAAATACCACGAGATGGCGCTAAGATATATAGGATTTATTCTAAGATTAGCGCTACCTAGAAGTATGTTAACTGAAACTATGGCGTTTAAAGTACAAATGGTACTCCTCAGCCATCTCTTTTTTACAAATTCTTATTTGTATGGGATGAGCACCCCTGTGGTAGCAGTAAGATAATAAGAGTAAGATTAAGCCATATTCCACCACGCTGGCTCAGTGCGGGTTGGTGGAGGGGTGTCGGGCTGGTGGCCAACCCGACTGTCGAACCGAAGTTATCAGGCTGCCCTAACAGGGCCTCTGACATAGCTTACGGATACTAGCAAGTACCCGGGACCTACAGCTTAACGTGTCAACCGAAATACGGAAGCGGAAATGCCACATACTATCAAAGTGATTTGACAGGTCGAGTGATACCCGTTTTTGCCAAAAAAACAAATAGCGTTGTGCCAAAAAAATCGAGAGCATTCGTTCAGAGAATGATTGCGTTTACTTTATTGTCGAAGTTATTTCTGAAGCCCTAATAGCTGCTACTTTATTATAGTATGCCTTACTAGTGTCTACTGATTGTAGGTGTACACGAAAGTGCAACATTTAAGGGAATTTCAACTAGGGTTGATGAGGAAGTGGTTATGAGGAAGAGGATGAGGATGAGGAATTATTAGAAATACATTTTGAGGATGCGGATGAGGATGAGGATATTTTGATGAGGATGAGGAAGAGGAAGAGGATGCGGAAGAGGAAGATAAGAAATAAAAAGAACCTTTCTTTTAATCAATTTAAACAATTTTTAAATATAAACACAAAACCTTTAATACTCAAATTAATACTCAAAATTAACAATTGGTAGGTTATATTTTAATACAGCGAGTGAAGGACGGAGAATGGAAATAGAATTTCTCTTGTTCGGCGGCCGGCGGCGGCGCAGCGAGCGCCACGCGGACGTTGAATGAAATTCCTCATAAATTCCTCTTAATATATGAGGAAGAGGAAGCGGAAGAGGAGTTTTTTAAAATCGATTTTGGGGAAGAGGATGAGGATGCGGAACCTCAAAAATATGAGGAACTTCCACATTATGAGGAAGAGGAAGAGGAATCCTCATCAACCCTAATTTCAACTTATAGGTATCCCAGAAAATTTCGATGTTCTTTGTCGAAGGTCGACCCGTGTAAATAGCGTATGACCCTCAGAACAATAACTAAAGCAGTATGACCAGTTTGCGCGTTAATTAGTGTTTTTAGCAAAACTGTGAAATAAGTATAAACAATTCATTCAACTGACTGTTTTATTACATTCATTTAATCGATTCAAAAATACACGTCTCTATGATTCAGAAGCGAGCAACATTGTTTCGCTAAGTGACATTTCGACCTGCCAAATCACTTTGATCAATTACTGAATAGGTTGAATGATACTTTTTATTCGCTTTATGCAATTTTACGATCTATCCGAGTAATTGCTTTATTATTATCAATTTTAATTTAGATACGGGTCACTCATCCAATACCCGTGTCGGCAACAAATGAACAGAGTAAAGACACCCTGTACTATCACCTGAAAAGCAATAATCCCATACGCGACAAGAAAGTCCTGCGCACTGGGCTGGTACGTCATCAGGTCTGCAGCGCTGGGCGGAGACTCTTCATCAGTGAGGATGCAGGTCCAGGTGGAGACGGCTACCGTGGTCACTATGAACACCGAGGTGAGTGCTAGCGGCCTGGAAAAGGAGCAATCTTATACTACAGGGTGTAACAGAACTACAGGTTTGTTAGGGAGACCATTCTGAGCAACTTTCACTATGAAACCGATTTGATCAGAGCAACTTTATTTTTCATTGCTCCATATGTTTTGGTCCGGTCGGTCAGCTGATTTGTATAGAGAAGTGAAAATTAAAGTTGCTCTGATCAAATCGGTTTCATAGTGAAAGTTGATCAGAATGATGTCCCTAACAACCCCCTAAAATATGACTACACCTTTCTGTTACACCCTATATACTAAAGACACCCTCCCATAGGGTCCATGACAGGAGACTGACACCAAGACGTCTGAAAATATCTATTGCAAGCTCATTGCAAGGGATGAAAGCTTAGCTTCCCCTAATTTTAATGTCAAATATTTTTCTTTGCGGCCAGGAGAACGAGCGGAAAGGTTAAACTGTAAATGGTCGCTGATGAAAATCTATCATCCATCTATCAGCCATCCCCGAAAGTTCCCAAAATATGGTCAGGTAATTAAATGTATTTAACCCAGTATTTTTCGTTTTTTTATGAGACTGCCGGCCGGTTTCCAAGACTCTGTAAAAAGGTTGCGATTAGCTAATCGATGATTAATTTCACAAAAGCGGCACTTGATTTGTTGAAATTAATTTATTGATCTGTTAGCTAATCGTAACCTTTGGACAGCGTCTCGGAAACCGGTCGTAGTTTTAAGGATTCCGTATCCGGGTGCTAAACGGGACGCTATTACTAAGCCTCCGTTGTCCGTCTGTCTGTCCGTTAGTGGGCTCAATTTTTTACAGAATGTGTATATCTGTCTCACTTTTGGCCACTCCTCGGCATAACACCGCTGCGTATGAGCACTCTTTCAGGTTGCGAGCGGTCCGGCTTTGGAACGAACTTCCTTGCACTATTAGAGACAGTCCTACCCTTTTCTCTTTCAAGAAACGTATTAAAGAGCACTACCTCTCTCTTTCGTAAAAGTTATTGTATGTATATATTTATTATATGTAAAGTGTATGTAGTATATCAGTATGTATAAGTAGTAGTAGTTCTTCTGTATTTAGTATTTGTTCGTTTATATTTTATTTAAACTTGTTATTGTGCACTGCCTACCCTTTCATTATACAATTTTTCCTTTCACGTCTGGTTTGCTGGAAGAGATCTCTTTTTAGAGATAAGCTCGCCTTTGTACATGTGTTTTCTTTTAATGTAACTGTTTAAATTATTGTGTGCAATAAAGAATTGTGAATTGTGAATATCTGTGTACCGAGTTTCTTAAATCGACTTCCACAAACCCTATTTGATTAGATTGAGTTTAATACAAACTGAAACCCCTTATCCCCCCCCCCCCCCCCCTTGGGGAATTAATTTTGTCAAATCCCATATCAGTGCTACCCCACGCTACTAAGGAACCCCTGTACAAAGTTTCATGGCTCTAGGTCCACCGGTTTAGGCTTTAGGCTATGCGTTGCCTGCCCGTCAGCCACGCATTGTATATGTACCTAGTATTGAGCAGATCTGGTGGACATATGTGGTCTTCATCAGCAGTTCCGCATCACATTATTTTGCTTGCCGTGAGTAAATGCAGGAGTTATTACTAAAAACACAAAAATCACTACAGGTCTGCCTATAATATTTGAAGAGTTCCCTCGATTTCTCCAGGATCCCATCATCAGATCTTGACCTGGTGTCAATGGGCAGGTAAACCCCTTCAAACAAAATATAATTTTCCAAATCGGTCCATCCGTTTAGGCGCTATCGGGGCACATACATAAAAAAAAAAACTTTGGGAAGTCGGTTAATTACGAGATGAAGATTGAAGTTATTCAACTGTCAGGCACTTGTTTCTTGTTCCTATTATACACTTCGTGTGAAAGTCCGGCTCGCACCCGACTATTCCCCAACCGATCCGTAGTTCCACCATTTTACCACACCAGTGTGACTGCGGAGAATTTTTTCTCCGTAGTCACACCGCCAGCAAACCGACACACCCTTGACCATTAAAAACAAAAGACGATCGATTTAGAGATGTATTTACGGTCGCCTGAGCCTAAAAGTATACAAGCAGTATATGCAGGATTCACTCGTTAATATGACCGCCCGTATACTTTTAGACGCAGGCGACCGTACATAGACGCCTTTACCCAGATGGGGTGGCAGAGTTGACTTAGCGACTTCGTAGCGCGCTTACTTCATATCCTTGGGCGAGCCGAGCCACATGACCGGGCACAGCAGGAGACCGATTAGCAGCATCCACACGCAGTAGGAGACGGCCACCGTGCCAGCCGTGATCTTCCACCAGAACAGCTGGAGACTCTGGGAGGCTGCGGACGTGATGTGATCACATGATGCTTGGGGTAGCAGAGGCAAAGAACAATGGGTAATTTTGTATGGGCCCTGTACCCTTGTAGCTGGCCTATACTGGATGGACATTTCATTTGATCGTAACTTTTATCTCCCGCTATACAATAAAAACGTAAGTATTTCGAAAGACAATTCTTTCTAATGGTAACAGCCAGTCTCAGACTAATAATTCTGGTAGATTCCTCCGAGCAGCCAGTAGTTGCTACAAGGGTTTAGCAATTTATTGTTCTTTGAGCCTGAATCCTGCCACTTATTCAATACTCTTTTGTGTTGTCTTTCTGGTTTGTGTTTACCACGAGCGACACGGTATCCTTGTGTAGGGAGGGCCAGAAGCAATGTGTTTGCCTGTATGCGAAAATGTTATTATTATTATTTATTTATTTTCAGACACAAGATCCAGGATATTCAGACATAAGATACAATAAAATTAAAATAAAATTACAATAAAATTATACAAATTATCTACAAAACTAATAAAACTAAAATAAGATAAAATAAGATTTAAATAAAAATAAAAATATATGTTATGTTATTTTGCGGCATGTTTGGCCATAAGGAAGAAAGGCAGGGGCTAGCCCATCGCCGCAGCTACGGAGTTTTTCCTCGCGAATATGAATATAAACATAACATAAACATTTACCATACAGGCACACATTGCTTCTGGCCCCACACTAGGATACCCTGTGTCGTGGGAACCAGAAACAACATCACAAACATGTAAACATCCAGGACATGGTTTTTTTTTGTCCCTAGCCGGGATTCGAACCCGGGACCTCGCGCATGGTAGGCAGATGTGCAACCGCTGCTCCACCGAAGTTGCATATGTATGTCCACAACGAACGAAGTACAGTGGGTCGAATATGCGATGAATTTCCTCCAGTAAAGGATGGCAGAGCTTGTTCAAACTGAAATAACGCGCCACACTCCTTTGCGACATCCTTGTGTCTGTAAATGGGTCATTTCAGTTTGGACAAGCTCTACGTTTTATGCCTTAGCTCGAAAATAACTTCTTCGTCTTTATGTCGGGTATAGCCAGCATAAAATCAAATTTTATGTTCTAGAGCATAAAGTAAAATCTTCGTCTAAATCTCAGACTCTGACAAAGGTCGTCAGGTAAACAGCCACATACACCTATGCTAAGTGCCACTGCCGGCGGCCAGAGCCGGCTGCGGAGGCACGTCCAAATGGCGGGAAGTCCTTATTTTTTCTCGGTAATTTCAATTTGCAATTATTTCATAATATTTACTTTCTTTGCAATATTTCTGTTTAATTTCCTCACAATCGAAGTGAAAAGCAGAGTGTATAACTCGTACATAAAACCCATTTTATGCCCTTGTTGTACAATCTACTATTTATCTGACGTGCGTGCGTAATATGACGTTGACTGTACTAGGCCCTAGTATCAGTCATAGAGTAACTAATGTATAGGTATCAGTAACACGAGCTAGTATTTATTTAAGCCCTTGGTGTAAGGTAAGTTGGTCCACACGGTCGAATGGACGCAACTCGATATGGGTTTGGTGGTTTCCTCCTTTTTGATAAGTCTTAAAAAGACTCGCGTTTCTAAACTGCGTTGCTTTTGCCAAGATGAACTTCTGAATCCAGGCCATATGCTAATTAACTAATTAAGGGGCTAGCTAGGAGCACAACAACAAAGTTTTTAGGTATCAACGACGACTAATCTAGCAATCAAGAAATTGCTATTGGTCTAGATTTGAAAAATAAACTTTCTGGCGGCTGTAATGTATGTTATATGGCCCATACGATTGAAGTTGCAAAATGCCGTGTTTGGCAGTCAGTCTCCACTCTCCACACGAAATAGGCGCCGCCGCCGCCGCCGCCGCCGCCGAGAAGCCAAACACGGCATTTTGCGCCCTCGGGAGCAATCGATAAAGTATTGCTATTCGTGTTTCTTAATAGACTCGGGGCCCCTTGGAGTGATTCTTCGAATCGTTTGACAATAGCCAAATGCCAGCGAGGGCTCATTAAAATTCCGGTTTTGGTTTGTCGATCGCGCCGAGACGGACGTGCTGTGCGCCGGCTACAAAGTAACCGGTATTTCGCGCTATAGATGTTGACATGCGATTCGCGTACTGAATCCGCCTCCTGTTTGTAAGTATAACATGTATATTCACCAAAAAGTAGATTTGGCACCCCAGCGCCGAAGATGGTGGCATCAATGAGAAACGTCACCGTTTTCCTGGCACGGGGCCCGAAGGCCAATTCTGCCACTGCTGCATACGGGTACCTGCGCGGACAGAAACATGGCGTCACGCATTCCCACATACGGGGAGGCTGGCGCAGGCGCAGGCAGGGCAGACGACATCATTTGTCTGACGCGCGAGTTGACCCTGCCATGCAAATTGATGCAATCCGATCCGAGGTGTAAATGAATTGACGCAAAATGAGAAACTACTTTGTTAGGGACATCATTCTGAGCATCTTTCATTATAAAAAAATGGCCAAGTGCGAGTCGGATTCGCTCATGAAGGGTTCCGTAGTAGCAAGTAATTATAAGACTGGATGTTTCTTGTAACTTTGTTTTTCATAGTGTTGGTATGAATGACAAAGTTATCTTTGCGGTTTTTTAAAAATGTTTGATATCTTAAAAAATGCTTATTATATTTTGTTCAAACCAATTTTCATCAAAAGTTTTATATTGAGATACACAGCATATTTTTTTTATAAATTTATCACTCTCTACTTTAAAAGTTAGAGGGGGGGGGGGCACACAATTTTTTCCGCTTTGGATGGGACTGTCTCTTTAAAGATTGACTTTGAGGAAAAATGGTTTTAGGAACCTCCACTTCATTTTTGAAGACCTATCTAGACACACATGTAGGTCTGATAAAACATATTTTTGTTTCAGTTTCATGTATGGGGAGCCCCCCTTAAATTTTTATTTTTTTCAGTTTTTGTATAAAAATCGTAAAGCGGTTCATAGAATACATCTAAGTACCAAGTTTCAACTGTGTAGTCCTAATAGTTTTGGAATAAATTTGCTGTGACATACGGACGGACGGACAGACAGACTTGACGAAACTATGAGGGTTCCTTGTTTCTCTACGGAACCCTAAAAACCGACTTGATCAGCCCCCTTATTCGCTAACTCAGTGATGATCGTCACTGAGTAAGCGAATAAGGGGCAGAGCAACTTTATTTTTCACTTCGCAGTACATTTTGGCCTGAAGTGGGTTGGGTCAGCTGATTTGTATCGAGAAGTCAAAAATAAACTTGCTCTGATCAAATTGCTTTCATTCAGAAAGCTTGCATTGACTAACCGGTTCTTAGCCCCGATCTGTGGAGATATCTCCTGTGCCAAGATCCAGCTGCGGCCCAGCAGAACAGCTGTGTACATCTGCAGCGTAAACACGGACAGCACCAGCGGTGCGCCGTAAACACCTGTAAATCGACAGAACTACTGATTGACAGAACTAAGGGGAAGAAAAATCCCACTAGTTCTGATCAAACGGGTTGACGGATTTTGATGCAGTTTTCTGTATATGGTAGACTTCTCTGTAATGGTTCTAAGTTTCGTTTAGGGTTTATGTGTCGGGGTTTTTTTATTTATTTTTAACCGACTTCAAAAAAGGAGGGGGTTATCTCAATTCGGTTGCGTTTTTTTTAATGTTTGTTACTCGAAACTGGTACTATTAATTTATGAACCGATTTCAAAAATGATTTCTTCTGTCGAATGGACAATCCAATAGTTTGGTCCCATTTTTTGAAAATCAGGAATTGGTCCAGTTCCTATATGAAAAAACTGTGAAGTTTAATTTGGTTTTACCTGGATGACATTATACATCCAGCCTTCTTGTGACTTTTCGGTGTTTAAAGATAAATACTGGCTGTTTGGATCGTATATTCGTTTATAATATGTAATACCTACGTTTGGACTTCACCGTTAGGAGACAGATTTTGTAGGTCGTTTCCGGGTTCAGAGATGACATTTTGAATACCGAGCGGGGAGGACGTCATAGGTCATGAAGGCGGTTTTTAAAAGCTTTTATTAAACTTGCACTGTATGTATGTTTGTTTGTTTGTTTGTTTGTTTGTTTGTTTGTGGGTATCACGGTTCGCGTCAAAAATGTCGGCTTGAATTTGACCCACTTCCCGTTATCCGATTGAGCTGAAATTTCGCATACGTGTATAAGTCGGATGACAATGCAATATATTTCTGACTTAAAGCTGATCTGATGATGGAGACGGAAGACGGTCATGGGAACTCTGTCATAAAACATCACAAGCCCGTCGAATTTGGGCTCGTTCGATTCGTCTTGACGAATACTTTGGTCCTAGAATATTTTTTTATGACATGGAGCTGATCTGATGCTGGAGACGGAAGACGGTCATGGGAACTCTGTCATAAAACATCGCAAGCCCGTCGAATTTGGGCTCGTTCGATTCGTCTTGACGAATACTTTGGTCCTAGAATATTTTTTTATGACATGGAGCTGATCTGATGCTGGAGACGGAAGACGGTCATGGGAACTCTGTCATAAAACATCGCAAGCCCGTCGAATTTGGGCTCATTCGATTCGTCTTGACGAATACTTTGGTCCTAGAATATTTTTTTATGACATGGAGCTGATCTGATGCTGGAGACGGAAGACGGTCATGGGAACTCTGTCATAAAACATCGCAAGCCCGCCGAATTTGGGCTCGTTCGATTCGTCTTGACGAATACTTTAGTCCTAGAATATTTTTTATGACATGGAGCTGAGCTGATGCTGAGACTAAAAAGTTAAAAATAAATTAAAAGTAAAAAAACATTTTTAAACAAAGCTTTTATTTAATGCCCTAAAAAGAAGAAAATAAAATTTCAATTCAATCAAATGCGTCATTTTATTACATTACACAATTTATACGATATAAAAGCTTGTTGCGAGATTTACTTGTGTAGACTTAATTAGGTGGGTAGGCACCTATTTGCACAGACTTGAAGATAAATCCCGCAACAAGCTTTTATATCGTATAAATTGTGTAATGTAATAAAATGACGCATTTGATTGAATTGAAATTTTATTTTCTTCTTTTTAGGGCATTAAATAAAAGCTTTGTTTAAAAATGTTTTTTTACTTTTAATTTATTTTAAGTTTTTAACTTGGTGAATTATTTATTTATAGGTAATAAAATAAGTAATCTACTTACCACAAGCTATAACACTCTTCGGAAGCGCAACAATCGGAAACACACCAAAAAGGTCCACTATACACAATACAGTAAACAACACACTAAGACCGCCGGTGGTTTGACCCACAGTGTAGTCCTCATGATGGGTCACGACTGTCGTGGGCTTATGCACGGAACCCAGGCCTTGCCAGGACTCGATAAACCGGGGCAGCTTCATGTTTTAAACTTTTTAGGTTGCCAACCTCTTTCGAATCATGGCTGTCTGTTATCAACTCTTTGCCAAAAATAAGTCACAAACTTTTTTTTAAATGTACGCGGTTTCAGGATTTATTTTTACACATTTTACACTTGTTGAACCTCAGAACAATAAGTTGAACCCATATTTTTCCTTGTTTGATTTGCTTTTACGACTTGTATTGTAAAGAAGGAAGCCTAGTTGGTATAGTCCGGTCTGTACAGAGGATTAACTAACAGTCCACTGAATAAAGGAAGCTAATACGCTACACTGCAAGTACACTCAACTGAGAAAGTGTCCAACACCCGTGCCTAGTCGTTTCATCCACCCAATTCACAGTCGACTCAATCAACCTCACTCAAAAGATTTTGTTATGTACGGATTGCATTATTGGAGACTCAGATTCAGATTTCATTTGTTTGTTTATATGTGGTTACAATAGTTGGTGTAAATAAGTAGGTTACAGCACATTTAGCCAGATATTGGCATATAAAAGGACACAAATATTTACAATAAAAATTATGACAATTTTAATATACCTTACTGTCTAAAAGTGGGCAAAATTATTGTGCCTCTGCCACCCCGTATGAGAAAAAGCGTGACGTTATGTTATGGGCGGGCGCTAGGGGCGGCGGCGGCGCCCCGGGGCGCACTTAGAATTACCCGCCTGTCACTTTATAGTGAGATTTTTTTAACATGGCATTAGTGGTCATTGCCCCGCGAGCGAAAATGTATGCGATTTGACGTTTGCCGCCGCTGCCGCCGCGGCAATGACCGCTATTGCCATGTTAAAAAAATCCCACTATACAGGGTGTAACAGAAGGGTGTTGTCATATTTTAGGGGATTGTTAGGGAGACCATTCTGAGCAACTTCCACAAAACAAAGATGCCCTGATCAAATCGGTTTCATAAACCGATTTGATCAGGGCAACTTTGTTTTTCATTGCTCCATCCATACATTTTGGTCCTGGGGCGGTCAGCTAATTTGTATATGTAGAGAAGTGAAAATTAAAGTTGCTCTGATCAAATCGGTTTATAGTGAAAGTTGCTCAGAATGATGTCCTTAACAACCCCCTAAAATATGACTACACCTTTCTGTTACTCCCTGTAGTATGAACGCAAGCGGAGCGGAAGCTCGTCACTCTGGTTGAGGACATGAGTGTCTCCTTGAGGACGCCTTGACATAAAACAGAGTCAAGGAACTGTCAAGCAAGCGTCTAAGCATACGGATATAAGAAATAACTAACAAATACTAGAGAATTCAGTAATCACGACCACCACCAAACCGTGCCAAACACTGTGCGAAATGGAGCAGAATATAAGTTTACGATCAGGAAGGTTTTCCGTAACCAGTTCCGTATAAATGATATCCGGGTAATAAAAGTTTTGTTTTAATTTAGAATTAAACTCGTTAGTATCTAAAGTCACTTTCAAAACTAGATATTCGCTGTCTTAGTTTATCTATAAATAGATAAGTTTTACTTATCTTTGACCTTTTGGATGTGACCTATAGAGGCTCGATGCTAAGCACCCAAATATAGTTTTATCTAATTATTATACATACGTGTTGCCTAATACTACAGATATACTTATTCGTACCTGCATAATCAACATATCTTATGAAAATTAACAAAATAAGTATAATGAAGACCCATAAACATACTAGAATGCATATCATATTTATGTAACAGTATGTTCCGTTTATTGTTGTAGACATAGGTCTACCCCCTGTTTAATTATTAACCTCTCTCATCAGAACTTGGTTTGCTGGACGAGATCTCTTTTTAGAGATAAGCTCGCCTTTGTACACAATTTTTATTTACTTTTGTTTTATTTCAACTAATTGTGTGCAATAAAGAAATTATGAAAATTATGAAACATCACTTTTAAAAGTGGTTTTGCACAACGAATGCCGCTGGTGCAGCCTCCGACGATCTTTTGGCCGACGAGTGACGTTTACAGGGGGCGCCTGCTCTACGCAACTTAATGCAACGAACCTGTCATTGACACCGATCTTTCATTCCTCATTGGTCATTAAGCGTTCGTTCCTCCTGTCACCGCGCACCAAAAGATCATTGGAAAGCTGTAGAATGCATTGAGTGTATAAAATGCTTGAGTGTTCTCTCTCGCCTGTCACAATGTGGCCTGTTATTATCACGCGCGGTTTGGATCTATGAACCAGGCATCTAGCTGAGCATACATGTCCTAAAACAATGGGCATTGATCAGGGAGGCATCGATTGTCGTAAAGTGAAAACCATTTAGAGGAATAGGAATACTGATTACTATAAGGGGTTTAAATAAATAAAATTAAAACGGATTATTAATATTTATCGCAAAAACTGTTAATTTCATTTTCTTTCAAATACGTCATCGTTGGCTCTAATGCGGTAGTTCCATTGCCTACAAATAATTAAAAAAAAATACATTTGTCAACAACAACAACTGTCAAAAGTGTCAAACATAGAAATAACCGCTGAAAATAACCTTCGCATCGCAACAAATAAACATCCGAATAATACTAAAATAATCATGGGATCTAGAGAGTGCTTCGTTCCAAACTGCAAAAACAATTCGAAAAATAGCCCAACTAAACTGTTTGTACGCATTCGAGAAGATTTGCGTCAAAAATGGTGTCGTCAAGCTAAGGCGGAATATTTCAAGGTGTACACACAGTATTGCTGTGAAGATCACTTGGAAGTAAGGATTCTTTAGTCTCTTTGTTAAATACTTACATTAACGGATCAATAAACTCAATTCAATTCTTGGTTATTGGCAATTTTAGAAATTAAAATGTTATAACTCGTTACCGACATCGGATAACAACGACTTATTATTTAAATATTAACTCTTGTTGACATTTGTCAAACGTCAACGTATTTTTACTTTTTAAAAGCATGATTGAATGCAAAGGAACTTACCTAATTATGCCAGTGGTGACGTCATACTTACAAAATTCAGAAATTTTAAATAATTAATAAAAAAATAATGACATCAAAAAATTAAAAAAATATTCAAATTAGTTTCTTATATTTGTCTATATTTTCGATTTATAGAATAAAAAAAATGGGTGTTACGATGCCCATTGCCATATTTATTGTTCTATTTTCTGTTTTTTTAATCGTTTTCACTCAAAATCTCTCTCCACAATAGGGGAAAAATGCCCCAAAATTATCATACTTCCAACTTTGTTACCACCATACAAATTATATGGAAAATGGTAATAAATAGGAAAAAAAAGAAGTGACACTTTTTTTCTCCTATTGGGGTGAAAAGAGCTCGTAATTTTGAGTGGTTTTTTTTTTAAATTTCAGTGAATAAGACATAAAACGTGGTAATTTTTTTAGGACATGCTCCTCTAACTGCACACACCAAGCTTCACGGATTCATCGTTAACGATTGTTGTTAAGTAATGTATATTCTGGAATCAATTGGTTCATGCCTTTAATTATAGGTACCAATAAGCTGTGTTCGGTTCGGACCTTTATCTTTTGTCTAAAGTGTATCCTCACAACACATCTGACAGTGACTGTACACCGCTGCCAACATTCACGTAATTCAATAGCCGTATCGACCAATCATCGTAGCGAACTTACAGCATTGTTCGATTTCAGCCCTTACGACTCACGAAATAAGTACGGTTCAAAGTTCATACGGTGTAGGGTACATTGATCCGTGTAGGAGAGTTCAGGCTAAGGTATGCCTGTCGGACATTGTATGTACTGTTCTTAATTCGTGAGACATCGAGTCTAGGTAACATAACAATCGTAATTATAGTCTATGGATAGGGAAAGCAATGTTAACACACTTTTTTCGGGATTTACGATATAGATTTATTCTGACATAACCTAAACCACATCTACAAACCCCCCCATTTTTAGGGTTCCGTACCCGAAGGGTGCCAAACGGGACCCTATTACTGAGACTTCGCTGTCCGTCCGTCCGTCTGTCTGTCTGTCACCAGGTAGCTAGACAGTTGAAATTTTCACAGATGATGTATTTCTGTTGCCGCTATAACAACAAATACTAAAAAACAAAATAAATTTAATATTAAGGGGGGCTCCCATACAACTAACGTGATTTTTTTTACGGTTTTTTATAGATAATGGTACGGAACGCTTCGTGCGCGAGTCCGACTCGCACTTGGCCGGTTATTGTTTTATCAACACTTTGCAGTAAAACACATTATGCATAGTAATCATCAATTTATTCAATAAAACATTTTGCTACAATAATATCGCCAAACGCACCTAAATGACAAAGCGGAATATAAAATTAAAATTCATTTTTACTATCGTTAATACACAGGTAAAGAAAATGTTGAAATGCATTTTTAACACTTACAATCAAACAAACTGTGCCTGTGCATCCCGTATGGAAAATTGCGTGACGCTATGTATTTTGTAAGTGTTAACCACAGTGATGACAGTAAACAATGATTTATTTCGTAAATACATTCAGCGGCAGTAAAGTTTTACTAAAGTACGAAAAATACATCGATTAGCGTAAAACCACGACATTCATGTTAGTAAGTCACATTGTAGAATAACTTTCTAAATGGCAAAAACTAAAGCATGAAAAAACACGACGATAAAACATTTTGAGTGATGTAACTTTTACATTTTCTTGGATGAATGAACCGCGAACCGAATATTATAATTTTGATTATTGATGTAGATAAAAATCAAAACGTTTTTTAAACACGAGCTTCGTGAAACAAAAATTTGGTGCCCTTAAAATATGTCAATAAAATGTACGATGTCATCAGAAAATCTGTCAATATTAGGATGTCATATCATATTATCTGTCAACAGTAGGAGGTTGTTGTCTGTAAATTTTAAGATGTCATCATAAAATCTAGGCGGATTTCCCGTCCCTTTAGAACAAACAAAAAAATAATCTAAATCGTGCCAGCCCGTGTAGATGTTTATCCCAGTACAATTAGCCTCGGGGAGTTACCACAACCTTTTTCGCGATTCAGCTAAATCATCAAAGGTTACGATTAGCTAACAGGGCAATGGGCTTGTGGTCTGTCAAGTCAAAACAGATACTTTTTATGAACTGTCAAAACGGAACTTTTGTTCCTGAGTTCTATGAATTAATAACAGAATGACGTCATGTAAAAGTGCCATCAAATGCTGTCTTTTTTTGCACAAAATTGACTTTATAAAATATATCTGATGGAAATATACAATTCTGAGAATGTCAAGCCATTTTGTACATAATGCTTCTACTTAAGACTTGTTCCTAGATTTATTGGATTACCTTGGCCACAAGCCTGTTGATTAATTTCATCCAATCACGGGCCGATAATATTATGAATTCATCATCGATTAGATATTCGTAACCTTTGAACAGCGCCGAGGAAATCAGCGGTAAGTTTAAAGTAAACTGAACCGGTATAAGGCTGAGGAAACGCCCCTGGGAGCACTGCTGACGCGGCTACTTGAGAGCGCACTCAACGAACACGGTGCGGCGCTCCGGCAGGGGGGCGGGCGCGGGCGCCGGCGGGGCGGGGGCGGAGGCGGAGAAGTGCGCCTCCGTGAGTGGCCACAGATCCTTCAGCGACGCCCTGCGAATATTACATCCTCATCAGTCATGTGTGGTGAGGGTGAAACGGAGTAGAGCAACCCAAATGGGATCAAACGAAGAATTACGTCGACAGGCTATGACAGAAATCACAATACTAGACTCAAGTGGAAGCGGGCCTTGAAGCGTTCGATTCTTGGAAGCACACTCCTCAACAAAGAAATAAGTGGACCGACTAAAGTCTTCACAAAATAAAAGGCCCGTTTTGACAGTTCACGCCCTGGGGCCCGATGCTGCTCTGAGAAACGCATTATGTATGTACGCTTGCTTGCAATCTATTTACGATCTATTTGCGATTCTTTAGGAGCATACCAAATGACGCCATTTTGGGTGTTTTAGAAGCGGTAGCGATCCAATATAAGTGCGTTTCTCAGAGCAGCATCGGGCCCCTGTTATGTTGCGTACAAGCAAAGCGTACAAGGAAAACCGCTTCTATTACCTACGCGTTACTTCACGGGCGTGAACTGTCAAAACGGGCCTTTTATTTTGTAAGATGTTGGAAACATTACTCAAATGGAA